>JAJMGD010000001.1:1200000-1747596 GCA_030568515.1 Suhomyces guaymorum
GCGTCTCACTTCAGCGCTCTCAAAGATGTCACCGATCCGTCTGACTGGAAGAACACGCAACTTCCGCAACTCGAAGAGCTTGATACGTTGCAGAGATGTTACATTTGTAAAGAATTCTTTAAGGCGCCAGTGATCACAAGTTGCAATCATACCTTTTGTTCCCAGTGTATTCGGGAGTCCCTCATTACCAACAACTCGTGCCCCTTGTGCAAGACAGAGCTCTTTGAGAGTAATCTCAAGAGACATATACTATTGGAAGAGATTGTATCGTGCTATTCGCGCTTGCGACCTCATATTCATGGCATGTTGAAGAAATCAGAAACTAAGCCAAACGATACTATACCAGAAACTGAAAATGAAATCAAACATGAAACATCAAATACTGCATCGCATACTGTATCCAATTCTGCATCGAACAATATACCACTGTCTGTTCCAGGGAGAATCACGCCTGAGTCTTCAGATGTCATCGAAATATCCGACGACGAGCCTCCCACTAAAAAGAGAAAGCCAGACTCAGATATTGTCACTATTCCCGGGAACAAAGATATCGTGGTATGTCCGATCTGTGGAGACCAAATGACGGCCGCAGTTCTCCAGACAAAACATATCGACGACTGCTTGAATGGTCGCAAGCCCAAAAAAGCTGCTCGAGGCAAGTCAAACGGAATTGCGTCCTTTTTCAAGCCTGCTAATTCTCGCAACAGCCTGGTTCTGTCGTCTCCTCTGCCGGTGTCGCCGGTGCCACAACAACCACAGTCGTCCTCGCTGGGCAATGCACATTATTATTTCAACGAGGCTTCCAAGCACAATAATCAAGAAAGCAAAAAACTCTCCAAGCTAGATTTCCTGTCGCTCACAACCCCACGTCTCAAAGAAAAGCTCACGGCTCTCAAATTACCTACTCAAGGTACCAGAACGCAATTGGAGCTCCGATACAACCAGTACTATGTGCTATTCAATTCCAATCTCGATAGTAATCGACCAGTGGCCGAAAGAGTGCTTCGCCAAAAACTCAGTCAATGGGAAGGATCCCATTCTGCATTTACCGCTAATTCCGGAGACCTTTTTTCAAGCAGAACCTCGGCGTTGAGTCACAAGTCTATCACCGATAAGAACTTCCTGGTGAAGCAATGGCGGGACGCTTACGGACATGAATTCCGCGAGTTGATCCGCGCTGCAAAAGCGTCGCTAGCGAAACCGTTAAAGGAGCAAAAAGACGCACCAAAAGAAGAGCTCGAAGAGCTCTTCGTACCTGCCGAAGAGACCTGAAAATCATGACAACTCTACAATAACAGTTGGAGTAATAACCCACATTCACATCCTTTCCATCCTTTCATTCGTTTCTATCGCCGATGTATTATAGTCTTGTATATACTGCCCCGCATCTTCCCCTGTAGCCAAAATCCCACTCTTTCCTCACACGCCGCATTCTGTCACACACCTAACGCCGCGCCTAATTGCCTGTCTCGGCACCTTTTTCCACCCGGGACTCGCGCGAACTCAATCTCCGAGCCACATCGCTTCCGTTGCATCCAGTTTCCGCGCGATATAATATATGAGCGCAGCGGTTGCACAAATTGTCAACCAACAACTAAAAACCACTTCAACACCCTCTCTGCCTTTTTCAACAAAAGCGCCATGCCGGAGGAATCGCTCTATCTCACGACCCATGAAGCGGCACTTGCGGTGGTGGCCACCGCCATGAAGAAAGCCCGGCTTCGCATCGATACCTTGATCTTGAACTCGCTCATGGCCGGAATTGTTTTCAGTACCGGAGGAATGCTCCATGTCAATGTCCAGGGAAATCTTCCAGAAATCTACCAGAACAACCCGGGAATCGTCCAGCTCCTACAGGGGTTGGTGTACCCGATTGGGTTGTTTTACGTGGTGGTGCTAGGGGTGGATCTCTTCAACGCCAATGTCTTCTATTTCAGTGTGGGGCTTTGCCGTGGTGCGGTCTCTTTCCTTGACCTTTGCACCTCCTGGCTTGTGACCTGGTGGTTCAACTTGGTGGCCAACATCTTCGTGTGCTACATCATCTGTAACTATTCCCAGGTTACCCAGCACGAAAACTATGTTCAGGGCTCCATCGAGGTGCTTATGGCCAAAGCGTCCTATTCCTTCGTGCAAACAATGATCAAGTCGATGGCAGGCAACTTCTTCGCCGCTCTTGCCATCTATTTGCAGCTCATGACCAAACCGCTCCATGTCAAGTTCCTCATGATGCTGTTGCCTGTCTTCAGCTTTGTTTCCATGGGTTTCACCCACTCGGTCGCAGACATGTACATGGTCACCATTGGCCTCATCAACCACGCACCCATCTCGGTAGGGGAAGTGGCCTGGAAAATCTTGCTTCCTGGAGCAATTGGAAATATCATCGGAGGCTCTTTCTTCGGGGTGGCCATCTGGTACCTCCATTTGGTGGCGGTTGAAAGAGACCAAGCCTTGTTGAACTTGCCCAAGTATGATCTCAAGGACGAACAGCCAGACTTGAATATGGACTCCAGAGTGGTCAGAGTGAAGTCTCATGACTACAGCGACCAGTACGACGAAAAGTCAGGTTCTGACGATTTGGCAGAACTTCCATTTGAACCTACAGAAAGTAACTTTTTGAGAAGAACAAATACAGGACTCTCTAGAACAAGCATGAGGACCTTGAATCGGGTAGGAAGATCACCCAAGAACGTTTTCCCCGTATATGGAATGGGCCCAGCCTTGCCCAGAGAAAGCACGCTAGCATCCGGCCGCTTCCCCACTAATGACGATACAAATCAATCAGACACATACTCAACATATACTGCACGCGAAAACTTGGATACGACATCCGCCGACTTCATAGGCGATCAAATAAGAAAGGTCTTGACCAGAAGGTCCAGCAAAGTACCTGACCAAGAGTCCAGAGTTGATCCTATCCACTTGAGAAGACAATCTTCGGCCTCAATACAGCCTAGACCTTACAGACCAGTCTACAATACAACCAATGCTAACCATTCCAACAAGGGCAATTTGGAACATCGATCGCAAACCACTAATACCATTCATTTAAACAAAAGCAATTTTTCGAGCACCCAGTCGTTAGACATGCCTACCAAACCCACGCCAGTCTTTACAAGAGGCTCCGAGCTAGAGCCGGTCTTGAGCTCCGCAGACAAAACCATCTTAGACTCTCAAGAACAAATTGGAACAGACACGCCAGATAGTCGAGAAACTGATGCTGTGCAAGAGTACAACCCGTCATCGCCATAGACCTATAGAGATAGAGTTATAAAGTAAATGAGATTAATGTGAAATTGAAATAAGTATTAAAAAGTATGATAATGTATAATAAAGTATGATTATAATTAAAAAAGTGGGTATCCTTAGATAGGAAACTGGATGCAAAAAATTAATTCGATTGGACGAGACAGGAATCGAACCAGTGACCTTTTGCTTGCAAGGCAAACGCGCTACCAACTACGCCACACGCCCGTAATCTTTCAAAAAAAATTGCGCGCCTTTACCCTAACAAAATAAAGTTAAAGGCTTCATTATAAACCATATGTTTAAATTATCTTATAATATCAGATAAATGAACTGGTTAGCATTATTCAAAGTGCCAAATTACATTTCTTCTTCGAAAATTTCTTTCATTTTTTTGATAATTTCCAAATAATTCATAAATTCGATGATATAATTGTAAATAAATGTCAAGTTTGGGCATTTCAATGATTTCAAAAATATATGAAAGCAACATTATCCAACACCATTTTGATCGATATCACGCTAATTAACCCCAGGTTGATTGAACTACATTAATTAACCAGTTGTACTGCCTTTTATTCCACCTTCATTTCCTTGTCCCATTTAGGCAGTTGCGGCGCACTGTAATGATGCGCCTCGATAAGCATTTTTTATGACTTATACTTCTACGAGTGGAATTCACCTGAAATATCGTATGATACACATCAATTAATTATACAGCCTATCGAAGACTTGCTGCTCCTTTCATTGATTGAAGCCTTAAGAATTTAGTCTTATTCCGAGCTTTGTTTTCTCTATTAAACGGGTTTCCACTAGCAGCTCGAATTAGCCTGAACAACTGCATCTGGAAGACACACTACACTACACTTAGATCATGGTAGCTTCTTCGACTGGGAGGTCTTCTTCTGGGGTTTCTTCGTCTCTCTTCACTGCGGAAGCGTAAACCACAGGTAATTCCTCGGTGTCGTCAGAGTCATCTCTCTTAGCTGCGGAATCGTAATGCACTGGTAATTCCTTGGTGTCATCAGAGTCGTCTCTCTTCTTTTGCATGGTAGCTTGAACAGCGTCCTTGAACTCGTCTGGGATATCTTCAGTGTTATCTCTGGAGTGCAAGGCATATCTCATGACAATGTTGAAATTCTCAGAGAAGTCACCGGATTCTTCTCTCTTTTCGACTGAGTCTTCGAATTCAGCACTCAACTGCTTGAGCCATTCACTAACATCACGGTAAGATTCGATCAGGTTCAGGTCGATATCTTTGTTCTCTTGATCCAAGGATTCGGCGGTGTTGACGTTGTCAGCGACGTTGAGGAACTCAGGGACAGCGTTTGGCTGCTTTTGGGCCCAGTCAAGGTATCTTTGGTAGATAGGGGTTTCTAAGATTTGGGTTAAACTCATTTTGGTGTGTCCTGTGGGAAACGGCAGGGTTCTTCTTCTTATACGAATGGTCACAACCGAGGCATTTTCTTGCAGCCGCCTTGCGCGAGAAGCCCCGAATTCAAGCTTGGCTGAGCGCCACGCTCCTAATTCGGGCTGAATTCCCACTTTTAAGCGCAGGCCGAAATCTTAAATGTACTAGTGAGAGATATAATTCGATATAGTCTAAAACCTTCGCTGTTCTGTGTGTTCCGTGCATATAGACGATTAAGGGTATTTTGTTCACAGGCAAAGGAAATAATGCGAGACGATTTTAAGTTTAGTGACGAACAGCGAAGGATTACAAAGCATCGGGTAGCAACATACGAGAAAGAATAAACCACGGGTCTTTTCATCTGATGCCAAGGGTAGTATAAGCTATCGGAGATGAATACGACTATACCTATAGTAAGTCTAGTTAAGTCCTAGTGCTTTGTCATAGTGGTTCGTACTTTGTCTTCGTGGGTTCTGATACTGCGTCACACTGAATTTAAGTACTTAAACTCTGAAATTCGAAATACGAATATCGTAACCAAGGATGAGTTCTCCTTTTTTTCTATTGGAGATTCATGAGGTTGCGAATTTCTTGCATTTTGGGTTTCACGTGTAGCGTAGGATGATAATGTGCCAGTTGCGATAACCAACAACTTTAAGGGACTGTTGATTGTTTAGGAACTAAAATTAGACAGGGCAGCGTAGCCACATGTGTTTAACAAGCCACTTTCTCATGAAATTGGCGTTATCACTACCTATAAGTTATGCAAGTAATGGTAAAAATACGGCTCAACTTATCAATTTTGGTATTTCATCCTATCATTAGTTGTATTTCTGTTTTGGTAAACACTGCGGTTCTGAAAACTGTAATCCTGCCGTGGAAGTCATAGTCTGTCTATTTAACTCGCTACTTGAAGTGAGTGACCGCGAAAGTGCCTGTATATTTATGAGAGCGATAATAGATCTTAGAAGCCATATTACTGCACCGAAATCCATGAAATTCAAAAAATCAATAAATCCATGAAATCCATGAACCGTGAAATCCATAAACCGTAAAACCCATAAAATCATGAAATCCCTTAGATGATCCAAACACACATTTATATCTTCCTTCCCTATTTCTCTACTTTCTCCATTTTCCTGGCTCTCACTAGCCTCTATCATTTCCCCCCGCGACATCGCGCATCGCATCTCATTTTTCAGACCAAAATTTTTATTGAGACCGTCATCGCCATGTCTTCCACAGCAGCAGCTTCAGCAGCTTATATCGACGAGTCGGCATCCTGGGAGTCGTTCAATCTTGACCCAAGATTGCTCCAAGCCTTGGACCAAGTGGGGTTCGAAAAGCCCACCTTGATTCAGTCGAATTCCATTCCTCTTGCCTTGGAGGAAAGAAGAGACATCATCGCCAAGGCCTCTACTGGTTCTGGTAAAACCGGTGCATACAGTATCCCAATCGTGCAAAGCTTGTTAGCTGACAGCGATGGCTCCAGTCACAGCATCAAAAGTATCATTTTGGTTCCGACCAGAGAATTAAGTACACAAGTGTTCAAATTTATCGAGAAATTATTACTCTACAGCAACAACGCCATCCAGGTGGTGAACTTATCCTCCAACATCAACGAGCAAGTCTTGAAGTCTCTTCTCATCAACAAGCCCGAAATCATTGTCAGTACCCCATCCAAATTAATCCAAATCATGGAAGCACAAGCGGAAGCATCTGAAACTTTGGTTGATTTGTCCACTGTCAGAAACTTGACGATAGATGAAGTCGATTTGATTCTTTCCTATGGTTATCTCGAGGATTTGCAAAAATTAGAGACCTACTTGCCTATCAAAAAGAATCTCCAGACCTTCTTGATGTCTGCAACTATCAATGATGAGTTGAACGAATTGAAAACCAAATTCTGCACCAAACCGGCCATTTTGAAGCTTAATGACGAGAACGTCTACCAGAACAAATTGACCCAATACTACGTCAAGACCACCGAGTTCGACAAGTTTTTGTTGGCATATGTCATCTTCAAATTGAACTTGATCAAGGGAAAAACCCTCGTTTTCGTCAACAATATCGATAGAGGATACAGGTTGAAGTTGTTCATGGAACAGTTCGGTATAAGGAGTTGTATCTTGAACAGTGAGCTTCCCATCAACTCTAGATTGCACATCATAGACGAGTTCAACAAGAACGTATACCATTTGTTGATCGCCACCGACGAGACTGTCGAGGAAGCTGAAGTCGACGAGGACGACGAAGCAGAACAAGCCGAACAGAAGGAGGTGGCCAAAAAATCAAAGTCGAAGTCCAAAAAGAAGTCCGACAACGAGTACGGTGTCACCAGAGGCTCCGACTTCCAAAATGTCGCCTGTGTGTTGAACTTCGATTTACCAGTCAGTTCCAAGGCCTACATCCACAGAATCGGTAGAACCGCCAGAGCCGGCAAATCAGGAATGGCGTTGTCATTTGTGATTCCCGCCAAGGAGTTCGGCAAACATAAAGTCGCATCTTTGAAAACTGCAAAGAGAGATGAGAAAGTGTTGCGCAGAGTGTTGAAGCAGCAATTACGTAATGGCTTCGAGATCAAGCCATACCAATTCGACATGAAACAAGTGGAGGGGTTCAGATATAGATCTGAAGATGCTTTCAGAGCCGTCAGTCAAACTGCCATCAAGGAAGCCAGAATCAAAGAGTTGAAGCACGAATTGGTGAACTCGGACAAATTGAAGAGATTTTTCGAAGAAAACCCACAGGATTTGGCTACTTTGAGACACGACAAGGAATTGCGTCCTACCAGAGTGCAATCGCATTTGAAGAGAGTTCCAGATTACTTGTTGCCTGAAAGCGCAAGACAGGATGTGAAGAATATCGGGTTTGTTCCTTTCCATAAAAATAAGGGAAGAGGCAAGGGGAAGAAGAAGCCTACTCGTAGTAAGGCTGACCCATTGAAGTCTTTTAAGCATAGAAAGTAGCGGCATGCACTAGAAGTGGCCGATGCATGAATTATAATGTACATTAATAGAGTGACTAATTGTAGATGAAGAAGGAAGAGAAGGGGCTAGCTGTAGATGATATTAGTGGAAAGAGTGATGCAGTTATTTATGTTTCAGATGTCATGGAATCAGAATGATGCTACTTTGCAGATGCACGGAAGCAATCAGAATCATGCAGTAATTGTGGTGTTTCAGATCACCGAGTGAGAATGCATCAAGTATGGCTCTGATTGTCCGGACAAATTATTTAAAGTCTACAATGAATCTTATTAGGACACGAATGTCTTGTCTATTACTAGTATACATCAAGCCAAACGACTCAAAATGATATTCCACACCAAATTGGCCAAGCAATTGGCTGGGAAAATCATCGATTGGGGAATAAGCATAAACGATGCTATCGAAAAGAATGGCCAGAAACAGTAACTGTACCTCAAAGATTTCATATAGGCCAACCTAGTGCCCTTCGAAATTTCACCATGATCCCATAAACTGTTAAGTATCGAAAAGAAAAGTTGGAAGGTGGGAGCTCCAACCACTTGATCCACAGCAATTCTGTAGAACAAGTTTTCAAATTGGAAAATCAACATATCGATCCAAAGCACAGTGAAGTATCCATTGATACCACCCCACACCATGAATTTCAAAATACGATTGTAGGATAATTTTTTCTTCTGATATTGATTCAAGGTTTGTGCCAAAGCTGCGGTGAAGGAACCCAACAATACGGGTGCCAAAAACATGTAGAAAGATGCAATTATTTCATAGTTATAGTAAACAGCCAAGGAGATGGCAGTTTCGGCGAGGATCAAAAATACCAATTTTCTCTTGAGACCACTGGCCACAGGGTTGTAATGAAGCACCGAGGTACCAGAATCCACAGGATGAAGTGGATTTGATTTTTCAAGATCATGATAGATCTTCTCCTGAAGATTGTTACTAGGAGAAGCGGAGGGCATGCAGGGAGAAGTAAATCGAGGTTTGTGTTTGTGAAGATTAAAAAGTTCGATAAGGTTTATTTGCAGGAATAAATGGTAATGGACGGACTCAAAGGTGCAAAGTTTCGTCTATGCTGACTTGACGGTGTCTTGTGCTCTAAACTGGCTGGTCCCCCACAGTCTTTGTGTCAAGAGTATCGCAGCTGTTGGTGTTGTGGTATTATGCCCACTGTTCCAAACACGTAATTGACATATCACTAGACGTGTGAAAAAATGTGCGTCGCACATACATTTGCGTGTCCTCGCGAAAGTTCATGTCCACCTACTCCGTACCGCGTAGGAACACGACGAGACACAGTGATATTCAGGGTCTTACAGTTTTGGTCTCATGAATGAATAGGAAGAGTCGGGTGCTTGGAAAATCACATGCTTGGTTTGTCTTGTCAATTGACTCGGACGAGTTGCGGCCAAGGCATTCTTCGCTGCAAGAGTCACACTGCATTCAGGTGCTAAGAAATTGTGGAATGCCATGGAACCCTGATCAATGGGAAAGCTGAGCTATGAAATTTGGTGACTTGAGCGACGGCTTCTATACATCAAATAGTCGCCGCACAGGATATGAGCATGTTTGGGTCCGGGAACGAATCCGAATTTGCAAAGACAATAGCAATATTTCCGAGGTGCAGAAGCCGCTCGCAGTTGTAGAGGGGAAAAAAAGGATTGGGTGGACTGTAAATCCGAAATACGGGGGAAAAGGGGGGTTGATAGTTCGGAAATATAATCGAATGAGCAACCATCACGTTGTGAATGTAGCAAGAAGCTTCTTGATGTTACATTTGAGTTTAGGAAATAGGGATACTTCGGTTAGGCACGGTGATTGGCTATATGCTTCTGAGGTCAGGGCTTTAGGGGAAAGGACAGGGCCGCCAACCATAGTACTAATCGATGCGCAATAGAAGCAGATGCGCATAAATTTGAACGTGGGATGACGTGACCTCACTATTTTGACCGTAGATTAGCTAGATATGAAAGATATTTTTAATTCGAGGTAAACAGTACCTGAGCCCCGACGAGGAGATCGGACCTTTGCAAAAATCTCGGTAGTGATGAATACGGGGAGCAGATCATCAAGGCTGAGTGTTCTCGAGGGAATTAAGCTATGTGTTTCTTACCAACCAAGTCTTCCTTCAATTACCCAACCAACGAGCTTTTCTCTACTCGTCTACCTCGATCTCTCTATAGTAAGCGAACAGGGCTTAGTTAATTAATTACTCGCAGAAAACGTTCGATGTCGCATAAAAACGTCATTTCTTTTTGCGTTCCCTAATGTTCCGTGAGGAACATCGCACTACATTTCTCCACATTTCATCTTCTCTTGGCAGGTCATGGTGTTTATATGCATGCGTCACCAGGCAGGTCTATTTTTGGATTTACAATTACAAACGAAGGACTAATGACAGACAAGGACCAATTGACGGTTGCAACCAAAAGTATATAAGGCCATCGAATATCCTCCAGTTTTTAATTATCATCATCATCAAAACATTCAAAATGCAATTCACTTCCACTTTATCTCTTACAACCTTGCTCGCTCTCGCTACTGCTGCTCCAGTCTTCAACGTTGTGGTTATCCGTTCCGGATCTCCATACCAATACGCTAGCATCACTACCTCCAACAGTGCTCTTTACGTTGGTGGTAACGGTGACGAAGTCACTTTCGAATTGAACGACGACAAGAGCTTGAGCGACACCAACACCAACAGCAAGATCAAGGTCACTGCTGACAAGTACCTTACCGAGGATGCTCACGGCACTGGTAACACCAACTTTGGCATTAACGACGGCTACTTGACTTTCGGTAACAACGACGCCCTCTACGCTTGTCCAGACGGCAAGGGTAACGTCGCTTTGACCATCAACTGTGACGACAAGAACGGTTCTCCAATTGCCCTTAAGCTTGTCAATGAACACGACAGCAACGGCTCATCCTCATCATCTTCTAGTGCTGCTCCAGCAACTACCACCACTCAAGCTACCACCACTCACACTCCAACCACCGTTGTCACCAAGGCCACCACCACCACTGAGGCAAAGAAGGCTGCCACCACCACCACTCAAGCACCACAACCAGTTGCCACCGGTGAAAAGTTCGGTATCATTGCCATCCACTCCGGCTCCCAATTCCAAAACGCTCCAATCAAGAAGGTCGACAGCCACCCACACGTCTTCTCTGTTGGCGGTGACGAAGGTAACGACCTTGTCTTGACCTTGAAGTCTGACGGTACCTTGGTTGACGAAGATGGCAGAGGTATCTACGTCGACCCAAACACCGGTGAATTCGGTGACGTTGACCCATGGGGAGAACAAAGCCCATCTTCTGGTTTCGCCATCTCTGACAACACATTGACCTACCAAGGCAAGGACAACTGGAAGGCTTGTCCATCTGGTGACAACAAGTTCTCCTTGGCCAACAACGACTGTACCGGTGGTACTGGCATTGCTTTGTCTGTCATCAAGCAATAAGCAGCCTGATTAGTCAATGACTTTATTTCTTCTCCCGTTTCTTAGGCTTTCGCCGCTTTCACGCCCCACTGCATATCACTCCTTAGCATCTAGTATACCAATTCATGATTTGATTTTTTTATAATGTAGAATCCGCATTTGCAGCTATCGTAATAATCAAGCCAGTATACTTAGCTACGAATCAGCTTACCAGCATACTCAGCTAAGCAAGTAGCCCATTACATATTAAAGAGAGACTACCTTAGAAGGTAAAAGTCCTCGATTGTCGCTCCAAGTTCAAATTATTGTCTCTCACTTCATTCTTAATAGGTCGCACTATGAAAATCATCGGCTTTCGCAACTGTGCGCGCCAGAGAATTTCATAGAACCAGGCCGAACGTATTTATCATCACCGCTCAAGTCTCCGTCACTAACACAGCACCATGGTCGTTCACAACCCTAACAACTGGTAAGTTCACCACCACTGTATTCTTACTTATGATCGCTACTAACGCCTGCCAGGCACTGGATAGATAAGAACTGTCTTCCATGGTCCAAAGACTACTTCAACACTGAGATCACCAACACTACCTTCGAAGATGACTCCATCAAGCTTGTTCTCACCAGCATCGACTCCGTCACTGGCGACTGTGACGTCACCCAGAGAAAGGGCAAGGTCTTGTGTATCTACGACATGAAGTTGCAATTCAGTGTGAGCGCCGATCCAAAGAATGACGACGAGTCATCTAGTGTGACCATCACCATTCCCGAATTCTTCCACGACCAAGATGACGACGAGTACGTCTTCGAGATTTCGGACTCTCAGCACAAGCCTGTTGTGCGCAAGTCGTTCATTCCTGTCTTGAAAGCCAAGCTTGTCAAGTTCCAAGAAGACTTGCTCAAGGCACACGAAAAAGATGTCCAGCATTCCACATAGACAGATAAGATATAAGATGACGTTTTGTACAAGTAATATTTGTAGATCCTCCTCGATGATTTCTTCAGAAGTAAAATCTAGAAGCAGTCTATTGTTCACCTACCATATAAAATCTACAATTATAAAGTAACCAGGTCTATGATACTTAATATCCATATATACAATCTATAAGTATTATACACCTTACTAACCATACCAAAAATCTCGATAGACTTTCAAAACTTATAAAATGAGATCAGTTCCTTCTATGCTTCAATTAAACCCTTCTGTGACTCCTTGAAATATGAGATCAGTTCCTTCTACGTTTTAATCAAACCCTTCTGGAACTCCCTTGGCATGTCTCATTCCCTCTCTCAAACCATAGTACAATTCGATGGGTAATCCACCTGGCTTTTCCGGACCCACAGAGAGCCAAGGAACCTGTCCTTGCTCGATTTGCTTCAAAAGCTTATGGGTTTCAACGGTGCTGTATGGAACACCATTGTTAGGGTCAAAATACTTGACCTCGGTACCCGAAAGTAAGCAGAGTTTTCTGTTACCATTGGGCAAATAGATTCCGGCGGGAGCTTCTGTTTTCAACACAATGTTCTGAGACTCGCTATCACTGTCCTCCTTGATATCCTCCACGATTTCTTGAGCTACGCCCAAACGAGGCAATTTTCTGAGATCATCAAAAATCGAGTCTTCCTCAGTTAATTGGGATACAGGCTCAAACAATTCGTCTCTTTCCTCTTTGACCACAGCGTACGGATTGATGGCTTTACCGATTCTTAAGATTGTCTTGAGATCTTTGAATCTTCTAGAAGCTGGCAAAGTCGAGTCAGGACCAAAGGTATACGATTTGATACTGGTGGTATCCATCCTCTTGTCATAATCAAAATCAATAAGATATAACATGTTGCGGGTAATTTTCTGAACCGGTCCTTCGAACACCTCCCCAGAATCCAAGAACAGTCTTTTTCTGTCGGGCTGGGGACTTGGCGATTCTTTGTTATCGTCGGTGAAGTGAACTGACTTTCCAGGCGCCGCCGATCCTGCTTTACTGTCGGGAGCAACAGAATCCTGATCCTGTTCTTCCTTGACTGGTGTTCCCAGGTCATTAATGCTGTTTTCGTTCTGTATTTCCTCCTTGACAGTTACTTCACTCGTCTTAGCATCGGAGGTATTTTCTTTTTCTTTAGACTTTTCGATGTTCAAATTCTCCTTACTATCAGTGGGGGTTGATTCTTTCTCATCCTCAGACTTTTCATTCTCCTTGTTATCAGTCGGAATTGATTCTTTTTCGGCCACGGACTTTTCGGATGAATTAGATTCCTTCTTTTCATGATTTGCTGAGGTATCTTCTTCCATATCATCCCCCTCCACTTTGTGTTCACCGTTTTCAGTAACCTTTTCTTCGGACACTTCCTTTTCGGCGGAATCATTTATTTCAGGCTTTACTTCTGGTTCGCCCGTAGTTTTCTCTGGATTTGGAGTCACAGAATCACCTACCGTTTCTGGTTCTATCACAGGTGTCTTCTCAGTTGATTCTCCATTTGCACTATCTTCCGCTGCTTGCTGTACGGGTGCATTCTTCTCCTCTTCCAATCTTCTTCTCTCCAATTCTTGCTTCATCAAAGGAATTTCGTTATCAATGGCACCTGGATACTTCATTGTTTCCTCCTCCGCTATATTCTTTCTTCTCCGTCCTGGCTTTTTCTTCGATTTGATTTGATTATAGATTCTTCTGGCCTCGTGAATCTCTTCCTCTGGACCCACGTAATCTTCCCTGCTTACTAAACGCACCACGTTGGTGAGCTTCTTTCTTTTCAGCAAGAGCAGCTGTCTTTGCTTCTCCTTCTTGACAACCTCTTGCTCTTGGAATTCTTGCAAAGATAAAACATTGGCCTTTTCAGTTTCCACTGCTTCAGCCAATTTTTCCTCCTGGGTCAAATCTTTATGTTTGACACGGATAACTGGTGTCAATTGAGCTCTACGCTTTTCACTGGCTTGCAACTTTTCCACCAAGGCTTGCTTATTCTCCACCACGGCCGCTCTGGAAGATGATCTTCGCACTGACAAGAGCAATGAATCTGCTGTGATGATTTTGGGTTTGGACTTTTTCAATTCTGAATCTATCTTTACTTTCTTGATAGCTGGCACCAAAGAGTGCTTCTTTCTTTGGGCTTTTTTCTTGATTTTTTCTTGCTTTTCGAGTTCTTTCTCTCCCTCACTTTCATCTGAGTCTGAAACTGAAAGATCTGAATCCGAAAGCACGTCATCCCCTTCTGTTTCGTCCGTGATCTTTCTCTTCTTAGAGCTTTCCACGTCTTCTCCTTCATCGTTTTCGTCCTCTCCTTCCCCCTCCTCTTCGTCGTCTTCGTCTTCATCGATGCCTCTAAGATTCTCATTATCGACACCCTCGTCTTCGAACTCTTCATCGTTTTCATCTTCTTGGAACAAGAGGTTAACGTTCTCATCGTCCTCTGTTATTATTTGAGACACTCCACGCTGAAGGTCGCTGGACTGCTCTTCAAGTTCAATGAGCTGTTTGAGCCTGGAACCTGCATTGGCTCTACGCGCACGCGTGGCCACCAAACTGTCTTCCATTGGTTGTTTCAGGGTGTGGTTTAGTTGTATTGGTTTTAGTTGACTTCTGAAGTTATTGGTATGCAGGATTTCATCATCTGGAATTATATGCAGGTCACTTACCTCAGTCACTTCTCCCAATGAAAGAATCAAATCATCAGCTAAAGGAAGGGAGATAATCTCTTGGTAATTACAGGAATCTATGAAGAAGGTGGTGGATGCTTCTTAATCAGAACGGAATCTTTTATCTTATACTAGGTTGTGCTTTTTCCCAGTATGAATCCATATTCTGTAATATTTCAGGAATCTCCAACACAAATCTCCAATAACCCAACCTCGATCACCCCTAAATTACCACCCCCATATTCTAGACAATATTGCCTAATCCATCTCTTTCTCACTCCTATTGTTCCCCATTTATAAGCTGACGGAATTCAGTCCTATTCCCTTGCACGTGATGTGTCTCACTTTCAAGAATCAATCAAAGAGGACCAAATCGCGGCCTGAAGAGTTTCAAATAGACCATTTACAATGAGACCTGTCATACAGAAATCGACCCTAAGTAGCCTAACAAGGCATACCCGCTTCATCTCCACCACTCCCAGATCATACAACACACAAAAATACACATCGGCATCCCAAGATGAACTCGCTCATTTCAATGCATTGGCTTCATCGTGGTGGAACGTGGATGGCCCCCAAAGAATCTTGCACAAGATGAATCTTTTGAGAATGGACTTTATCTATTCCACAGTACGGGAACATCTCCAGCTCAATAAGCCCGAAACCCCCATGGAAGAAGAGATCTATGTGCCTCCATACAGCCTTGATTTACTCCCCAAGCCTATCCGGATGCGGATTGTGGAGGACCAAGAAGTCAGAAGAGATGCTTTGCTCAACAAGTCCAAGCTTCGGGTCTTGGACGTGGGGTGTGGTGGTGGAATTTTATCCGAATCAATGGCCAGACTCGGTTTTGTGGATAATGTGCTAGGCATTGATTTGTCGAGTGATGTGTTGGAGGCCGCTAAATTGCACAAGGCAAAAGACCCCATTTTATCCGACGATAAGCTCAAATATCAATTAACGGCCATTGAGGACTTGGATGCCTCCAAAAAATACGATATTGTCACTATGTTCGAAATGCTCGAGCATGTCGATTACCCCGCGAAAGTGTTGGGGGAAGCATTAAAAAGAGTTGAAGTTGGCGGATGGGTGTTTATTTCTACTATTAATCGTGATTTTGTCAGTTGGTTCACCACCATTTTCATGGGTGAACACTTGTTGAGAATTGTGCCTGTGGGAACACATACACTCGAAAAATATATCAATCAGCACGAGATCCGTGACTGGGTGGAGACAGAAGAGCATGTTAAGAACTCCTTCAAGGTGGTGGACGCCAAGGGATGTATCTACTTGCCAGCATATGGCTGGAAATTCACCGATAGTCCTGACGTTGGCAATTACTTCATGGCTATTCAAAGAACTCTGTAAATAGAACTCAATTCTAGCAAGCTAGTTTCAACCTTGTAGGGAAGTAGAGCTATAGAACGTTGGTATTCCAATCTTTTAGGGAAGTAGAACTATAGAATGCTGGTGTTTCAACCTTGAAGGTAATTAAAGCTCTAGCGAGCTCTTTTCCAAACTTCTAGGAGAACCCAATGCTGGTACGCTGTTTTCCAACCTTTGATATGGCCCTGCCACATCAATTGGCCACTTTGGCCGGTTCTTCATCTTGTTCGTCAATGAAAGTGGGCAATTTGTCAGTAGCACCAGACTCATCGTTCAAGTAGCTTGGCACACCGATGCCACTTTCTGCCATTTCGTTTTCGAAGTCGATCTCTTCTCCAAGGGCGTCCAACTCGGCGTCCAACTCGCCTTCACTGATATCGTCCGGTACATCGTAACTGGTCAGAAGCGACTCCTGTAACTCATTAGACTTCTCGATCAAGTCGAGCATCTCGTCCTGGAGCGATTCGATCTTGTCGATGTCGATCTTGCCGTATGTCTTCTTCAACTGCTTGTTGGCGGTCTTCATGGCGTCGATCGTGATCATCGTATTCTGTAAGTTGTCGGTGGTCATCGATGCCTGAGTCATGTTCCATGACTGGTTCTCCAACTGGTCCTTCTGAGCCTCTATCTGCTTCCTTTGTCTCAATAACTTGAGTGCTTTTTGCTTCAATGCCGACTTTCCTGGTCCGTCTCGCATACGGGCGAGCTTCTGTTGATAGGTGGAGAGCTCAGCGTTGATTTTGGAAAGCTTGACGTCAAGTCCTCCTACCCGCTCGTCGATGTTCTTAACCGCATCATTCAATGACGGCTTGGGTGCCGTATTCTTGCTGCCGAAGATTCTATTCATGGTGTCTGGGGATATTGCTAGCTTATTGTGCGGTCATGTGCGATCTTGGGTGGCGGCAAAAGGCTGCGAGAGTTATATATGAGACATGAGACTACTGAGAAGTCGTAGATATTAGACAAAAGATGCCTGAAGTATCAGAGGTGAGTAATTGGTGATTATCTAGAAGCTGGTTGCAATTGATGTGCGATTCATCACGCCAATTGCGTGGCACAGATTGGTTTACTGCAACCATCGGATCCAATATACTGATAAGTGTACTAACTTCAGGTGGCTCACATTGTGGCCTTGTTGCGCAGAAACATCACCGGAAGCAAGATCGTCAATGCTTCGCTTAATAACGATAACCTTCTTTTCCCATTCCTCAAAGAAGCCAAGAATCCCGAAAAAGAATTGGACAATTTGAGCTCCGAATTGACGAATGCCACTGTCAAGTCGGTAGGCCGTCACGGCAAGTACTTTTGGATCCGTGTACAGCCAGAGAAGTCCAAACAGACTGGTGTAATGCTTTTACATTTTGGAATGACGGGAATGATCAAGCTTAAAGATATCGACTCCCATATGGTATTGATGGAAAACGGCGGGGATAAGAAGATCTTGGAAGAATTGAACGTCACCTCGAAGTATTTCACCAATAGCAAGATCAGAACTGAGTTCAAAGGAGAAATCAAGAAGGAACTCAAGAAGGAAGAGGATGATGACAAAGGAGAAGTCAAGAAGGAAGAGGATGGCGACACCAAGATCAAAACTAGAGTTAAGGAAGAGAACGGAGAACTGAAGGAAGACGACGAAGAGCCAATCGGTGAAAGCGAAGTGGAAGAAGCTGAAGAGGCAGAATGGCCTCCAAAGTACACCAAAATGGAAATTGAGTTCAAACAAGGCGATCTCAAGATTGACCTTGCTTTCGTCGACGCTCGTCGTTGGGGTAAAATCCGCTACCTCACTGGTGAAGAGATCCAGTCTGATGAAGGTTTGCTCAATGTGGCACCATTAGATGCTTTAGGTCCTGATTACTCTAAATCCGGCGAAGATGCTGTCAAGAAAGAAGGCAAAAATGGAGCGATGCCCGAATTCAAATTTGGAGACCCTGATCCTCACCACCACGGCCGGCCTCGTCTTGGGCTCGAAGAGTTCAATAAATTGGTGCTTTCGAAGAAAAAACCAGTCAAAAGTTTATTACTTGAACAAGCATTCTTCGCAGGGGTTGGAAACTGGGTTGGTGATGAGATTTGTTACCAATCGCGTTTGCACCCCAATCAAGTTCTTTCACAGGTGCTTGAGCCCGATGAAGGTGTGAGTGAAGTGGTCAAAAAGCTTTACGATTCGCTTATCTACGTCTGCGAAGAGAGTGTGAGAGTGGAGGGTGATTCTCGTCGGTTCCCTTCAAATTGGTTAATGATTTACCGTTGGGGTAAAGCACGCAAAAAGCAAGGGAAAGCCAAAACCAGCGAAGGCTATGAGGTTGACTTCGTCACCGTGGGTGGACGCACCAGTTGTTTCGTGCCCGAGTTGCAAAAACTCATGGATGCAAAAAGAAAGCAGGCTGCGAAAGAGCAGGACGATGAGGACGAAGGAGATCAAAAGAAGAAGGGAAGCAAGCGCGGTAAAAAGGCCGAAGAGAAAGAAAGCGACGAAGAGGCCAAGGGTAAAAAGACTAGCAAGAGAAACGTGAAAAAGACTGCGAAAAACCTGAAGAACGATAAGAAGGCTGCAACAGAAGAGGAGGAAGACGGTTATGAAGATGAGGAGCCGACCGCAAAAGAGACCAAGAAGGCTGACCGTAAGCGCAAGTCTCCGACGGGTGCAAACGGAACAACTAAAAAGCGGAAAAAGACCTGATGATCAGGGACAGCAACCGTTACCAAACACCGTAAAGGTTGACAGCAAGATCTGACGAATGTTATGAAACCCCATTTGTAAATAGTAAAAGACAACTGCCAAAATAAACTAGCTTTAATTTAGTAACTTAGCATTAGCACGCCTTAACTCACTTTATTAGCTTCTAAGCTTTATTGTCTTCTAGTTTCTTTTGATTCGATTAGATCGTTCGGAACAACCGTAACGGGAAAACACCCTGGATCTATTGTGCGGCAACAACTCCGCAGTGCGGCATATAGCTCACCCCGCTTAGCGAGCTGAGGTGGGGAGCCGCTACCGCTGCTGCAGGAAAACTTTTTTTTGCCTCATTGGTCAGAGTAATTGCTGGCCCTGCTAACGGTAGCGAGCGCCAGGCTCAACTTTCGATGCAGCTAGGGCAACCAATTTATGAGGCTGGTTTTCCCGCCGCATCTTCGATTCCGACTTTTTCCGTGACAGATATGATGGAGCCAAATTGCTAATATCGCTAGTACGCCGCAAGTGGAGGGAAGCCACGGGGTTGACAGCAGACGCGTGGCCACCAAGAGGAGAAGCTTGAGGAGGAAAGAGATACCCCACTGTGCGGCAATTAGGTGGGTTAGGAAGAAGTGCTATGGAGATGACCAGGGTCAGAATTCCGTTGCCTGATGCCCCTCCTGCCCCGCTCAGCCCCACCGTGTTCTAAACGGGAACTTTGGCGCGATGGTGTCAACTTCCCCTCCCTCAGGAAAAATTCGGAACCGGTTTTGGGCCATCGAGCAGAGCCTCACGTGACCGCCAGCTGGGACGGTAACCCCTTTAGACCTGGGGCTTATTTACGCCAACACCTGGAGTTTTCTATTTTTTGAGACGTAGCAAGCTTGTTTCCGATGCTCTCTCTAGTATCGAACGTGTCCGATGGCTCTTTGAGCCTAGCAACTTTCCGTTCTATCCGACCGACCAAGCGTTTTTCTTCGTCACTTTAAATCGGAGTTCTTGCAGCTCTCTGCGATGCGTCTAGTCCGCCCCCCAATGGCCGAAATCGGAACGTTGTGCACCCGGATCGATCCTGTCCCCACACGGTATACGCGGTTTTCCGCAGCCCAATTCTTTGCAATACCCCTCAACAGATCAGTTGATACTTTATAAATAGGGTGGTCCCCACCTGATGACACTTGTAAAAAACCGCAACCATGTTGAAGAATATTCAAACCGTTACTTCTAGCCCTAGATGGGTGCGGTTGGCATCCACCGCCGCCCAGAAGCCAAGTGGCTCCATTCACACTCATACCATCAAGACCCCTGTCGGTATCAAAGCTGCGCTTGCCTCTTTGAAACCAAAGACCACCAGATTGTCTATTGAAGGTCCAATTGAATGTGATTTGGAAGGTTTCCAACTTTTGAACTCTCCTATTTTCAACAAGGGTTCCGCTTTCAACAAAGAAGAAAGAACTGCATTTGGCCTTAACGGTCTTTTACCTGCCCAAATCAATTCTTTGGACGAACAAGTGGAAAGAGCATATGCCCAGTTCTCTTACCTCAAGAGTCCTTTGGCCAAGAACGATTTCTGTACTTCGATGAGAATCCAAAATAAGGTTTTATACTACGAATTGGTCCGTCGTCATATCAGAGAAATGCTTCCTATCATTTATACTCCAACCGAAGGTGACGCCATTGCCGCTTACTCCCATCGTTTCAGAAAACCAGAAGGTTGTTTCTTGGACATCAATGATCCAGATGCCATTGACGAGCGTTTGTCCGCTTACGGTAACGACAAAGACATTGACTACATCGTTGTTTCTGACGGTGAAGGTATTTTGGGTATTGGTGACCAAGGTGTTGGTGGTATCAGAATTGCCATTGCCAAGCTCGGTCTTATGACCTTGTGTGCTGGTATTCACCCTGGTCGTACTTTGCCAGTCGTCTTGGACGTTGGTACCGACAACGAAAAGTTGCGTAACGACGAATTATACATGGGTAACAAGTTCCCAAGAGTCAGAGGTGAACAATACTGGGAATTCATCGACAAGTTCATCAACGCTGTCAAGAAGAGATTTCCTAACGCTGTTCTTCACTACGAAGATTTCGGTGTTTCCACTGGTAGAGATATGCTTTACAAGTACAGAGAAGCTTTGCCTTCTTTCAATGACGATATCCAAGGTACTGGTGCCGTGGTGATGGCCTCTATGACCGCTGCTTTGAAGTTCTCCAACAGAAATTTGTTGGACTCCAAGGTTTTGATCTACGGTGCTGGATCTGCTGGTTTGGGTATTGCTGATCAAATTGTCAACCACATGGTTTCTCACGGTGCCACTCCAGAATCTGCCAGAGCCTCGATTCACTGTATGGATCGTCGTGGTTTGATCTTGGAATCCTACGAAGATTCTTCCCCAGCACAAAAGCTTTACGCTGACAAGGATGCCGACTGGGAAGGTGTTGATGTCACCAGTTTGGTCGATGTCATTGAAAAGGTTAAGCCTACCGTCTTAGTTGGATGTTCCACCCAAGCTGGTGCTTTCAATGAAACCGTCGTCAAGACCATGTACAAGTACAACCCACAACCAATCGTTTTCCCATTATCCAACCCTACCAGATTGCACGAAGCCATTCCCGCCGACATCATGAAGTGGACTGATCACAATGCATTGATTGCCACCGGATCTCCATTCCAACCTGTTGATGGACATGTTATCTCTGAAAATAACAACTGTTTCACATTCCCAGGTATTGGTTTAGGTGCTGTGTTATCCAGATGTACCACTATTTCAGACACTATGGTTTCTGCAGCTGTGGATCAACTTGCAGCACTTTCTCCTAAAATGGAAAACCCAAAGAACGGTTTGTTGCCAAGATTGGAAGAAATCGATGAAGTCAGTGCTCAAGTCGCCACTGCCTTCATTTTGCAATCTTTGAAGGAAGGTACCGCCCGTGTTGAAAGCGAAGAAAGACCAAATGGTGGTTTTGTGGAAGTGCCTAGAGATTTCAACAAATGTCTTAAGTGGGTGCAATCACAAATGTGGAAGCCAATCTATAGACCATTGGTTAAGGTGCAACACGTTCCTGAAATCCACACTTTCCAATATTAATCTCTCCATCTTCATTTCATCGTTTCATTAATATTCAATTTCAGCATATCACCCTTAATAGATTCAGGGTTTCATAGATAGTGTGAAAGCACTTAAATATATTCATGTGCTACTCTGCTAGCTGACTTTACATCATGTAGTTACAATATAGTAATATTAAAACTAATATCAAGACCAATATCAAGACAAATAAAGACTGAAATATTAGAACTAACAATATTACTAAAATGTCAACTTCAATACCAAATTTTCAAATATTAGGTCTTAAAAATTAAGTAACGTTTTAATTAAATGACTTTTTTCAACTAAGATTTTACTGGACTGCTGACCAATTTACTAGTAGTATTCGCATACTACTTACATCTATGAAACAGAAGTGTTACAATATCAAAACCCAATCTGGAAGTCTTGTCCCATTTTTCACACTTACTTAACGCCGGCGCATGCACCCAATATTGACCCGGCCCCGCGCGGTCAGAAGGATTGTGTTACTTGGTCCGCTTATACAGCCCGGACGTTGGGCAATCGGCCCAGTCGTGCCCAGGCGAGCGCTCGGCCAATAATCTTCAACAAAAGTTAAAGAGACTCGGAAATTTCACCAACACCTCCACCACCATGTCTGTCGAAGAATTGAAGGCCACCGTTAGCAAGTTGCAAGAAAGAATCCAACAATTGGAAACCAAGGCCGGAATTGTGCCAAATGTGCCAAAGTCCATTAGAATGGTCTTGATCGGTCCTCCAGGTGCCGGTAAGGGTACTCAAGCTCCAAACTTGAAGGAAAAGTTCTGTGCTTGTCACTTGGCCACTGGTGACATGTTGAGAGCTCAAGTCGCTGCCAAGACCGCTTTGGGTGTTGAAGCCAAGAGAATCATGGACGCTGGTGCTTTGGTCTCCGATGAAATCATGGTTAACATGATCAAGTCTGAATTGGAAAACAACAAGGAATGTTCCCAAGGTTTCATCTTGGACGGTTTCCCACGTACCATCCCACAAGCCGAGAAGTTGGACTCCATGTTGGCTGAAAGAAAGACCCCATTGCAAAACGCCGTCGAATTGAAGATCGACGACGAATTGTTGGTTGCCAGAATCACCGGTAGATTGGTCCACCCAGCTTCCGGTAGATCTTACCACAAGTTGTTCAACCCACCAAAGAAGGAAATGACCGATGACATCACCGGTGAAGCCTTGGTGCAAAGATCCGACGACAACGCCGATGCCTTGACCAAGAGATTGGTGACTTACCACAAGCAAACCGAGCCAATTGTGGATTACTACAGAAAGACCGGTATCTGGAGTGGTGTTGATGCATCTCAAAAGCCAGGTAAGGTCTGGACTGACATCTTGAAGTGTTTGGGCCAAAACTAGGCGCGGTATATAGTTACTTCATGTATTAAAATTTATTAAAATTATGGGAAATAAATGTAGCGAGACAGAGCTATGAAAATTATATGTAGCAATACAGAGCTATGAAAATTATAGCATGCAGCAAGACAGCTAACAAAATATTAAGATTTAATGGAAACTAAGCCCTGATTTCCGCCAATTTAATGGTCAAGTGGAGCCGATTTTATTGGAAACTAACGTGGATTTTGACAACGTTTTATCCGAATTCCTCAGTTTATTACAGATTATCTGGTCATTATTCATTATACGTAGGGTTAGTACTTACGAGTTTTAGATCTTCTCTCTTTTGATTCGAGAACTCAAGTCACCATCAGGACCCCTCTTTCTGTTGGCTTCGTTGAAACAAGTGGTATGGATAATCTTACGACTCTCTGGACCTTCACCAGGAAGACGGATACAGTCAAACCAACACCATTCACCAATCTCGTCATTATAAGCAGCCTTGATGTTTTCTTGACATACAAGACACTTGTTGTTCATATTGGTATCGGATGCAGGTACTTGAACATAAGAAGGCTTGCCCGAATTGGCCAGGGACAATTCATCCTTTCTTGCATTATCGATCCCGGCAGCAGCAGGGTTGGTAGAGAACTCCAATAAGTCATCATCTCTGTAATTAACCCAGTCGAAATCATCCAAGTACCAATTTCTAGATTGAACTTTGGAAGTGCTATTAGATAACTTCTTATTGATTCTGAAATGCCAATCGAGATGCAATCTTTTCTTAGATGAGCCCTCGAGGTCTCCGTCAAATCTTTTGGCGCAAATCGAACACTTGGACGTTTTGGCTCCATACAACAACTCCAACGAATCTGAGGAATTGTTGGTGTTTATGAAATCTTGAAAATTAACAGAGATTTGCTTACTAACCACCATAAGCTTATCGAACTTCAATTTACCGTATGTCAGTCTCGGAATCGAGTTCGACATGTTCGAGTTAAGAATTTCCTGTAAAGTACTATTAGAGGGAATTTGATTTGTTGCAGGAACATATTTAACCTTGGGTGATACCAAGTTATACACTGGTCTCGAGCCAGGAATAGCGGCTTGTTCGACATTCACTAGCCCGGAATCAACTAAGATTTTGAAAAGACCTTCTGCTCTGCTAGTGGTTACTGTGTTGGGAACGACGGGGCTAGCAACGGGAGCAGCACGAGGGGTTGCGCGTGGAGTTGTGGCGGGAGTGACGGCTGGAGTGATTGTATTGGTGGCGTTGCCCAATTCTTGATCTCTGATGGTTTTCAACTGGGTTTGTACTGCTTGTAAATCTTTCTGTGTCATGCTTTGGGTACCCAATAAGACTTTCAACTGGTTTAAGGCCTTGAATCTATCTTGAAGCTTTTGGTCTGAGTTTTTGCTCATTTTGTTTTGGAAAATAGGTAAAAGGTTGTCGATTTCTCCAATCAACTGTTTCCCAGATAAGTCGGAAGGTGGACTGTTGCTCTTTTGACGACGATAACCTGCCTTGTTCAAAAAGCTTTCAATCTTCTCGAGCTGCTCATTAGGAAACAAAGGAAAGTTTGTCCCCTTTGTCTTCGTCACCTTCCATGTTTCGAAGAGTGATAACAATTTGGTCTTTCTGTTCTGCTCCGAAGAGTACTGGAAGACATGCGAGTAAAGTTGGAAGATATCCTCGCCCACCAAGATATTGTAGGAGTTGCCTGCATACTTGCACACGGAATCAAGCAAGAATAATGCAAAAAGTTTTTGTTCTGGGATCGCTTTGTAGATTCTTTTGGTGATGGCGTCAATAACACCGTCGGCGGCTTGTGGGTTTTCACGGGCAATAGTGGTGAGATTATCGATGATAGGGCGGGAATTGAAGGTGAGTTCAGTCAAGCTCTGCGCATAGTCCTCCACTACTGAGGAAGATTGATCATCCATGTTGTCCCTGTGGTTGTCGCTGGCGCTGGTGTCGCGGTTGATTTTAGATGAGTGATGGTAACTGAGCGAAATGAGAAAAGCTGTCTCACGTGCAAAGAGCGAACCTTCCTAGCCCAGTTAGGCAACTCCGCTCAAGCGCGGTGAGTACCAAAAATTTTCAGCTCCCTGGATAAAAGTTTTACAGTTTCAGATTACCACTCCATAACATGTCTCCCCACGCTACCACCGATAAGAAGCAATCCGGGACCGCCAGAGTGTTGGGATCCGCCTCCGCCGGTATCTGCGAGATCGCAGTGTTCCATCCCGTGGACACCATCTCCAAGAGATTGATGTCTAACCAAGGTAAGATCACCTCTCTTACTCAATTGAACACTGTGATTTTCAGAGAATACGCTTCCCAGCCTTTGATGTCCAGAGCCTTCACCTTGTTTCCAGGATTGGGTTACGCCGCTTGTTACAAGATCTTACAAAGAGTCTACAAGTACGGTGGTCAACCCTTTGCCAACGAGTTCTTGACCAAGAACTTCAAGGATAGCTACGAGTCCTGGTTCGGTCCTAAGACCGGTAAGGCGATGTTGTCTGCCACCGCCGGTTCTTTGATCGGAATTGGTGAGGTTGTGTTGTTGCCGCTCGACGTGTTGAAGATCAAGCGTCAAACAAACCCCGAATCTTTCCGTGGTAGAGGTTTCCTCAAGATTTTGGCCGACGAAGGTTTCGGTTTGTACAGAGGTTGGGGATGGACTGCTGCCAGAAACGCCCCTGGATCTTTCGCTTTGTTCGGTGGTAACTCTTTCGCCAAGGAGTACATCTTCGGTTTGTCTGACTACTCCGCTGCCACCTGGACTCAAAACTTCGTTACTTCCATCTTCGGTGCTTCTGCTTCCTTGATCGTCTCTGCTCCATTGGACGTCATCAAGACCAGAATCCAAAACAAGAACTTCGACAACCCTGAATCCGGTGTCACCATCTTGAAGAACATGGCCAAGAACGAAGGTATTGGTGCTTTCTTCAAGGGATTGACTCCTAAATTGTTGACCACCGGCCCTAAGTTGGTTTTCTCCTTTGCCTTGGCGCAATCTTTGATCCCTGCCTTCGATAAGTTATTGAATTAATCATGTATATAGTATAGACAGTAAATATCGGTAGAAAGAAATCAGTAGGAAAAAGAAGGAAAAAATAAGAAAGAAGAATTAGAAAGTAAATTAGAAAGAAGGTAAATGATATTTATATAAGGAACAATAACATAAGAATAATCTGGGATTCTTCTTACTATTGACCTCAATATTCCCTCACTTACTCATATTTCACTCACTCTCGCTTAGGCTCGGTCTACGCTCGGCCCACTTTGACATGCAGTCATATGCACTTAATCGAGATCAGCCACGTGACCAGAAAGCCCAGACACAAAAGCTGTGACCGCAAAACGTGCTCTAAACCCCTTGTTACTTGTGTTTACTTGACGCTTTCGCTACATGCTATCGTGAACCAAGCCCGAATCTATTCACTTTCCTTAGCCCGTCATGAAGGCCATCATGGTGCTTATGTACAGCCTTAAGGTCAACGTTCTTCAAGTGCTTGTGCGAAACAGTCAGAACCATTCCATCTCGTTAAATTTTATCGATAGTTCGCTATTCGAAGCTTCTGCCAGCACCAACTGTCCCGACGACTATGCGGACACTGCTTTTGTTAATAACGTCACCGAGGTGCCGTTTATATGATAAGGTATTTTTAAGAACGTCACCATGGTTTATGTGATCAGTACTTTTGCAAATAAAGAAGGTGGCGATGTGATTATGTTTCAGTTCTTTTGTATAGATAATAGTTAGAGTAATATATTTATGACCCAATGAATCAAGTATGTAACTACATCGTTCATGAAATATCATGAGAAACTGAGTCTGTGTTTTTTATCTATATCATGAATATTTTATGCGATGATTCAAAGTCCGTAACTACATGTGTATCATTAATGTTCTATGAGCCCTTTTAGTACTCAAAATTCGTATATTTTTATGATGACTCAATAATCTCCAACTACTTGTATATTCTGAACGCCAAAAGCGTCGTAGTAGCCCAATCTTTGGATCGTGGGCAAAGCATTGGTCCACTTATTTCTGCCTATAATGGTATCAAGTTCCGTAAGCGACGTTTTCTTCTCCAAGACACACATTCTGATTACAGCATCCACCTTTTTCTTCTCTCTTTGAAGCTTTTCAGATGCCCTTTCTCTCAATCCTCCTGCCATGTTCGCTATATTCATTGCGTTTTTCAAAAGCGTCTTTGCGTTTTGCAACAAGATTTGCTGGTTCTTAACGGCAGACTCATGGTTCAAAACTTGACTCCGTTGCAAGTCGATATCAGCACGAGCAATGATGACCTCACTGATTTGAGCCACAAGCGAGCCTAGACCGAGATCAACACCAGAAGGAATTTTCTTCTTCTCTTGTAAGTTTTGATCAAGCAAAGTTTGGGCCTTCTTTAAATAGGCGCCACTTTTAGTGAGTGCGTTCCAGAAATTATTGGTAAGTTGTGGGTTATTCGATGAATTCACACTGGAAAGACTGATATCATAGCGGTCCAATAGACTTTGGATGTTATCGGCCGCCACCATATATCTTTCTGCCGTTTCAGGCAATTCTGGTGATTCCCAGAGCTGAATTAATGGATCCAATTCGTTGGTGGTGAGACCTATTATTGCAGCTTTGGTGACCCTCAATTCATCGATTTGCAGCAATGAGATGTTGTCAATCATCTCATTCTTTTGAACACTGGTTTCGCTGAATCTTTCTATCATATTTTGAGTGATCTCATCACATTTGGACAAGAAGGGGTTGATCAAATCGGTGGCCGCTAACTTTTCCTGCTCGTTGTTGCCGAGGTTCTCGAGGACCGATTGACAGAGTTTGTACGATGCAATAAGGGTGTCGAAGATGTCGGTGGGTTGCACCACTTCCACACTGGTGAACTCCTCTTCCTTGGACTCTTCCCTGGGTTTTACTTCACTGTTACTTCCACTTGGAGTCTCCGGGTCCGCCGAGTTGGACTCTTCCAATTCTTGAAGGAATCTGTGGAATTCAGCAATTTGCCTTTCGAGTAAATCGGCAAATAACTGCTGGGTCTTGTGTGCCAATTCCAAGATCTGATTGAAGTTCGAATTTGGATTCTCTTGTTCTGCTTCAATCACTTCAGAATATACCACTGCCGTGTTGAAAACCAAATCCATAGGAACAGAGGCATTCTGGGAGTTCGCAACTCTCATCGAGGCCTCATGGGCTTCAACAATATTGCTCAATGGTTGTACCACCGAGTCTGGGCCCCCGCCCAATGCCTCGTCCACGTTGTTGAGCTCATAGACATTGACTCCATCGGTCTTGAAGTATTGGTAATACACCTGGAAGAGCAATCGCGATGAGTTATAGTAACTATCCAAATTGGGAGCTCCGGAGGATTGAAGCCTGATTGAATGGGAGTAACTTGTGAATGCTTTCTGGTAAAACCTCAAGCTTTTGGCCAAATCAGACCCGAGCCAACGGTCACCAGACTCTTCATCGATGGAACCTTGCTCTAAGAAGTCTTCCGCGGTAGTTGGTTCTTTTGAGACGGAATCGTCTTCTTGTTTCTTCAAGAGTGCTTGTGCTCTCTTACCCAACTTGGGTCCCTTAGGATCTGATGTTAGAACTGTCACAAGGGGGTGAATCGGGGTACTTACTCTTCATGATGGTGGTGAGTGCGCGAACAATAACTACAGTAGTCGCAAGTATTTGATAAGTAAAGAGAAGTCAAGTGAGTATCAAAATGGGAAGGAAACAAAAAAGTATACTAGAATGTTCCATTCAATGGAAATTAGACCAATGCTGCTTGCTTATTAGAATATTTTGGTATCTTTTAAAATAAGTAGCGTAGCTTATCTATGCTCTCTCTAATTATCAGGGCAAAGTTTCCAGTCTCATGGATCATACCTTAATCTCTCAAATTAGTATAAGAAAATACCTATAGTTTTTATTAAAATTAATATAATGAAAATAATACGTTGACCTCTTTCAAACTATCATAATCAAAAAGATACCTTCATCTCTTCAAATTGAAGATCGATATAAGGCTCTCCCATTTGATGCTAGGTCGCATTATTTGGCATCGCGTCTCCACAAGTCGGCGCGCGAAGCCATTCTTATCACCAACATGTCAGACCACAAGGAGCTCAATTCGTTGGGCGACCTTCCCAGCCTCGAAGATTATATCACGAACTACGAAAACAAGCGGTCCAAACTACGCGTCGAGGCCTTTGTCCATCTTCTCAGTGTTTATTTCAATCCAGCATGGGGAGAGAAGGCACCGGCTGCCCTCGTCTTCACCGATTACACTGCAATTAGAGACGCTGCCATCACCAGGGACAACGTGATCCCACAAGAGGTACCTAGAATTTACGAATGCCAGAAGGGCTCGGAATTGGGATCTCACTACTTGTACTCCTTGAGCATGAGTCAAGATCAGTACAGATCTACCATCAGTACTTTGGAAAGCGTGTATGGTATCAGCCGTGAAAATTCCCAAATCACGGAGAAGGCCAACTTTGAAAATATGGGGATTTTAATCAAGGTGAGCTTCCTCGTTCAAAAGCGATACAACAAATTGGAAGACGGATTGGGAGGTATCACTAATAAAATCGAGTTCATCAAGAGTGCGTATCAATACGATGATTCCAACATTTTCAAGAACTTTATCGTCAGATATAAGACTAGCGTACGACCAGAGACATTCTCCTGGACAGACCAGCGTCTTAAATTGAGCGAAGCCATAGCTTCGGATCTTTTCCCTCAGCAGCCTGATTCTCAAGATCACAGCATGCTTCTGTCTCAACAGGTCGTACAGCCAGCCTTGAAGAAGAAACGAATCACCGGCGCTGCCTTGATCCTAAATCCTAGCAATTTTGCCGAAGAATCCCCTTTGGACTCCCAAATACTCCCGATGGACTCACAAATACCCTCCACACAATATGACCATCCGGTGCCCAGTAACCAATTTATGAGCCAGAGCAGCGACACTGTGATACATCCAACAATCCAGAATAGCCAGGACTCACTGGGCCTTTTCCTGAATGTAGACATGGAAGAAGTCCTCATTGATAAGGTCAATTTGGCAAAATTGAATAAATTAACAGATATCTTGAATCCACAAGGAGAGAAAATATTTGCGGTGGATTCACAAATCATTGGAATGGTTCCCTTGATTCCAATTATCATTAAGCCTTACGGCCGCACATTAAAGGCTACAAGCTTTAAATTACTTCTACAAGATTCCTCAGGAGCACAAACTTCAGTGGAGTTCATTGAGGAAAAAGATATATGTGCATTTTTGGGAGTCCAAGAAGTGGAAGAGTTGATCAATATGGTGGAGTTAGTCGAAGATCGCATCTTAAACCTTGTAAATAATAGTTCTCATAATCATCGAAATTTGAAGATCAAGAGAAAATGGGCAAATATGAATGGGTATAAGTATGGCTACTGGACGATAAAAGGAACCTTGGCTGAAATGACTAAGCTAATGGTATAGAAAAGATTAGCTAGCCAGATGAAATCATACTAGTCGAATAAATATCACTCTATAGAATCATTCAAGTTCAGCTAGTTGAGTAAGTCGGTACGAATAAATTTGTAAGGCTTGTGGTTATTCAAAAAGTACGAATATTACTTTTTTGGAAGTCAGTATCCATCCCCATCCCAAAAAAAGTACGAATATTACTTTCTAAGGAGCCAACTTATTCAAGAAATATAATTTTGAGTCATCAATTTTGGATTACAATGTTCCTATCAATATTTTATCAATGCCCTAGTTCTTATTTACATTACCTAGTTCCTATTTTATTACGGTATCTAGTTCCTTTTTTGTAGCACCTAATTTTATCACAGTACTTAATTTCTACTGTGGCTAGTTCCATTTTAATACCGGCTGATTTTAACTACATTTTTCCTAGTTACTCATTGTATTGACTACGTAGTTCGCCATGCTTTATAAATGACTTCCATTCTCTTTATAAGTTTAGACTAAAAAACCTCCAATAAAAGGCATGAAAGCTAATTATTATTATAAAATACAAATAGAATTTTGTGGATTGGGGGTTGGGTGTATGTAGTCGATTAGATGTAACCAATTCTGTTGGCAATGTCCAAGGCATCGTGGTCAGCAGTCAATCTGATGTAAGCCTTCTTGGTACCGTTTGGTCTGATCAAGGTGTTGACGTATTCGACATCGACTTCGTATAATTCCTTGACAGCAGCCTTGATTTGATGCTTGTTGGCCTTGATGTCAACTTGGAAAACCAAGATGTTACCGTCTTCAACCTTCTTCATGGCGGTTTCAGAGGCAATTGGGGAGACGATGATCTTGTAGGCATCTAATCTGTTGTAGTGTGGAACGGACTTTCTAGCGTATTTTGGAGATCTGGACAACTTCAAGGTCTTTGGCAATCTGAAGGTGGCAGAAGTTCTGACCTTCAAAGCCTTGGTTGGGTTAGTACCTTTCAAAGCGGATTTCTTAGCAGCAGAAGCCTTAGTAGCTGTAATGTTAGTATATGGTTGTTTGATACTTGAGCATTTGCACATTCACATAGAAGGTCCTGACTTGTATTCAAATTTTGCTTTGCTTTTATTGGAGATGGATGGGGATGGTGAAATTTTTCACTTCTTCGAAAATGGGAATGGGTGGTTCTTTACGATGGTAGGGAAGTATCTGGTAGACATCGGGACTGGTACGTGATGCGTAATGCTCATATATTGTGGTTCAACTTACTTGGAGCCATTTTTGATTGATGCTATGATATTTTAAAATCGCTAGTAAAAAATTTGATATAGTTTCAATCCAGTGAGGACCAGGAGTGAGAAGACGAAAAATTTTCGAACTTGGTCTTGTCTGCAGGACGGGTATTATGCGGGTTATTAGTGCGGGTTCAGTGTTGACTCTCATAGTTAAGCGCGCAGCAGATCTAAACTGTAGAATTGCGTATTTACAAGTTAGGTGTCAGGTGACATTTGCATTGAGCTAGGGCTGCAGCCCTAGTGCCATCAACTTACACTCAATATCATACATAACTATAGTACTCGACCACCTTCTTAATGATTGGATTCTAATGATATGCGTGAGTTGACTATGTACAGCATCTATAAACGACGTAATTTCTTAGGACGGACACCACCAAATCTCAACTTGGTGTTGTCACTAACCCGTACGATATGGGGCTTGATATTAATACCTTCCTTACCTTGTAATGCAGCGAGAAATGCTTCTCTTCCCTTTCCGAAATCCTTCAAAATCAATTCGATTTTGTCGTTAGGACCGATCATGTTCTTTTCTTCGATCGTCTTGAACATCTTACTGGCAACCTGGAAACCTGCTTCGTATTCCTGTCTTTGAGACTTCCTGAATCCCAACTGACCGGCAGAAATGTGGAGCTTGGGATGATGTGGCAATTGGAGGTAGTAGATGACTTTTTCGTTGTAGGAGAGGTCTGGATTCTTCTCAAGGAAATCCAAATCTTCAACCACCGCAACCAACGTGGTTAATGTATTATGTCTGTGGAAAGTAGCGTATAACTTCCAGAGAACGATCTTTTCGTTCTTCCTGTCAGCTTGCTTTTTTTGGAAGCCTGAGATTTGGGAGAATCCGCTGGCGGTATTAGTTGACTCAAGTGGTGCTGAGGCGCCGGCGGTTTTGGTGATATTGGCGTTGGAGTTGGAGTTTTCGGCGTTCAATGTTATGGGAGATGCCTTGGCAAGGAGGCCGGATGTGGTGTATAACGATCTGGAGATTGGAGCAGATCCAGCCACGGGCCACGGGCGGGCAGCAGCCGTTCTGAGTATCCGGGTCAACATGGTTATATTGGAGAGCCTGTTGTGCTAGCTATGATCGTTTGTGAAAATTTTAGATATCGCGCGCTGACTCAGCAGCCCCACTGTGATTACGTACTCACTGCTGTACTCCATGGAGACAGTGGCTCCCAATTTGACACTCGCAGCCACTGCTTGCAAATTGATGGACCAGCTTCAGCCGGCGGCCACCGCCGGGCCCCTAGTACTAGTCTACACCAACCCGCAGGCCGAAGTCCGTGGCTTCCGTCGTCAACAGGGCCACTGGCACTGTTTCTGCGAAAGTTGTTCTGGTGTCGTGGCAATGCACAAAGATCCACCAGGTTGAGTTGGACACAAGCTTGCGCCTATGACTCAAGAGTCAGCCATCTCAGTATATATTGGTCGAGTTACTCAATTATATTATCGTAAACTGTAGTAATTACATCTAAACGCAAATATGCCACGGTGTTGACGATTGTGGCTAATGCTCGCCGTTCACGTTACTAAAAATTGGACTCAGGGACAGCTCACCCTATTGCTATTGTTTGGGCACCCTCCTGCACAAACTGGGTGACACCAGAAAAGTGAGGAATAAAATCACAATTTGATCACAACAGTCTGAAGATACCCTCCAGAGCAGACACCGTTGGTATCAATCAATCCGGTCCATACCGAGCTTGCCGCTACAATTGACTCTTGCACAAGCATCTAGACAGTTTCTAGACCTCGCCTCGCCACCAATCGCTCCATATCGTCCTACCCCTTTTTGTTGGACGCGTGCATCCGGCTATCATACTTACCATACCAACCAGTGATTCCTTACTTTTGATTTATAGACATGCAAGAATTCAGTGGGCCCGTCAATGAGTACACCTTGAACCAGGTTATAAATAACCAGACTTCGAACTCCAGCCGCATGACGGTCAAAGAGTACAAACGAATCGGTGAAGGTGCTTTCGGTACCGTCGTCGAGGCTGTGTTGAAGTACGCCGACGATTCTGAAGAGAAGAAGGAAAGTCCCGAATGGATTGGTCCCTTTGCCATCAAGAGAGTGCCTGCTCAAACCGAGTACAAGTCAAGAGAGCTCGAAATATTAAGGGTGGTTAATCACCCAAACATTGTCAGTTTGAGGTATTTCTTTGACAAAGCAGGTTCTCTGAGTGATAAAACTGTGTACCAAAATTTGGTGATGGAATGCTTGCCCTCCAATCTTCAAAGCGAGATCAAATATTATAGACAATCCAAGTACACCATACCTTATCCTCACATGAAAGCATACACATTCCAATTGGCCAGAGCAATGCTTTACTTACATGGATTCGGGATTTCTCACAGAGATATCAAACCTTCCAATATATTGGTTGACCCCGCCACCGTGCAATTGAAGATTTGTGATTTCGGCAGTGCCAAGAAATTAGAAGTTAATCAACCATCCGTCAGCTACATTTGTTCTAGATACTATAGAGCTCCAGAACTTATAGTTGGATGTTCACTTTACACCACCAAAATTGATATTTGGGGATTGGGTTGTGTCATTGCAGAGATGTTTTTGGGCAAACCCATTTTCCAAGGTCAATCGCCAGAATTACAATTAAAGGAAATTTCCAAATTGTTGGGACCTCCTCCAAACACTTTTTTCTTCAACAGTAACCCAAATTATAGAGGCAACATGTACACCAATAAGCTTTTCAGTTGCACTGTGGAAGAAAGATTCAAACAAATCTTTAGCAATTCGCCACCTGATGCCATCGATTTGTTATCCAAAATCTTGGTGTATGACCCAGAATCAAGAGCCAGTGCCAGAAAGGTTTTGGTCCATCCTTTCTTCCATGAATTAAAAAGAAAAGATTTCCAGGTGTTCCCTAGAGGTTCTTCGGAACCAATTGTGTTGAATTTATTCAACTTCAGCGAGTACGAGTTAGAGTTACTTGGACCTTTGAAAGATGAATTACTATCTCCAAACAAATAATCATCCACTTAGCATTCACGATTCATGTCCAATCCTATTAATCTCGGTGTCTCGAGCCGTAATTTTTGTCGCTTCTGGGAAGTGTTTGGTTTCTTTACTCATATTCCTACATAATTGCCTTGGTTTTTTCATGCTTTCAGCATTGATAAAGTATCTCTTCAAGCGAAGGGTTTTTTCTATAATATTTATTCTTTGTTTATTTCATCAATTATGTACTCTTATCAATGTAACAGTGATCGATTGTAGCGATTTTGAAGTAAAATATGAATTTTGAGTTTATTGCTTGAAGACTTCTTATCAATGAAGAAATTGATAGGATTCGAGCATCAGCTGGCCGCACGCTCTGCGTAGTCGACATTTGATTGCTCTAGTCTAGTTGTATTTGATTGAATCAAGCTCCACGGTTTAGTCTAGTGCTTAATTAACCTCCACGGTTTGGTCTGGTGCTTAATTAATCTCCACGTTCAGTCTAGTTGTACTTGATTACAATGCCAAGCTGTAGCTGTATTCATCCTCGATGTTCTGCGACAACCATAACACAATGCAACTCAACATAATGCACACGTTACAGACAACGTTGGAGACACCCATGCCCAAAGTAGGGAAGGAGTAGTGTTTCAATAAGAATTTCAAGATCAAAACCATGAATGAACCAGCCAATCCACCGGCCAAGAGCGAAAACCCACAGAACAAAATGACCCTGGCAGCCCAGGCATTAGGATTGGTGCCGTTGCTCAAAAATGAGTTGTTGGAGTCGGAAAACAAGTTGGACTTTTCGATCAGGTTGACAATTAACATTCCCAACAGCGAACAGATAAATGGGATCCAATCGACAAAGGTGACGTGCACCAAGGAAGCATTGACGGTCTTGGAGAAGATGGCGGCGTCGATTATCTGCCAGAAGCCAATGGCGTAGAGAGCACCGGCAAGGTATACACCCACTGCGCGCAACTTGGCGGACTTGGGGAGCTTGAATAGCGAGGCATTGAACCTGAACAAATGGTTGGATTGATCCATGGTGGCGGTGTGGTTAGAGGAGTGATAGGAGATTTGATAAAGGGAGCGTGCAGGGCCAGATGGTATTGCGCGGAGACAGGAAATCAGAATAGTGAGTAGAGAAAGCGTTAGTAGGGAAAAGGTGAGTAAAAATTCTAAGAGAATTCAATATTTGGAGAGAATGATTTTCTCTGAGTACAGTATGATGTTTAATGGGGTGCTTAAAGTTCAAAATATTGGATAAATTGTATTCCTTAGGTTGAGCAATTTGGTAATGTCTCTAGGATTTGCCAAAATGTAAGAATATTATTGTTCTACTCGGAATGAAGTAGTCAACTACACTGAAGTTTGGTGAGTAATATTACAAATACTGAAGATATGAGTTATTGAATACACTAAAAATTATAGTGATAATTTTTATATCATATTTACAGGTCGGAACTTTAATTATCTATTATGTCGTGAATCTGCTCCGATTTTCAAGATTCACTTGTATATTACAGCGTGGAGTTGTATGACTGGAGTTGTAAGAGCTTTTAGGATGTAACTTGGAGCTACCTTTCAGTTTTTTCCGCTTCACTTTCCATTGGAGTGGCTGGGGTTTGTTCCCTGGTCTGTTCCCTAGTTGCTTCCTCTCTGATCTCCGACTCAACGATCTCCTTGGGATTCAAGTCAAACACATTGATCACTCCATCCAAGCTACAAGACACAAGAACACGGCCTTGGTCCCACACGTCCACCTGAAGCACAGGTTGTGCGTGCTTGTGCTGATACTCGATCGCCTTAGTCTGGACATCCCAGACAAGTATTCCGCTCGACTGCGATCCTGAGACAACTTTGGGGAGTGCAGTTCTAGTGATGAAACGAGCACCACAGTTGTATTTTTCGCTGATAGCTTCTTCTCCTATGCCATGGTAGGTTTTGATCACCGTATTGTCCATGTAGTCCCAAAGACGGATTTTGCCGTCCAAACTGGAGCTGAGAATATACTTGTCATTAGGTGATAGTTCCACGTTGGAAATGGGGAAGTTTAGCACGTCACTTGTAGAAGCGGTGGCAGTACCATGACTGGTACTGTTATAAGTCAACGTTTTGAGACACTGGCCGGTCTCCAAGTCGAAAAGACGCATCAACCCGTCGTAAGATGCGCTGACGATAATGGAATTGTCTGAAGTTAAGCTTAAAGACAGAATAGGGTCTGAGTGTGCTGCCAACGTCTTCAACGTCCGGCCTAAGATCAAGTCCCAAATGGTGACCGTCTCGTCCGCCAGTCCACTGATGAGCATATTGCCCTTGCTGGTGAACTTGATCGTGGTGATGTGATATGTGTGTTTTTTGAGGACGTTGATGCATTTCTGTCTCTTGATGGACCAGAGTCGAATGGTGAGGTCGTCGGAGCACGAGGCAATGATATTGGAGTTTATAGGCGAGAATTCGAAGTCAGAGACTCCCTTGGTGTGTCCACGAAGCTCGGCTACCATCTTTCCAGTCTCTGTAGCGTAAACCTTGATGGTGCCATCAGCAGAACTGGTAGCGAATTTAGTACCATCCGGCGAGATCTTGATGGAAGTGAGCGGGCCTCGATGTTCACTTTTTATCGAGAAGCGAAGCAGGTAGAGGTCTGAGGGTGGGGATGTCCCATTCTGGGCCTGCCCATTTGGAACTAGTTCAACCATGTAGTGAAGAGATGTTAGGAACCGCGTATGAAGAAACGCGCGCTACCAAAATGGTGGGGACAATTATCACCAGAAGGAACAAATGAGCTAAAAATGAATTGGGAGGAGTGAAAAATCTAAGAATGAAGTCGATAGAGCTTGAATTGAAAACTAAAAGAATCACATAGTCAGTTATCTTGATGTCTACAAAATTGTCTATTCTCGAAATGTCAAAGAGTTGATATCGTCTTCCTTCTCTAATTGTTCCATAGGTTTCACTTTGAAATATTACAGACTTGATTACATCGCCCTCCTTTCTCCTTTTCTATTATTAGTATATACAACCTATCCGTTTATGCCCATTTTTCGTTCATCTTGTCTATCCAAGACTCGAATAAACTATTTTCGATCTCATCAAATTCTTTCGATCCCCCACGCTCTTGTGTCCCTTCAGATACCTGTCTTTGGTTCACGTTGAAAGTGGATGGAATCACCAACTTTTGTAGTATTTGTTTAGAGTTATTGCCTCCATAAGTCTCAAGATCAACCGTCTTGCCGATCTCCTTCAAAAGGTACTTCAAGTATTGAAATACCAAGATCTTCTTGTGGTTATTTTGCTCGCCTGGATCGGTTGCTTGAGTGAAACTGAACAAATTGAGGAGATCATTATTCAAAGAAACCAAAAGATCATATTGCAGAGTCGAGAGGTTATTCTTGGACTCTAATTTATGAAACACCTTGTTTAAAATGCGATGGAATTCGGGTTTGATATTTTTCTTAAACTGATCTTGTTTAGTATTAGTCTTGACTAAACTTCGGTAATTTATTGATGCGTTGTCTTGTGATCCTGGAGGGGTTACTTGACGAGACTCACCATTGGGTGAGGCTTTTCTACTACCTTTGAGTGGTGCAGCTGATTTGTCTTGACTGCCTGGAGATGAGGATGATTCTCGTGAAGTTTTCGGGCTAGGTGGGAACCCGTTGATTGTGCTGATATCGAATTGAAACTTGTTCTCTGGTTCTTCTTCCGCTTCGCCTCTCCATTTCTTTTGGTTCTTGGCCATTTCAGTTGGCACATAGAAATTATGGCTCTTGATTATATGATTTTCTTGTTCCCATAGTTGCTTCTTGGTGATAAGGCTTTTCACGAGTTTCAATTTTTCTGTTGATTTCTCGTACTTTTGGATGAATCTATGATTAAGTAACTTTGTTGCCGAATATCTTTCTTTAGGATCCACAATGAAACATTTCTCCAAGAAATCTTTAAAATTGTTTGATATGTCCATCGACTTAAGTTCGATAATATTCACAAAATCTTCATTTCGGTGACACCTGCTGATTTGGCGCAACGCTTTCATAGGAGGGAAGTGGTTCTGTAAAGGGGGTTTTCCATTGAACATTTCGTAGGCGCAACACCCAAGCGACCATATATCCGCCTTGAAACTGTGGCCTCCATTATTATTGACAATAACTTCAGGAGCCATCCAGTAAGGTGTACCGACCGTAGTATTTCTTCTGGAAAAATTTGACGAAAGCTGGGTTGAAACCCCGAAATCAGTCAATTTTACCTCACCATTTTTGCTTAAAAGAATATTCTGGGATTTGAGGTCTCGATGGATTTTGCCCTGATTGTGAAGATATTCAAGTGCCAATAAGATTTCTCGTACCACAATCAGAATAGTACCTTCATCCTTGATGGCACCTGGCTTGAGCATCTCGAATAAAGACCCACCGTTCACGAACTCCATGATGACCCAGAGTTTGTACTGTTTCACGAAACATCCCAAATATTTGGTGATCTGTTCGAGACGACACTCCGAGATAATTTGGATTTCTTTATTGATTTCAAAAAGATCGGTTTGGTCGTTTTCCAAGTCGATTTGCTTGATAGCCACTTCCTCGTCCGTGGCTTTAATTATACCCCGGTAAACCACCCCAAAGCCACCACGGCCGACCTCTTCGCAAACCTCGAGCTCCTCGGCCGAATAAACACGATTCATAATGTGCCTGTGTTATTTCCACGTAGGGATATCCTTCCTATCTTCTTTCAGTCTTGCAATATCGTTAATATCAATACTTGTTGATCTCGTGTTATTCTTAGTTAACGGCAAAACACGCGTAAATGGCACTTTTTCGGAGGGATAATTGTACAGTATGACAGAATAACTGGTGATTTTCAATCCAGAGTTCGAATAGGGTAATTTGTAGCGGTTTCAAAGGTTCTTTCCCCGTATTTTTCCTTTCGTTTCAGTTGGTTGTGTTCAGCCTTGCGTCTCGTCTAGTCGTACCTATCATTGCCAAATGCAGGTTTGGATGCAGGTCCGCGAGCCTCATCAAGATAATTTACTGATTTACCTTAATACCTAAACCGGAATTACCACTAGATCATCCTTACTGGAATCACCCTATAATAATTATTAACTATGGTCTACGGATCGCTAGTGCCCCTATCAGGACGTCCGGCTAGGATTCTTACCGGCAGGATCTTCTCACGATACTATAGTCCTCCGCGGCGAGAACCCTACTCCGATCTCTTCCTCACCAAAACACTCATCAACAAGTCGTTTGATAACGGCCTTATTAGATGCACCACCTTTGACCAGCACGGCAACATCATCAACCATGGCAAAGATATCCGCAAGGTGGAATTCATGAAAAATCACAACTTGGTGGCAAGAGACTTTCGCAAGATTTCGCGCCATCTGACCTCCGGTGGTAACGCCGCCGTTTTCGATATGGTGCCGTCAATTGTAACCCGTCCCGATAGCATTCTTTTGAACCTTCTTAACTTGCGAGCCTTGATCAAGAAGGACATGGTTGCCATTTTTGATAGTTCCAGCTACTCCACCGGCGGTGGCGTTGGCTCGCGACTCAACGAGTCACACTCAGAGGCGATGTTCTTCAAGGACTTGAGTGAGAAATTGGGTCAGCAAAGCGAACATTTACCTTACGAATTACGGGCAATGGAAGCGGTGTTGGTGCATGTTATGTCCAACTTGACCACCGAAATGAAGGTCCATATTACCGTTTTACAGAACATTTTGAATGGCCTCGAAGAAAGTATTGATCGGGTGCGATTACGGTACTTATTGATTCAATCAAAGAAAATTGCCCAGTTTCACCAGAAGGCTCTGTTGATAAGAGACTTGTTGGACGACATTCTCGATAACGATGACGAATTGAACGAATTTTACTTGACAGATATCCTGAAGGGCCAGCCAAGAATCGGAACAAATCATGCTGAAATCGAAATGCTTTTTGAATCCTACTATAAAACCAGCGATGAAATAGTGCAAACAGTCCAAAACTTACGGTCTCAGATAAAAACCACAGAAGAAATCATCAATATGGTTCTCGACTCCAACAGAAACGAGCTCATGTTGCTAGGCTTGAAGTTTTCCACCGGTTTGTTATCTATGGGTGTTGCCCTCTATGTGTCCGCACTTTACGGAATGAACCTTGAAAACTTCATTGAGGAATCGGACGGTGGTTTTGAGTTTGTCGTCATCCTCTCCTCTGTCCTCTTCGTGGCCTTGTTGTTGTTCAGTGTCAAAAAGTTGAAGGATGTCCAGAAAGTAACTATGACAGGTGTGCAGAGAGAGAGCCGGTTAAGAAAGTAGCGATTTACGATTAATGATAATGATATAGATGATTTCCATAGTTGCAATGTTCATGTATATAATAAATAACATTTCTTGGAACTTACAATACTTACAATTTCACTTTTATGCTTGGAATGTGTAAAGATTAAAGTATTAAACTAAAGATTGTTTTACAATTACACGTCAGGATATTTTGATAATATTTATTACAATAAAGTACAATAAAGTCATGAAAATTATTCCTAATCAAAACTTTTATTGAGTAATAGATAACTTCTCAGGCAAACTCCACATCTATACTTGGAGTTAATGAAGTACTGGTACTTCTTGGCCTTCCAGTTTCTTTTGGTATCTGAATGGAATCCCTCTTCCGAATCCGATAGTCGCTGATTCCATTCAAATCAACTGAGCTCTTCGGGGTGTGTCTTGGAGAAGTACTTGGGGAAGGGTTGGGGGTTGCCCTCGTTCTGAAAGGTCTCAAAGCGAAGTTGTCTCCGCTCAATGGCCTTGGACTTTTGGGTATGGTCCCACTTATTATGGTTCGACTAGGAGTCTTTGAAGGGGTGGTTGGTGGCTCTGCGGATATCGTTGGAGGTGGGATACTAGGAAGCTTTTTCTGTAATCCAAACTTCTCGTTTTCTCTTTTCGCCTTATAGTTCTTCTCGTTATTAATCAAAGTTTGAAGTAATTTGGTTCTGACTTCCAAACTAAGTAAATCACCAAGTAAAACTCCGTAAGTGTTCAATGGTGGCTTGAAACCGGACGAACTCTTGACGGCTGAGGGCCTGAAGATTAAATGCACGAATGGAACAGCACCGATTGCTTCCATGCGGTTTAAGTTATCAACTGCGATTTTCAGATCAATCTCATCGATGGACGAGACAGGAACATCGTCTGCCTTTTCGTAGGAATCGATAGATCCAAGTTGGAAACATTCACTTATGTGTTCCAAAATAAAAATCAAAGATGCTAAGTTACTTCTTGGAATGGAACCAACAAGTCTCGTGAGTTCATTTACTCGAGTAGTCTTGTTTTCGGCGTCCTCAGAGGAAGACTTGTAAACACCAATCACAGAGTCATACACAAGACAAGGTATTAAAGAATCGCTGATTTCGAGTAACCAATTCTTCAAGAAATTAACGAGCACTTTTGTAGATAAGGGCTCGAGGGAGGCTGAAATTTTAGCTAAAATTTCCTTATGCACGCTTTGCTCCAGAGATGTATCCATCTCACTTGAAGGCTCGTATTGATTGATAACATTGATGAGTTGCTCTTTGATCTTCCAATAGCTTTGGTGGTCCAAGGTATTCGTCCATGCATCAACGATCTTAGAGTTATCATTCTCCGCACTTGAATTGATGAGCTTGATTGCATCATAAAGGAAGAGTGGAATGGAAGTAATGCTTAATTGTTGTGATTTGTCGTCCTCCAAAGCAGATATTTGTAAATGAAGTTGAATATCTTTGAAAAGATTGAACTGGCGCTTCAAGTTTTGGAAATTGTTATTTGACGGATTTGTACTGAAATGCTTCTTAGCGATGACATTTGGAGATATGATGGAGGGGAAGTACATTCCGGTGGAAAAATCTTCGATTAACTTATCGAAATCGTTTTGGTAATGCTCGGCTTTGTTCACTTTCTCAATGAATTCAACAGCCAATCCATGCAATTCGTTGGTAGATGCAAGGGAAAAATTGTAGACAATTTCCAGCAACTTGGTCAAACTTTGGTAAATAAGTTCGATCTTATTTTTCTCGAACTTTTCCAATATCTGCGAGTTATCGATGATTTCTGACTCAAGAAGATGCTTGTAGCGTTGCAATTCTTCATATGACTCGTTGTAGTCTTGCTCAACATCAACAAGTTGTTCAGCATAATTACTTTTCATCAATGACGATCTGACGGTCTTGAACATTCCGTTGAATCTTTTTGAAGTCTCATTCATGAATTTTGCTGTACTCTCATCGATAACGATCTTTGGGGCCCTCTTGGGTGTTTGGGGTTGAGAATTTGAGCCAGTGCTCTCAATTGTGTCTTGTTCGCGAGGTTCTTTCTCTTCATATTGAGAAGTGTAGATTGCCAAGTCAGACCATTCGTACCACAGACCTTCACTTTTGAACTTATTTGCACCTAGGAAACCAGTTCCGACCAAAATCTTGTGATCTAGTAAAGACTGACCGAATTTTTCGAGATTAACTCTCGTGGGTTCAATTGGTAAAGCTCTAGACTTCGTGATATAATCACATAATGAGTCGCTACTGAAGATTTCATTTCTGTAGCCAGGAATTGGGATTTTTCTTTTGATGGTGGGGATAGCACCTATAAGTTTTTTGATCATGGAGCTGAGTTCAGCTGAGTTTCTCACCTTGACGGTGCCAATCTGTAAAGGAAATTTGAAGTCCAATTCTTCGATTGGAGTGCTCGCCTTCTCTGAGATTTCCGTCAGCTCATCCACACTTTTGTCAAAACTGGAGTCGAAGGAATCTTCTGGCAAGGGGTCTTCTTTGACCTCATTTCTGTGAGGTTCGGTTTCTGAAATTTCTTGCAAACGAACCAATTCGTCGTACTGAGCCCTCAATTTTTCAACCTCATTGTAGGTTTGCTCGTAATGAGAGTATAACAGTTGGTAGCCGTCCACGATTTTGCGGACCTGAGGCTCGTTCAACTTTATAAATGCAGATATCTTTTCCAATACTTCCCGGTCTATCACGCTGGCGAGTTTCATCAAGTTTTTGGACTCTTTGGCCAAGCTGTGCACGTAGAGCTCAAAAGATGACCCCAAAGACACCACTGATGACTCGATCGATTCTGGTTTCTCGAGGATCTCCGCCAAACTGCGTTCGTGGCTGCTGACGGACCTGAACGAATTGCTGAGCCGCTTGAACGGGCTGGAGCCCTTGGAGCGTGGAGGCGAGCTCAAGAGTGAGGTGGAAGGTCTGGCGGGGTTGTAGGGCCTGAAAGTGCTTTCCAAAGGAAGGGAGTCGATGCTAAGTTTGGTGAGATACTCGCTGTTGGAATGGAAGTAGTTCATGTAATTGAAGACCAATTGACGAAGCTCATGAGTCTGCTGCACAGAGCGCAAGCTCTGTTCACAGAGATGGTCGATACCAGTCTTATAGTCGGCTGACCAATATAGGTTGGGGAATTGGGACATGACAGCTAATCGTCTTGGATCAAGATTTTGTTTTGAATCGACTGGTGCGGAGCCGCGAACGTAGCGACACGAAATGTGATCTGGAGGTGACAATCACGACGAGGTGAGATCTGGAACGAAAAGGAAGAAAAGTATGGAAGAGTTTAAAATTAGCTCTTTAATTCCCAATTTCTAAGTCTGCTGACTTTTGATTACTTTCTCCTTAATTGCTTCTTAAGTCACTCCTCAATATTTTCGGTCTCTGCTCAATATATTACCATGTGCTCTTCTCTGCAGCACGATCGCTTCTATAGTTTTATTCTCGCGCGTAATGTTAATGATGTTTACCCAGACGTTTGGCGCCACCAGAGATGAATTTGGAGGTGATAAAATCAGAGATAGCAGACGTAAGGGCCGATATCACTTCTCTTAAACAGGAAGTGAGTGTCATTGAGTCCGAAAAGTCCGAACTACAACAAAGAATAGACCTCTTAGAGGAAGAACTTCAACGACTGCAAACACCACCATCAGATCTACCCCAACGCAAAGATGCGGACGACGTGCCAGCCATAATCCAACACAGTCATTTCGATAGTTCCATCGCAAAGTATTTCGAATCTGACCAGGAAGAAACGCCTGTGGCGCCCGTTACCGATACAGTGATGCTTGATGGTGCTCAAGCCATGGTAGAGATCAAAGACAATATCCTTTACGAAAACATTTTTCGAATTGGCGGGATCACAGCGTTCCCACTCAACCAGCGGCTATTCTCGCCCGATGATGAAGTTTTGGGGCTCCGGTTCGATACCTTTTCCCACGTTAAAAACACCTTCCTTCAGTCTCACTACGCCATTCTCAAAAAGTCAACCACTTTGAATAAGGTCGATGAAGAGGTTCGTGAGTGGACACTCTATCGTCACACTTTGCCAGTCTACTTGCCACTAGAGGACTACACCAGCGACCTACAATCCGAAGAAGGAATTTTCAAGTTTGCCGTCAGTGTACGAAACTTCCTCGTGAAAACTCAATTTAAGCACGATATCATGGAGGAGATAGCACAAATAGATCTCAACAGCATTTTACACATTTCAAAGGCGGCTGGTCCATCTGAGAAGTCGATAAAAGTGGTACAGAACATGGATAAAGATCTCCAGTGTCAACGAGTGATTTTGAGAATCATATACAAACAAGGAGAGAAGAGAAAGTTCCACGAAATAGAATTGAACTGCAATATAGATACGGTAGAGACCTCAAGAATATCAGTTTTGAACGACAGTAAGACTGGAAAGATTATAGCCTTATGTGAAGGATTGCTAAGAGGATGTAATTTCTCAGACTTGAAAAACACGTTTACGAAAGTGATTGGATTACTTATCACAAATAAGATTATTGATACTACTTGAGATCCAAGACAATTTCAAAAAATAAGATGAATATAACATTTAATATAACTTAAAAATTGATAGAATATTCGAGGATATAGTCGATTACAAAGCTATTTCTGAAACAATCATATTTTTAAACAATATAAAACGTAAATAAGCAAATTGAATATACTTCATATGAAGTCTATAATTTAAAACATCTGAACTTTTGAGCTATCTAGAAATGTATTTTATTCTATCGCCCTCTAAAATGCATTACCGAAGCCAGCACCGGTTGGCTGGTAACCTAATCCGGTACCGTTGGTAATCATCAATGGTTGACCAGCAGCTGGAGAGTCTTCTTCTCTCTTTTCAGCATCTCTTCTCTTCTTCAAGTCTTGATAGACCTCGTTGATCCTCTTTTGATTCTCGTGAGCAATCGAGATTTCGTATGGCTTGATAAAGTTGCCCAAGTTGTGCAACCAGGACAATTCAAGAATGTAGTCGTATGAAACAATGTCGTATGAGGAGTACAACAAGGCAACGAAACATTCATGGTTACCGGTTTCAACAAAGTAGTCCAACATTTCGTGGGCAAGCTTGGTGGACTTGGAGATGGCCACAGTCTTGATCAATCCGGACCAGTTCTTGTCGTTCTTCAAAATAGAAATGGCCTTGTTGAACTTCTTTTCCTTGGTGTATAAGGTAGCAGAAATTTGTCTGAAGAAAATGAGCTTGTGGTTTTCCAATCTTTCAGCCAAGTCAAGCTTGTTGAATCTGTTGTTGGATTCGTTTTCAATCGAAGATCTCAAAGACTTGTAGTCTTCTTCTTCGATTAACAAATCGTGGTAAGCAGAGTTGACAACAGAGTTGTTCTTGTCCAAGACGGAGATCAAGAATGGCTTGATCATTGGCAAGTTGTCAGACTTGACAAAGATTCTCACCACTCTTGGCAAGTCTACCTTAGGAGTCAAAACCGACAACAAGTCAACTAACAAGGATGGGTTTTCATTCAAGTAGAAGTTGATGGCCTTATAGTAGATTTCCAAGTTTGGAGCCTTGACAATGATTTCCTTGAAGGAAGAGTGGTCGAAAGCAACTTCCGACTTCTCGATCATGGTCAATGCAGCATTGTCCCATTCTTCGTAGTGACAGTACAAGAAGATCAATTCTGGGTACAAGTGAGCTTCCTCACAAGCAGTCAACACCTTTGGGATGTTGATTCTGGACCAGAACAACTTCAAGTGTTCCATCACCTTTTCAGGACTGTACTTGGCGTACAAGGTAGCCAATTCGGTGAACATACCCATGTGAGCTCTTTCCAAACCTAAACCACTTTCAAAGAGAGCGATCAACTCATTGAAGTAACCGTTGTATTCGTAGGTCTTGACCAACTCTGGTAATTCTTCAGCATCAATGATCAAGTTCAAACCACAAATTTGCGCCAATCTGAATTCCTTGTTTTCAATACAAGCACTGTTAACTTGTTTCCAGACATTGGTGTTGGATGCCTTTCTGGCACAGTCAACAGCACCTTGGTAGTCCTCCAAGTAAACCAAGGTGGTGGCCAACTTGGAGTATTTGGACACATTGCTATACAAGATCTTGGCAGCCTTGTAGTTCTTAGCTTCGAACAACTTGTCACCAATAGATTCCAAGTCGGCAACGTTAGAGCCACCAACGAATTTCTCAATGTCAGACAATCTGTCCAAGGAAGCGTAAGCATTGATGAGGGCTCCATCGATGACAGGTTCTCTCAATGTTTCTCTGGCCATGTCCAAGAAAGCAATCAATTCTTCTTCCTTACCAGCATGTTCCGAGATCTCAATCACTTGTTCATAGTTGTCTGGGATCTTGGATTTGACGTAAGAGTTGATAGCATCAGGGATACGCAAACCGTTTAATTGAGCAGTACCCAATTGGTACCACAATTCTGGGGTCTCGTATTTCTCGGCATATTGTTCACCTCTGTCCAAAGACATGATTTCTTCAACCAAAACCTTGATAGCTTCCAATCTCATTTCGAACTTGTCGTAAACTTCAAAGGCTTCTTCGTACAATTGGTTGTCGATACACAATGGAGCAATTTCTTCTGGGTCGAATTTGTCCAACTTTTCAATGTAGTTGCTCACTCTGGAGGTGTCGGCCTTGATAGCAGTCAAGATCATCAATCCTTGTAAGGAAGTGTTGTCGTTGAATGGAGAAGGCTCCAAGATGATCTTTTCCAATAATTCAATCAATTCTTGAGGCAAGTCGTTTTCCATGAAAGCCTTGACGGTGATGGAAATAGGCTCTGGGTCGCTCAATTCTGGGATACCGGTGGAGATAACTTGGTCAACCAATTGTCTTCTGTGAATGTTGTCTTCTTGCAAGACCTTGTTCCACAAGTCGAAGTCGGACTTGCTCAACAAGTATCTGGCTTGGTACTTGTACATCTTGTTCTCGTTGGTGATGTTGATCAATTCGTCATCGTTACCACCCTTGGAGTAAGAGATGTAAGCCAAGTATGGGTCTCTCTTTTCACAGTACTTACCAACAGCCAAAGTGTCATAGTTGTTGTTTTCTTGCAAGAACTTTTCTGGGGCGTTGTTGGAGTCGATGTAAATCTTGGCCAAAGTGTTGTACACTTCTTGGTCGTTGGATCCTCCTTCCAAAGTCTTTTCCAAGAAAGGTAACAAGATCTTCAATCTGTTTCTCTTCTCCACCTCAGCGACCAATTCCTTGATAGGAACACGGCCCAACACGGAAAGCAACAAGTTCTTGATGATACTTTCTTCACAGTCAACATCCAACAAACCAGCAATCACTTGTGGAGTGTTGGCAGGGTTGACGGATTGAACGTAAACTTCAATGAACTTGAAGTATTGGTTCTTGTACAAGTACAAGATCAAGTCGTGAACGAAGTTGAATCTGTCACAAACAATGATCAAAGGCAATTGATCGTCCAACTTGAATTCCTTCAAGAAGTTCTTGACCTTTTCACCATTGTAAACGTTGTTGTCTCTGACGACTCTCTCGATTTCCTTGGTTTGGTTCATCTTGGCAGCAGCTTGGATGTACTTGAAGACCACATCTGGTTCTTGGGTCAAGTTGACGATGGAAGACAAGTAGTAGTACAAACCTTCAGTGCACTTGAAGTCTTCGAAGATCTTAATCAAGGTCAAAGCACCAATCAAGTCGGAGTACTTGGTGGCAACTTGGATCACGACTTGCAAGTTTTGTTGCATGTTGTTGGCCAACAATTCCTTCAAACAAGAGACCGATTGTTGCACGTTCAATTGACCGAAGTATCCAACCAACCAGTCGATTGGCAAGACGTTGGTGTGTATAATCACTCTCTTGATGTCCTTCAAGTCATCGTAGTGCTCCAATGCTCTTTGGAACAAACCAGACTTTTCACACAACTTACCAATGGTTGGCTTATCGTAATGACTGAACATGTTGTTACCCAAAATAGCGTCAGCAACTTGAGGAGCGTTCAACAAGTTGACTTCCAAGACCTTGGTTTGCAAGTGACCTTCAGCAGGAGAATCGTTCTTCAAGGCATCCAACAAGAAAGCGGTACCTTGTTGGAAGTAGTTTTGGGAGAAGAACAAGTCAGCAACAACTTCGGTGTTCAAGTTGGCGTCCTCACCGGCCAACAAAGAAACAGCGAACTCACTGGCCTTGTCTGGGCTAACTCTGATCAAGTTTTGGATCAAGTTGGTGTAGTCAGGGTTGTAACCCACCTTTTGACAGTATGGCATGATCTTGTCGAATTGACCCAATTCAGCCAAACATGAAACGACCTTGATGTTGACATTGGCTCTGATGTAGACGGCCAAAGCCAATGCTGGGTCGTTGTAAGACTTGACGATGTCACCCAATTCTTCAGAGGAGGTCAACTTGTCTTCCTTCAACCATTTTTCGAACAATGGCTTACGTTCTTGTTGCAAGACTGGCTTGGCCAATTCAATCGATTCGTACTTGTTCAAGGTACCTCTGTCCAACAATGTGGAGAAGTATTGCAAGATAGGCGATATTTGACCTGGTTGAGGAGTGATATGCTTCAACTTGTTGATGGTATCCTGGGTACGCAATTGCTCGGAGGAGGCAGCGACCTTGGCGGCATTGGCGTAGTCACCTTGGTTCAAGTAGTTTTGGAATTGTTGGTTGAACAAGTTTTCAGCACCAGGGAATCCACCACGGGATGACAAGGCAAGAGCCAAAGGCACGTTGGTCAACTTTTCCAACACGTAAGGAATGATCTTTTCCCTGGAAACTTCCACGGTCAAAACTTGACCGGATTTGTTGATGGTGATAAGACCAGTACCGTCATTGTAGGCGGAAGCAGTGAAAACTGGGTCAGCAGTGATTCTGTTGACGAACAAGTTGGCACCGGTTTCCATGTCGTACAAGTGGATGAAACCGTATTTGGTCAAGACATAGACAATACCGTACTTGTCAGAAGCTTGTAAGCTGATTGGGAAGTCGTTAGCAGCGTCAGGAGGGAAGAAAATGTCGACCAACTTCTTTTGGAAAGGAGGGTTGCCGTCGACATGGTCGATTTCGATAATGTGCAAGTTACCTTGGCCATTAGCGTTCTTGTTACCGACACAGAAGACCTTGGTAGGGGCAGCGGCACCGGACAATTTGATGGAAGCGAATTTGGAGACGTGACCCTCAATGGCTTGCGAGACGTTACGGGCTTTGGAAAACAATTGGATGTGACCAGCAATACGACCATCTTCTTGGGCAATACCGTTGACGGCAAACCAGTTCAAGTCTGGTTCGGCCACGATGTTTATGATCTGGCAATTGTTCAATGTATGGTGTCTTTCGGTCAACTTGGTTGGGCCGTTGTTGGAGCCGTCAAACACATTCCAGTAGAATACCGAAGATCCGGTAACCAAACCCAAGTGTTGCTCGTTCAACCATTTCCAGTAGACCACTGGTTCGTCCATGGTGAAAGCCTTCAATCTTTGCTTGGTTTCCAAGTTGAAGATCTGCAAGGTGGTTCCGTTGGCTCTCAAAGAAACCACGTTCTGGGATGGATGCATGATGGCGTTGTCGGCGGTCATGTTCTTTCTGGTGACCTCATTGTTGTTCTTCAAGTCGATGATGGCGACACTGTTGCCATTGGCACCGGATTCACGCACACAGACATAGCGGTCGGATTCCAAGGTGGTGGACTTGAAGTCCAATGATGATTGTTGGATCCCTAATTGAGTCAACTGAGTCAACTCAGTGAAGTCGATCGGGATATCATTCGACATGGCGGGGGGTGTAATTGACAATCTCCGGGATGAATCGGCCTAGGGTAGGGAAATAATACAGCGCGGAGTAATTGCTAACCTGGAGGATTCGGGTAATTGATGCCGGGAGATTGAATGTGAAGGGGGAGTGAGTGGAAGTTGGAAGTTGATCTCAGGAGTGTCCACGTCGTCGACCGAGCGAGAACGGTCACGTGCGGCACTCCAGTTGCGGGTGTGGGGGCGTTGCCGATCTGCGATTGTGCAGGATCAAAGTCTGATCTAGCAACCCTGTTTGGGAACCCTTCAAGTTATGGAGAGTAATTTATTTTTTTAGGGACTTATGAAGTCAGAAATTTATTAAGGCAAGTGTATAATCTAGTGGTATTATTAAGATACTGGTGATATATATGATTAATTAATTTGATCTATATGCGCTTCCGCTACGGATCGGACTTATTGATTCGCAGTGCTAATTATATCACTTATCCTGTTAATAATAGTACTTAAGTCATCCTATTAACAAGGCACTCAAGTCATCCAATATTAACGAGGGTGCCTTTGGGACTTCTATTTCCTTTATAGAGGCGAATTGACCTTTTTCTTCGTTCAAAATGCCATTACAAGGGTGGATTCACATTAGTGAGAGCTTCATCCACGATCCGATGACCACTGCCAGCGTAGTTCCTCTGTCCCGGTTTTGATCTGCTCTCTTCAATATAGTTCTCCACGTACTTATAGTCACTGCCATACCAGTCGCCCGTCAATATATCGATTTCCAACCTCCTTCTCCGCTCATCCAGATCAGAATCGGCTTCTTTCGCAAAAGCTTGATTGTACTCCCAATCTACTAGCCAGTAAGCGATCTTACGCATCGCCACCTTTACGAAATCTGGGGTAGCATATAGATGCTTAGAGTCGTTCTGCCAAAGTACCAAGGCTATTACTAGTTCTGTGGCATCGTCGATGGTACGAGTGGGTAGTCTTGTTTGCTTAGGAGCCAATGAGGATAATCGGTGGTTTCGAATGTACACCACCAAAGAATAGATATATTTTTTGATATCCGGCCCCACGTACACTTGGGACCAGGTTGCCCGCAACCTGTGAATATGCTCCTGGTAATCCGGTGGCGCCTTGATCAGTGCTGTCTCCTGTAGAGACGCCTGTTCCGAAACGTATGGGTAATAAGTAGAAAACCAGAACTTCTCTTTGAAGTATTGGTACATTTTCTTCTCATAATCGTGCGGTTCTACCACCAATATGATAGTGAATAATGAGGGCTTCTCAATCAACATGTTTTGGATGTGTACCTTATTTTCGGGGTACCATTTGGATGCATTGGTGTCATACTGATCGATAGAAGTTAGTAATTGATAGAGCAGTTTCTGGGTCTCTCGGCTCAAATTGGGCACATTACGCCACACAATCACGTTTTTGAAAGTATGGGTGGAATTGGTGTAATTGCTCATACTGAGCAATAGCCCGTCTAGCCCTTTGTTGGCAATGGTTTCTTGTACATCGATGTTGGCAAATTGATTTGGGTCAAAATGACATGTATCCCGGACTATGTGGTGCTGCAAATCATATAGAGTCTCTCTTGGGGAGTTCGTCGAGAGAACTATGCGCTTATTTCGGATAAGTCCGAGTGATAATGCCGTATAGAGCAGCTCCATGGGACCCTCAGTAGCGGAAATGAAGATGTTTCAAAAGACGATTATGTAATTGATAGTGAGCCAAAATCAGGGTTACGTAATCGTGATTTACGGTGCCGATCTATCGGTTAGGTAATAGGAGTTGGCAGATAACAGATCAAGTCACATGCAAAGACTTCAGATCAGTCTTCTACACAATCTAATTGAAGCTAAAGAATTTTCAAGACTACGAATCACCGACTTAAGATTTCATGGCTGTAGAATTTATGATTTTTTTCAAAAATTGGCAAAAATGATAGAAAACTCTAAAGTTTCGAGTACGCCTATTTCCCCTCACCTGATCCGTGGAATCGTGGAATTTGAACATGTTGCAACCTACTACGCTACAACGCCAACTATGTTAACTCTACACCAACTTTATCCTAGCCTTATTTTGTATACCAACTTTATTTTGTCTAATAACTTTGGCGATAGTGCTGAAATTTCACACGAAATATGTTTCCTGAATAGGACCCTAGCAACGCGGATTTCAGCAAGATTGCTCGGTCCAGGCCCCCACCAATTTGAGATGGACGAACGACGCGAGGGAAACGCCGGCAGGATATTATGCCATGGCACCCAGGCCCGGATCGTGACAGGGCGCAGAACCAGAATCAAACCAAAACCGCGTAGCCAAACAAACTTTGACACGCACAGCGTACACGAGGATTTTGTGACGCGAGCCGCAGACGATTGTCCACCATAACAAAGACCACGATCGTGTATTTTGGCAGCAATAGGCCTAGCCGTTTACCAAGGGAAACAGCGGAGCTCGAGCCAAAACTTCTGCTCCGACTTGATATTAGCACTGTACATCTAACCCGCCTCGTATCACCCCCCTCAAGCGGCTGGCGCCAGCCCATCGCCATGCGCGTCAATTAGCGGCATTTTATTACTGCGGTTTGGAATGCAGCAAGTGCGTCCGCACTGGCCTGTGCGTTTGGCGATAACTCCACGACCTCTTTGCATGAGAGTTTACATATACATTTGTGGGCGTTTTCTATTGTCACGACACCATCTTCTACGTCCTGTTTATTTACTTCCGCCGGCCTTGATATAACCTATCCATATCGCTCAGCTCTTCATCCTCAACACATCCATTGCCTTCATTCACTCCTTTGCAATGGAATCGTTCCCCAAGTTCCTTCGGTCGGAAAATCCACACCGTTTCCAGGACTCGGCTTTCCCCCCTTTTAAAGTCGAGCACCGCTACAAAGGTGTCTATGAAAGAGCGGGCTTCGAGGTCAACTTGTCGAATGGCGGCTCCGATAGCAGATCGATCCACTCGAAGTCTTCGGCCCGTCGTCGCTACCCGACTCCCCCCAAGTCCACTCTGCCCACTTCTACCATGAGCTCGCCAATGAGCCCCATGTTTAATCCACACAAGGGCTATCAAACTGCCGCCAGCACGCCGAACATCTCGCTTCAACAACAGCCCTTCCTGCAACAGCGTAAGAACTCCTTGCCACAACTGCAACACGCTCCTTACAAACCTCAACAGAAATCATTCGGTTACGGCGCCTACCCCAATAAGGATCCTTATGGGCAAGTGCCGCAGACTGCTCCCGCCACCGGGCTGTTCCCTGATATGAACCGGTCGGCTCCGCATTTGCAATCTAACTACAACAACAACAACAATAGTAACAACAATATTAATAACAATGCTGGTGCCAGAAGCGCCCAAACCGCCGAGGCCACGCAAATGGCGTCGCCAGAGTCTTATAAGAAAAACGCTTATGGCTCTTACCCCAACGAAGAAATTAAGGAGGTGCTGCTCCCAGACGACAACTTCGACTTCAGCCCTTCTTCTAACATTCCAGCGGCGAAGAATTTCAAGAACCTCCAACTCAACTTGCGCAACAACGAACAACAAGACATAGACAGTTTATCCGAGAGCGAGAACGAGGGAAACACCATTTCGCCAAAGAATGATTCTTTCAACGATACCAGCAACACGTCAGTGGACAACTATCCTAGAACTCACAGCCACTCCTCCAGCGTCCACTCCACGAAGAAGTTCGACCCACGTCAAAGAAGACATAATAGATCAGTCTCGGGTACTACTTCGTCCGGATCCCAATCCCAAAAGGATAGACTTTCGTCTGCATTGGAAGATCTTAGAAAGGATGCCGAAATCAATAGAATCTCTGAAATTCCACCTTTGAAGGAGGCTGGTGAGTCTGAGGTCACCCCTGCTGCTGCTCCTTACCCAGTGAATAACGAATTTGATTATAGCGCATCGAACTCTCCTGATCCAGCACAAAATGCCCAATTCAACCCCTCTCAAAACGGTGGTTTGAGTACCGACTACCAAAAGTTCTTGGGTGGCGAAAACACCAGGATGAATAGAACCAGTCAGTTGTCGATGGTTAGTTCGATCATTTCCAAGGATTCCATGTACGAAGAAGAGGACGATGAAGTCGAGAAAGAATTGCAAAGACAATTGGAAACCTTGAAGATGGCAGGTAACCCCAGCAACATCGATATCACTCAAGAAAGTATTTCTCCTAGTGTCGATGACAACTCAACCCATAATTACACTAACCAGCAAGCATCGATTCCAGTGTTCAATATCGTTGATGCCGATACTGAGCTTAAAACTCCAATGAATCAAACCTTCCCTGCTTCAGTTCCAGCCATTACCACCTCATCTCCAGAGCATTCGATGAAAGGTGCTGGTCCCGATGAGTACCCTATGAATAGAGGAAGCGACAGTAGCTCCAGTGGATCCGGGGATATCGATGATATGGATGATACCTCGTCCACCGCATCTTACGAAGACGTCAAGCCTTTGTCCGTTCGTCATTCTCACATTCCACCTTTAGCAAGACAGCAAAATGCGCCTTATCCTATGGAGCAGGGTCCAAGAAGCGTTACTTTCAACAATATCTTGATGAGCAACACTCCTGGAGCAAACCGTCCCGTGAACTTCAACGACTCGTCTCCCGAATCTAATGATGTGCTAGACCTCAACGAAGATGTGAAGCCATTGAGTCCCAAAAATCACCAGGTTGAGGAAGAGCTCAAGGGTATCAATTTCAGAATCGCTCAACCTGAAGAGACTCATGAAGTGCCAACACCAAGAATGCATTATCCAGAAGAAGAGACTCCTGAAATGCCAATGCCAACTATACATTATCCAGAACCTGTTGAGGAGTCTCGTGAAGTTCCAAGTATTCAATATCCAGAGCCTGTTGAGGAGACTAGTTTTAAGCATCCAGAACCTGCTGCTGCCAACACCTTGCCTTACCCAGTGAATACTCCTCCAATGAGAAACCTGGTTCAAACAACAGGCAGCTTTGCCAGCGAGGAGCCCAAGTATCCTCCAGGACAAGGTCCATGTCGTAAGTGTGGACTTGACATTCTCCCAGATGCCAGAGGACCACAGAGATCTATTTATTCTAAAACCGGTGAATTATCGGGCCAGTGGCACAGAGGATGTTTCTCATGTGACCAAGACGGCTGCAATGTCGCTTTCAACAAGCATGTGCAATGCTATGCTTACAATGATCGTCCATATTGTAACCATCATTACCATCACTTGAACGACACTATCTGTGAGCACTGTGCTTTGGGTATAGAAGGTGAATGTATCGAGAACGAAATTGGTCAAAAATGGCATTTGCAATGTTTGAGCTGTCACAAGTGTCACAACACCATTAAGACCGATTACTACTTGATCAACGGTCATATTATTTGTGAGGATGACGCTCTTAGAATCATCAATGGCGGCGAAACGTTTAATGATGAAAATGGTAACTTGATCGCCGGTGGCGGATTATCTACACATGACAAGATTGAAAAGAGAAGAACCAGACTTCTTTTTGTTGATTAATCTGAAAATCCTTTGGATTGAAAAGAGAAGAACCAGGCTTCCTTTTGCTGATTAATCCGAACATTTCATTTGAACGGTTCTTTCCTCAAAATCTGTATTATTTCCGTTCCTGCGTCCCAAGTTGTTACCATATGTACCATACTATGATACATTAAGACAGTCTCTAGTCGCCAGCTGCCTTACTGTATCATCGCTAGTTTTGCTAGCCTAAAATATCATATAGTCTATAATTATCTTTATACTATAAACAGTCCTAGATCATAGTCCCAAGTAACGTAACTAACATTTCTAAAAAAGATTTAACCTAATTGAAGCGATAATTTCCAATCATATAATAAACCTAAAGTGATTATTTTCAATGAAAAATTGGTATTGTGATTGGTTTGGTGATTGATTGATTTAATAGATTAGTAATTCCTATTTTTGGACGAGTTGGAGATTTTACCAACTTCCAAATCCTCGAGCCCATCGTCCAAGGTATCTTTATTCGAGGCTGCAGATGACGGCCTTGGTGGCGATGAGAGTTCATCTTCGTCCTCGATGATGAAGTTGTCGGCGTCAAAATCAGCGGAGTTCAATTCCACATTGTTGGCCGAGTCCAAATCATCCTCGAAGTTCCCGAAAATCATTCTGTCATGGCTTTCTGGGTTGACGGCGTTTCCTTGTGCCGCGTGGTAAGACTGCAACTTTCTTTGCATCTTGCTATAAATAATGTAGGTAGTCAAAGATGCCGCACATGCAGTGATGATGATACTGATGAGGTCGACCCATTTGGCGGACTTAGGCTTGGTATCGTCACCCAATTCCTTCAATTTCTTACCCACAAAAACGTGGATCATCAACTTAGGACAAGTGATCAAAGATGCAAGGAAGAAGGTGGTGGCCGATAACTCTGGAATGGCAGCCAATCCACCGTTGGAAAGCGAGTATGGTAAGGGACAAAGACGGATCAAAATGAGCAAAAGTAAAGAGGAATCTTCCCTCAAAATTTCGGCAAATGCTCTGAACTTCTCGTTGTGGTTGATCAATTGGGTGGCTTGATTCTTAAGGAAATAGCGGAAAATGAGGAATGAACAGAAAGATCCCGAGATGGAGGCGGTCGCCAACAAGGGCCAGCCAAAGGTGAAGCCGTAGATCATTCCCGCTAACATTGAAAGTGCTGAAAACCCTAAGAGTGGCGGGAAGCCCACCATGAATATCAACATGAAGAGGATCAACAGACCAAACCGAAGCTCGTGCCAGCGGTCAGAGAGCCCGACCAACGCGTGTATGATCATTTGGTGGAATATAAGCACGGTAACACCGGCAAGGAAGCCAAACACCACCAAGATTTGGAGTAGAATCCGTTTGTAGCGAGGCTGAGCGTTGTACCAGTCCATTGCTTGCATCGAAAGGTTATTGAGAAAGGCCATTTTGTCTTGGACAAGGCCACCGGTCCGCGCCGGGAAACCTGCCCGTGGGGCGTCATCGATGAAGGGGAGTTGAGGCATGCTTGACTGCTAATGGTAGAGACGAGTTAGTTAGTTAGAGTGAGTCGTGCGCGCAGAATGAGCAGTTTTGCGGGGGCCCAAAAACAAGAAACAGTACTAAGAAATGGACTAGGAAAAAGAGTAGACTACAAATAATAGTGAACTAGATCAACCCGGAGGAAAGAAACCAGACGATTGAGGTGAAACTTAGAATAGAAAAGAGTTACAGATTAACGCGTTCTGATCTTATTGGAAGGAATAGACCGAGCTTCCGAAATTGGAATATGCGTAGCGATCAGTGAGCTCCTAGGATTATTATTTGGACCATATACCAGTAAAAGGAAGAAAGCAAAAACTACCAGGTTTGCTTGTTTCAAATTGAAGCATAAACCTTCATTTTCTTTGTCATTTGTAATTGGCTTAGTTAGCGAGCCCAGTGTCCAATTCAAACCATGTGACAGTTCTGTCAAGAGCTATTCGCAGCTACGCGTTTGAAAGGAGCCCTTCTGTAAGAGTACCGATCGAACTAATTTGACTGCAAAACCAACTTTTCGGTTGCACGTTTCAAACTTCTTTATCGATAGAGTACGAACTTATCTTTATGGATAAAGTATACGAATTAGTGGTTTATTTGTAACTGACAGTTCACTTAATGAAACTTCAACCAAAAATAATACTTTGGTGATGAAAAACTGGGTATGATTGATAACGGAATTCAGGCCTCACTTCTAGGAAGCTCGATTCATAAAGTGGAGACTTTATGGCTTGCAGTCATCTGTCTTCAGCAAGATTTTAATAATAAAATTTTCAAACTTCACCGTTGAAAAGTGACATTCACAAGATGAAGGAACCGGTGATAACTTCACCGATGATAGTCTCCCTGATCTGCCAATTACGCTTGGTCCCAAAATGGAATGATTGAGGACGATCTTCCTAGCTACTTTCAACGATATTTCATCCATACTTCGAGGTTTCCGAAATTTTTCAAGAGGCCCCACGCCTCACCCCTGAAACCACTCACAAATATCTCACCTGTATTCAAAAACGAGCCTATATATTTTTTCATAATCTTCAATGCTTCAACCGCGATAAAACTTGATAGTATGTACAAAAATAGAACCTTCCACGTTTCAATTAGTAAACCGCCCAGCATTAGCGCATAACTAGTTGAGACTAAACACAGCAGGTGCTTGATTTGTAACAAATCGCCCACGCTGCTGCGTGATTACCAGCTTGTTCGGCTAATACCCCCAAAAACACTCAAATTACGTCATCAGACAATTTATTCCCGATATACTGGCGCAGTCCAGCAAATCGTCTTAAAGCGACCGTTAGTGGCCCTGATGCCAGGGAGAATAGTTGTTCCGAAAGTATCCTTGAATTGATAATTCGAAAATAATCTACAAAATAATTTATGTTTCAAATTTCATTTTCTAAATCTATAAATAATGATATGCTAGTGTACAGGGGCTAAAGGTGCTTTCGAGTTTACTCCAACAATTCTGGGAATTCGTTGACATCGGCGTTTTCGTAAATCACCTTGTAGGTAGCTTCGAACAATGGGAATTCATCTTGCAACTTGAAGCTTTCCAACAATTCGTGGACTTCCTTGGCAGTCAAGATACCTTGAGAACTTTGACCGTTCAACAAGGTCTTTTCGGCTTCCCAGGCATCAACCTTGTGTTCCACCATGTATTTAGCAACTCTGACGTTTCTACCACCGGAACAGGTAGTGATCAAGTCAGCGACACCAGCACTTTCTTCGGTGAAGGTGGTTGGGTTTGGTTCGGTGTCGGACTTGATACCGAACTTCTTCCAGTAAGAGGCGAAGTGAATAGTTTCCTTCAAACCAATTCTCATGATGGCAGCCTTGGCATTGTCACCCCAGCCGGCACCCTCGACGAAACCAGCGGCGATGGCGACAACATTCTTAAGGGCACCAGCAATGGAAGCACCCACAACATCATCAATGACGTTGACGTGGAAGTATGGTCTGTGGAAGGCTTGCTTCAAGATGTAACTGTCAATGTCTTCACCCTTACCCTTGAAATCCTTTGGCAAGGTGTAGGCAATGGAGGTCTCAGACCATCTTTGTCTAGCGACTTCGTTGGCAATGTTGGCACCAGACAAGACACCACAGTGGATGCCCAAAGTGTCGGTGATAGATTGAGACAACAATTTGCAGCCTTCTGGACCGACTTCCAAACCCTTCAAACAGGAGATGGCTCTGACGGTTGGCTTGACTTGGCCGACCAATTGCTTGCAGATTCTACCCAAGAATTGGTGGGGAATGTTGAAGATAAGCAAATCGGCGTCCTTGACGGTTTCGACAATGTCAGGCTTGGCAATCAAGTTTTCTGGCAACTTGACTTCTGGCAAGTACTTGACATTTTCGTGGTCGGTGTTGATGATTTCGGTCAACTTCTTACCGTTGACTTCTTCTTCGAAAACCCACATATTCACATCCTTGTGGAAGAGTTCTGGCTTTTCTCTGGTGTTTTCGGCAACCAACTTGGCGACCGCAGTACCCCAGTTACCGGAACCGATAATGGCAATTCTGAATGGGTTGGCGATTTTATAAGGAACAGCTGAAGTCATACTTGATAATTGAATATTGTGATGATAATCTTTAGACCTAGACGTGGCGGCACCTATTTATACATGGGGGGCCGGAAAGTTGGCATCGCCCTACCTGCAGGAATACTTCCATATACTCCGAATCCGTTCCACAACTTGCTTTTTCTTTTTTGTGCCCGATCAAAAACACTCCGATGACGTCGTTTCTTCTGGCAAAAAGCTGTTGCATGATGTCACAAGGAGTCAGATGACCGGCAATGGTTGGGAGAGGGTCTTTCAATGATAGGAGATCTAGCGGGATATTCAGGATGCTTATCGATGGCGGCTAATGGGGTGAATCCAAATAAACCAACGTTCGGTCTTTAGAATGTTGGGCGAGCGCCCCTCACTGTGAAGTCACGCGGAGCTCGCTTCCTACCCCCCTTGATCGTCACAATGTAGTTGTAGTTGAGGGAGTTTGGTATCTTACAAGGTAGGAGGGGGGAACGCTACTAGCAGTATTGAATGTTTTGAAAACTGTAACCGGTGTGTCTAGGCCTGCGGGCTCAGCTTCAAATCGCAGACAACGCGCCTAGGCCGCCGTAGTCGCATCGTCATCGTGCGCAGCATTTCATCATCTAGAGGGCGAGCGCAGCCCGCCAATACTTCTGCAGAACAATACGGAGAAACAGTGTTGAGAGTGGGCAAGCAAGCGTAGCCAAGTCACTGACCGTAAGGACCAGTGCTAGCGCGGAATATGTAGAGAAGGAATGGAATTTTGCTAAAGGTTCTAGTGGGGTGGAAAGAGGGGCCGCAAATACTAGGAGCTGGCAATTAGCTGATGTCAACCGTTACAGCCAGAAGCGATGTGCAGGAAAAGGAATGGGCATGCAGGATTTATAGAAAAAGTAACGGGGATCGTACAGTAAGCAGGAAAAGTAGGTACGAATAAGAAAAGATTGCACCGTTATGTGCACGCCGAATCTACGATTGTGGCCACCTTTTGGTATTGTGTAGGAACGAGACCCTTCTAGTAATTATTGACAACAGAAATGCAACAAGGGTAATCCCGGATATCAAAGGCGACTAATGTGCAACCCGATATTCCCAGCTAGCGAATCAGTTCCGTCGTCTCGAAAGCTTATTTCGGTCCAAGCGGAATTAGCTTGGAAATGGCCCAATTTAACGCGCGCTAGCAATTTATTAGTCGGTGCTATGATCTTGCATACCAGTTGGTGACGTATCAACATGTAACGTTATGTATCATGTTTATTCGCAAACTATGCTATGAATGCTACGGGTCAATATTGGCGTAAAACGTGTGATGACCTATTGGACCAAGCTTGTCTCTACGTCATGGTCAGGAAAAGAAAAAGTATTTGCTCTATACTTATGTGTAATTTCTGAAGTATACGTAATTGAAGTGAATTGTTCAAGAAGATGCACTCCAGATAGATCCTCGATTATAATTGAAGTCCTGCTACGATCTTTTGACCATCTCTGTCAAGTTGATGATATTTGTCAGATAATTGCACTGGTAATATCCGTCTGATAACTAGAGGTGGTGTGTCACTGATATTTTGCCCTGGCTAATCGTAAATTGTTCTTATCAAACAGCGTGTCTAAATATCTCGTATTCTTATCTTAGTCATCATCACGTTCGAATCATCTTTCTAGACATCCCAGCTCTTCGTTTACTTTCTTAGACACCTCAGCTCTTGATCTACTTTCTTAGACAATATCTCCTTTAGTTTTAAATTAAATCTTGTATCATTAATCGTTTCTATAGACTTCTGTCTCTATTTCAATGGAAGTCATCGTCGTGGCGGTAATCATCCATCACTTCCTGCCATTCAGGACTGAGAATGCTATTTCTTGGACGTGTGTCCCACATATCGTCTTCCATCCAGTCACCTGCCTGGACTTGATTACCGCTGATCACTTGTGCGGCAAGGAGAGGTTCGGTGATATCACCAAGCGCTCCGTCTTTGATGTGTGCCAATGGGTCGGGTAAAGTGTTTTGGTGTGCTGGATCTGGAACGACACTGCCACTGGACCCTGCGTGCGTCATGTGGGCATGAAGCAGGTGATTTATTGTAGTGTTATTTTCTTGTGGTTGTGAGGTTGGGACTCCTTCTAACTCAGTTTCACGGACATCTTGACCAGATTGGGCATCTACGAGCTTGTCACCTTCAAGTTCCACACGACGATTACCTATCGAGTGCATCAACTTTAAAAATTGTGAATTTTGGATTTTGTTGTTCATATCGTCGTTTGTGGATTGGGAAGCTTTCATCGATGCTTCAACCTGTTGTGCTGTACGTGCAAATTGCTCCTTATCGGAGTCGGCTATGCCTGCTACTTCTGCAGCTTGTTCGGTAGCGGTTTCTTGTATTTGTTGCGCCTCAAGCTCCTTTTCCAATGCATCGAACTGGGAATCAAAGTCAAAGTGTTGATTTTGCACCGGCTGTTGTGCCGCTTGTTGTGGATAGAGTGGGCTCAGGAGATTGGTGCGCATATTCATTTGGAATCTAGGCTGGGTCATGTATTGACTGCCGCCTGTCATGGTTTGTTCTGACTGCTGTGCACCCCTACTTTGGATTCCACTTTGCTGCATGAACTGACGGTGCCAGTCATTTTGCATTCCTTGAGAGTTTTGCACACTCTGGGGCTTATTCTGAATGCTAAGACCAGAGAAGTCCTGAATCCAGTTGGGATTTTGATGCTGAAGTTGGTGATTTTGAGGGCTTGGATGTTGATGCTGTGGGACGCTGAAGCCGCCAGACCTCATGAAACTGCTGGCAAAGTCACTACCGCTGTTGAACTGCTGGAATTCCTGATTGAGATTAGCATCTACCATGGGTCCTTGGCGGAAGCTTTGGCGGCTATTGCCTTGTTGATTCCTCGTGATGAAGTCATTTTGGAGCGAGTTGTCTCTTTGTGAATGCTGGGCGAGCTTGGTGACCGCATTTGTGGGTCCGCAACTGGCGTCCATATTTGTAAGTGTCTGTAGGAAGAAGAAGAAGTGGATTTGATGTACTTATATAAGCGAAGATGACTTCGGGCGTCTGATCCTGGGGTACCGAGGCCCGGTGCGTCAATGATCATATCAGGTGACCCAATTGGGCCGAGATTGACAAAATTGGCCCCGCAATCGGCACGTGACGCAGCCGACCCCACCCGTCTTGTGACTGTAGCGTCACGAGTACTGGCTTCATTTGTAAGCCTTTGGGTGCAAATTTAATGTATGGATATGCAGAAGATATAAGGTCTGATCTGTTGATACGGAGTCTTAATCGGAGACATGAAGCCATAATTGGCTGATTTGGACCTTTTTTCTAGCTGACGGCTTTTTCTTACATGGTTTGCAGTTTCCGAGGATTATTGCAAAATCATATTGATGAATGATTCTAATTTAACCCAAGAAATTAGTTACGCTCTATTCAAGATAATAGCTACTTCAGATTAAATCAACAGTTACTACGTTACTGAGTCCATCAATACCTTTTTTTGCTTGTATTCCATCAATCGTACTATAATAAGTTATTATTCCCTTTCTTTTCTTCATAATTCGTCCTACGATGAGTTATTATTCCGATTCTTTTCTTTTATTTTCATTAATCGTACTATGATAAGTCATTATTTCTTTTCTTTTTTTATCCCATATCTCGAATGATAAATTATCCATTTTCTTGTATTCATACCTTCATTAACTACAACTTCAAAAACACATCCTTTTCGAACAAGTCAAGGTACGACTCGCTCAAAAACTCGTGCACGTTCGAGGTCTGCATCGCACGGTTATACTTCTGATAGGCCTTGTAGCTGGCTACCCGTACCAAAGAGCACGCGGCGAAACAGGCCAAGAGATTGGCATCTTCCTGCTCCAATTTGGAGTCGCCGGTGTCCCAGAGTCCCTCGGCATAGTTGTACGACCAATTCACCAAGGTGGCCATTGCTCCTGTCAACGTATCACCTTGTCCGCCCACGCGTTTATTGGAGCCAGGCACCTCGTTCACCAAGCACTGGTCTCCCTTGACGATGATTTCCTGTTGGCCCTTGCGCACTACGGTGACATTGCCCAATGCGCGGGACATTTGACGTGTCTCATCTGTCATTTTAGACATATTGGTCTCTTTAGGGTCCGCTTTGATTCCAAGTTTCTTTGCGAGACGGGCAAATTCCATCACATTAGGCGTGATAATTGCCTTGGAATAATCCTGCACCAATTTGGGACTGATCAGGAGAAGGTATAAGGCATCGGCATCGAGAATCATCGGTTTGTTCAAGACTTTAATCTCTTCAATGATCCGGATCAAGGCTTTTAACATGAGCGGATCACGCCCAAACCCGGGCCCCACAATCACAATATCGGTGCGGTTCAAAAGCGCAGAGACCTTAGGCAAAATGCGCGAATCAATCACGACATCAAGTTCCGGCTGGCGCTCGCGCAATAACTCCTCCACTGGAAGCCGACCAAGCCGCGCCACATCCTTGGAATCTAAGCCGACCTCGGGATTGTGCAAGTCAAACAAGTATGGGTGCACCATAAGATCAGGCGAATACAGCTTGATCGTTGGCGCCGCTGTTTTTTCGCAGATAACATGGGCCAAATCGGCGCCCACCAAAGCCGCCGAGTGCGACAGAAAGAATGGGGCGCCGGTGTAGTCCTCGGAGCCTCCTATCACGGTGACCTTGCCGGCCTGGCCCTTGTGGAAGGAGGGGAGAAGCGGCTGCACGATGTGCTTGGACAATTGGAGCAATTCCCGTTGGGTCTTGTTGCGGAGCATCGTTTATATATGTCTAGCTAAAGAAGCGGGACTTTCAATATTAAGTACCTCAGTAGTCCATCATCACGTGTGCGCCTCCCACTCTCCCAGCTCCTCGCATATCTTTGCTGTTCCACAATTGCGGTGCTTCTGTGATGGCAGATGGCAAGTTCCGGTCTGCGCGGTCGCGGCGACTGCACACTGCCACTGCCCGCCACCTCCTCCTCCAGCAATATAAGTACTCCGGGGATCCACGGTTTTCCACCAATTGCACCATGTCCTTTGCTCAACAACTCACCAGACTCTCCAACCCAAGAGTGTTCATGCCCTTGGCGGCCGCTGTCACCTCTGCCGGTCTCGCCTACCACTACTCCACCAGCCAATCCTTCATTGCCAACGAAACCGGCAAGGCTTTCAGCAACAGTGATGAATGGATTGACTTGAAGTTGGCCAAGTCCCACGATGTCTCCCACGACACCAAGCACTTGGTGTTCAACTTGCCCGAAAAGGACCAAGTTTCCGGCTTGGTGACCGCCTCTTGTGTTTTGACCAAGTTTGTCACTGCCAAGGGTAACAACGTTATCCGTCCATACACCCCAATTTCCGACATTGAACAAAAGGGAACCATTGAGTTCATCATCAAGAAGTACGAAGGTGGTAAGATGTCCACCCACACCCACGACTTGAAGGAAAACGACACTCTTTCCTTCAAGGGTCCAATTGTCAAGTGGAAGTGGGAACCAAACCAATTCAAGGAAATCGCCTTGATTGGTGGTGGTAGTGGTATCACTCCATTGTACCAATTGATCCACGAGATCTCCAAGAACCCAGAAGACAAGACCAAGATCCAATTGTTCTACGGTTCCCAAACCACCAAGGACATTTTGATCAAGGACGAATTGGACGCCATTGTCAAGAAGAACCCTGATCAAGTCAAGATTCACTACTTCGTCGACAAGGCTCCTGAAGGCTGGGAAGGTCACTCTGGCTACATTGACAAGGACTTCTTGCAAAGCCACTTGCCAAAACCATCCAAGGACTCCAAGATCTTTGTTTGTGGTCCACCACCTTTGTACAAGGCCATCTCTGGTCCAAAGGTCTCTCCTACTGACCAAGGTGAAGTCACTGGTGCCTTGGCCGATTTGGGTTACGACAAGGAGCACGTCTTCAAGTTCTAAATGACTATATAACTAAACGTAGAAAATAAATGGTATATCCAAGTCTGAAACTCATGAAATTTCAAGTCCTGAATAACTCAATTGAGTGTAGAAATTCTTGATATAAACTTAAAAAGTATTCTAAGATTTCAAGTCTAGCAGATAATATACCCCTCCAAAACCAGTGAGAAGGCCCCTTTAAAGCTGAAAATCCAATTCAAGTCCTCTGAAATATTTAAATCCAATTACATGAAACAAAGCGGGTTTCCTCCTTCGTTCGATCTGTATTTGCTCTCCAAGGCCTAACATTCTAGACACCCTTTCTAAGATATCTCACTTCTTTTGAGTTCCTAAATGAGTATTTGTTCGCGACCGTTTTGTAGCCATCTCATCTCCACATTTACTCTCCAAGCACAATGCCGGTGGTGGCGATCGAAGGATGCTGTCACGGCCAGCTCAACAACATCTACAAAGAGCTTTCAAGCAATGTGGAGCTTCTTATCATTTGTGGTGACTTCCAAGCTATCAGAAACACCACCGATTTCGAGACCATGAGTGTTCCCAAGAAGTACCGTCAATTAGCAGACTTCCATCGCTACTATAAAGGAGAATTACAAGCTCCCGTACTCACAGTTTTCGTAGGGGGCAACCATGAATGTTCATCGTATCTCCAAGAATTGAAATACGGTGGATGGGTGGCGCCTAATATCTATTACCTCGGTGAATTTGGGGCATTATGGTACAAAGGAATCCGAATTGGCGGGCTCAGTGGGATCTATAACCATCATACTTTTATGAGAAACGAATTGAAAGACGAAAAACTCCCGTACGACCAGTCAGCTCTCCGCTCGGTGTACCATGTCAAACCCAAGACTTTCTTGAAGATGTGTCTTTTGGGTGATCTCGATATCTGCGTGAGCCATGATTGGCCTGTGGGCATCGAGAAGTATGGCAATGAGCGCTGGTTGGTACGGGAGAAGAAATGGTTCAAGAAAGATATCGAGAACGGTACTTTGGGGAGTCCTTTGAATAGATACTTATTAGGGCACTTGAGGCCGAAAAATTGGTTCGCCGGCCATCTTCACGTCCGCTTTGAAGCCAAGGTGGTGTGGGACGATGGGGAAGAAAAGGAGGAGAAGGATGAAAGAGGAGAGAAGTCGGAGAAGTTGGACAAAGGACCAATGAAAAATAAAGCACTGAAGGTAGAGGACAAGGGAGAAATAAATCTTGATATGGACGAGGATATAGGGAGTAATGGTCTTGAAAGGAAAGACGAGAAAGTGGTTGGTGAAGAGACAGAGAGGGTGATGAACGCTACAGATATAGAGAACCAAGTGGGAAATTCACACAATAATGAAGAAATTAACCTCGACATGGATTTTGAACCAAAGAAAGAGAAAGACTCCACTAATAATGAAATTAATCTTGACATGGATTTTGATCCAAAGGAGAAAATCCCCACTAATAACGAAATCAATCTCGATATGGATTTTGATCCTCTGGATCAAGGTGAAAAATCCACCTCGAGAAAACGGGCAGATTCCAAACCCGATTTGACGGCCAGAAAGCGCTCTCGCCGCCCGAATTACCCCAAGACAACGAGATTTCTCGCTTTGGACAAGTGTCTTCCACGAAGACGGTTCCTCGAGGTCATTTCACTCGAGGGAGACCTTACGCATCCGTCATACTCTTACCCCGGACTCTACTACGACGCCCGCGCCATTGTGATCAATAAAGTGGTGGAGAGTTATGTTCGCAAGCACGAAGCCCAGTTCCGCCAGATTGACATGTTGAGCGTGTCACGGGACCCTTCCAAGCTTAAGGTTGTCCCGGAATTGCAGAGATTCATCGATATAGAGACTAGTAACATGGTGCGGCAGCACACCGGAGGTCTCGGAGATAAATTGCGAGTGCCCCACAATTTCACGCAGATTGCTCCCACCAGCGATAGTACCACAGAGGTACCGCTACAATATTGGCCCAACTCGCAGACGGAGAAGTACTGTGCTGATTTTGACGTAGAAATCCCACTGTGGCATCAACATAAATAGCCTAGATACTATCGAACAACACCAGCCTCAAACGAGCCCTCGATGTTTACATCGAAAACTTAGTTTCCATCCAAAACTCCAGCCTCGAGGCGATTGTGGCACGATTAATAGCCTACATAAAATCCCACTTAGGGGTCCCTCGTCCTCGGACTTCAAATAAATGCGCGCGGACCACCACCTTAATAATAGGCGATCGGCAACCCCCGTCCCTTGATCGGCCTTCTTTTCCTTCCTCCAACTCCACGTGACCGCCGCCGCAGGACGATCCTTTCCGTTTCTCCCCGCGTCAGCCAAGCATAATAAGTGGCTGGTTTATCGATCGTCAGATGACGTTGTAGCTGCCGCCACCAGCCAAAAACATTCATTACCGAAGAAGTTCGAAGCCTAGGCACCACATCTTCGCCCCAGCGCCAAACTTCGCCGCTTCATCCTCCCCTGTCATCGGCGTCACGCTGCATCATCGTCTTCTTCCTCCCCTATACTTTAGCCCTCCCTTTTAAGCGCCGGCTAGCGTTCCAGAAGAATACCCCACTAGGTACCATCAATCCTCGTCTAACTCCCATAATTAGCATCTATTGTGTTGCTGTTATCCTGATTATTGTCTCATCCTGCAGCATCTTCCCCTTATATAACCAAAGCTTCCGCTTCCGCCGTACCTTCTGACTTCTGATTCCAGGCCCATGACTTTCGACCACAACAACCCGTTGCAGGTTTCGCTCCCGTACACCTTCACCAATCCCCAGGACTTTCCGACCGAGGTGATGGCGGCCCGCTTCCAAGCGTGGCGGTCCATCATCAAAGACTTGGTCAGCTACCTCAAGGAATACGCCAGTGTGCAAGAAGAGATTGTGCGCCAACAAATGCGTCTTCAGCAGGCAGTGGGCACTTCCACGGTGCCGCCTACATCGCTGGGCCACTCGTCGTCCCATCACAACAATGCCGCCGCAGCCCGAAAGGAAGAATTGAACGCTATCAACAAATTCTTCTTACCAATTGGAAATGGCTCAATTCAGGATATTCCAAGCATTTTGACCAAATTCCATCAGAAAAACGTCACCAACTCATCTAAAACACTCAAGGAGATCAACAATGTGATTATTCCAAAACTCGAGGAGTTAAGAAAAGACTTACAAGTGAAAATTAAGGAAATTAAGAATTTGCAAAATGATTTCAAAACCAGCTTGGGTAAGGAAATCTCCGAGACCAAAAACCTCTTGCAACAGTACCTGCAGGCCGTTGCATCTTCCAATAAGTTAGATGATGGCTCATCGCAGCATCACATGGATGGTAGCTCGGACCATGGCAAAAACGACCCTTACTTGGTAAAAATAAGATTGGACAGACAATTGAAAAGACAACTTAACGAAGAGAACTATTTATACCAAGCCTACGCCAATTTACAAAATGCAGGTGGTAACTTGGAATCGATTGTGGTATTGGAAATTCAAAATTACATGTCGCAATTCTTGAATCTTTTGAACACCGAAAATTCATCAATTCCTGAATTCTTACTTCCAAACTTTAACAATGGCTTTTTGTCGAAAGAATCCACCTTCGAATGGAGTTCGTTCATCTCCCGTAATTTGCCCTCGAACTCAATTGCAAGTACTGCCATCGGTAACAATTCTTCAGCGACAAAGGTCGGTACTTTCATCGACCTCTCGTTTCCTTCCAGAAAGCTTGCTGATTTAAACATTCCAAACTATGACTCCACTTTGAACAACGCTGTCAGAGAAGGATTTTTGGAAAGAAGGTCAAAGTATTTGAAGAGTTACTCAAGTGGTTGGTATGTTTTAACTTGTAACTACCTCCATGAATTCAAAACTGCAGACCGGAAGAAGGATCAACAGCCAGCAATGTCCTTACCTTTGGATGCTTGTACTGTTACCGAACATTCGAAGGATGATGGCAAAGCCGGTGGAGTTTACAAGTTCATTTTGAGCTCCAAATCTGCAAATGGTTTGATGCACAGAACTCACAATTGGGTCTTCAGAACTGATACCTACAAAAGCATGATAAACTGGTATTCCGATATCAAGGCATTAACCAGCTTGCCAACCCCCTCCGCAAGAGCCAGATACCTCAGTAAAAAGAAGGGGGCAGAAACGACGACCACATCCAAGAGACTTTCACGGAACTCCAGTATATTATCATCTGGTACCGCAGCCAAATCACTTAGATCTGTTGGCACCAACGCTTCTCCCTCTCGGGTTGATCTCCAAGCCAATGGTAAGCAAAGACCATTATCGCAGGCCACTTCAATCTTGAATCCTAACAGGCTTTCGTCGACCTTCTCACAAAAGAATAACCAGTCGCCAAGATTGGCTAATATGATCAATAGTGACGGAACGATAATAACTCCAGTCGATACTTTCGACGATGAGGCTAGATCTCCCGAACCCGCAAAGAGAGTTCTTGCAGAGCATAAAGATCACCAAGATGGCAATACCGGACAACCAGCACAAACCACAAAGACGCCTCAACAACCGGTTGTATATCCTCAACAACAGTATCTTACCCCTCAACAAAATTATCCATACTACATTGGCCCTCAACCTGGGCAAGGTCAACCTCAACAATTTTATGACCCTGTTCAGCAGCAATACTTCACATTGACACCAACAATGCCCAACCAAACTCAGCATCCACAACCTCAATACTTCCCAGCATCGCCACAGCCAAACACGCAACAACAGCAATTTGTGGTACCGCAAGCTCCTGGTTCGCCCACAATGTCTGCGCAACCATTTGCAATCAATACCGCTAACTACTTCCCACAATATGTAAATGCTAATGGCGGACCGGCGCAACATGGGGAGTCACTCCCATATCCAGCAAATCTCCAACCGGTTGTTTCATCCACCGACAAGCTTTCGATTAACGATGAGCCTCAAGAGAAGGAGCACGAAAAGGTGACCAAAGAAGAACATCCTCATACTAATAACGACATTACCGATGAGGTTTCGACCTTGGGCAGCAATGACGACACTGAGTTGGTGGTCACCAACAGTAACCACTGAACTAGATAGGATAAGACTCACGAGACACTGTGCGGATGAAAGACTTCTAAGGGATTGACTTTTAGCACTAGGCGTCTCGAAGTCATGTATATTAGCTTAGGCTCGATAAAGATCACTAGAGATAGAACATGTAGTCAGAGAAAACAAGTATATAGATTGATTGATAAGAAGAGAAAAGAAGCATCTAGAGTGACAGATAAGTAAGAGAAAGTTACGTACATGAAAAGCATATTTCTTGACTCACATTGAAATAATAGCGTATAGAGAACAGTCAATTACAATCTACAAGATAATTGAAGTATAATCGAAGTTCACGTATAATTACAAAGAGTTCAATTTAGTTCATCAATCAATGAAATCCATCTCAGTCAAGATTTAATCTACCCGATACGGAAATACGCGATGGACTTCACTAGCTAAAAAGTTCTTAGTTCAATGATACTCCCCAGTCAGATGATATGTTCCCTATAAAAGGATTAATCTACATTCAGCATTAATCGATGTATGTTATATTATTTAAAATACAAGACTCTTAAACGACGACACCAGAGTTGGAGGCGATACGTGGCCACAAGTCAGCACACTCCTTGGCAACTGGACCAGTGATGGCAGAACCCTTCATTTCACCCTTAGGGTTGACAATGACACCGGCGTTGTCTTCGAAGTACAAGTAGACACCGTCCTTTCTTCTCCATGGTCTGGATTGTCTGATAACGATGGCTGGCATGACCTTCTTTCTTAATTCAGGCTTACCCTTCTTGACGGTAGCCATGACCATATCACCAGCAGAAGCAGCTGGCAATCTGTTCAATCTAGCACCAAAGCCCTTGACGGCTAAGATGTATAAGTTTCTAGCACCAGAGTTGTCAGCACAGTTGATGACGGCACCAACTGGCAAACCTAACTAGAGGGGTTAGTATTGGTTGATTCGGAGTGGATGAGATGGGTCGGGTTTGATTGGATGGGATTAAGCCAGCTTTATTCTTGTTCGTTCATTTGGATGAATCTTTGCTTCTCATCTCTGGATGATAATTTTTCTTGATTTTCTTGATGACAATTCGATGCGACGTTTGGACGCTTGTTTCAACCCGACGAGTTCATCCGTTAACATCCTGATGGATTCCATGATCGTTGACACATACAGACATACGGAACTTGTTACCGGAAGCACCAGAACCAGACATTTTGTATTATTAGTGATGATACTAAAGATCTTTCAAAAGAAAAATTACCTATATTTCAAGAGAGTGGAGCGTGCGAGTGGGTGGAGTGTGCGGGTTGAAAATTTTTCGACGCTAGACCAAGCTGCACCAGTAGTGCACTAGGGGCGCGAGCCCTAAGGAAAAGATAATTCACGTGATCATTTGAGATCAATCGAAAATTTTATAGTTTTTTTCCGTTGGGCGCTAAATTCTATTCACACACGTATTGCTTGTTCGGTGCATCCGCTTTATGCGGGGGAATGTTATCCTTCTAAGCAGGGTTTGACTGAGAATCGCGACTCGGTTAGTGGCATTGAAGACTCATAACAATAGTCCGCTGACTATCCTCGCTAGATCAAGTAATACTTCAACCGTGCTTGGGCTAGATGGCATACAGATAGACACAATAGATGTGGCTTATTAGCATTATCCGCTGCGCCCTATTAGCTTTACAATCGGCGAGTCTCGCCAACTTAATTAGCTTGATCTCATGATAGTAGTGATGCCCTCACTTTCTGCACGTATCGCGTGGGCGCAGCTCCTGGATCACGTAACATAAATACATCACAAAAGTGGCGAGACTATTTTGCTTGAAAGGCGGCTCGATGATTAAGGTTTGATAGTCAAGGGATTCATGGATACCGCGGGATAAAGTGGAATATTTCATTCGGGTCATGATTTCCTGTTTACATCAGTAAATTTTTCATATCTGGATTTCTCCTGTTTGCATCTAGAATTTTCATAACTGAAATTATCCTGTCTACATACAAGTAAATTTTCATAACTGGAATTAACTGTTTACATAGAAGTAAATTTTTCATAACTGGTCGATCCTGTAGCATACAAGTTAATGATTTTTCATAACTGGTTGATCCTGTAACATACATCTAGAACTATTACGGAAAGATATATTAGGCTGTCTAGTAAAACACAGGAGAAAAGAATGGCCCGAGGCCGTAACGTAGGAATATCATGAAGGGCATGGGATGAAAGCATCAGTTGTTCACCACTTTCAACGAGCCGGGCTGGCGAGCAATCATATCTGGTAATGAACCGTTACTCAACCGACGACGTCCGAACTCAGGCGAAGGAGGACGCTCGCTGTTTGGCCCTAGGCCACGCGAGGTTGAATCGTGGAATATGAAGTCTTTCTCTCCGTTACTAGATCCGAAAGACTCGCCATGCGAGTTGTGGTATCCGTGCCCCATGCCGGTCGAGTTGGATCGACTGTGCCCGTTTTGACTGTTGGTATTGGAGTCGCTGGAATTACCATTGTAGGCTTGATTAGCATATGCTAATTGTTGGTAGGAGTGGGGCTGCTGGCCCATGCTATTGGTTTGGTCGTGATGCTGTTGGGAGGTATCAAAGTTGTTGTAACCACCAGCGATCAAGAATGGGTTAGGATCAAGTGGTGGTTCAGGATCCACAGGCTTTTCGCTGATAGGACCAGAGAGGGTGAATTCATCGTCATGGTCTTCATCATCATTTCCGTATCTTCTGAATAAGAAAAATGCCAAGAGGGCCAACAACGCCACGCCCGCAATCGAGCCAACAACCGCACCCGCTATTTTGCCGCCTGAAAGCGATTTTTTGTGGTCGCCACCATCGGAATTATCGTTGTTGTTTTTACCAGCACTTCCGGTTGCTGAAGGTGTACTGGTGGCGCTGGGAGTGATGGTTTTGGTGATGACGGATTCGGACCCCTTAGATGGTTGTGCGGTGGTGACTATCACCGACACTGAGGCCGAAGGACTGGCGGAGCTCAGGGAGGAGTCACTGGAGCTAGAAGAGGTGCTGGAGGGGGAGTTGCTCGACTTGGAGGAGCTGCTGGACGAACTGGAAGAACTCAGCGATGAAGATGATGTTGAGGAAGTTGTAGATGATGACTGCGATGAAGAAGAAGAAGAAGAGGAGGAAGAAGAAGAGGAAGAGGAAGAACCGGAAAAGCCGCTGTTCAGGTACACCAAGAAGGCGTTGGATCCACCACATTTTTCTAATGGGTAACCCTGACAGTTGACATTACAGTTGCTTCCTGAGTCCACTTCGTCGCTGGAATCGGGAAGGGAATCACCACAGTAGCATTGATCACCGTTGAGCAAAGCAACGATTTGGGAATCGGGACATTCGGTTTCACAATGGCCCGAACTCTGGAACTCATAAGAGTCCTTGTAGGACAACGATCCTTGGATAGCATTCTTGGAGTAACATCCAACCGACGACCAGGCGGCGGTGGCCTGGCGTAACAGGGACGCCAACACAAGTAAAGGGATGATTTGCATAGAAGCGAAAGACAGAACCGGGAGCCTACCAACTATAATGGCGGCGTGGATACTAAGCTGGTCCAGAAGAAATGGGTATGAATCGTTTGGTTTCAAGCGGTCACCGAAAAAGCTGCCCGATTTCAGGCTGATTTCCTGCTTATATACAATCTAAAAATATTTAGTAAACAGACAAAGCCTCGCAGGATGATATGGAGATTATACTGGCGTGCGCATGCTACAGGTGCACCTCGAGTGAGGGATGCAGGGTGATATACATGGCAACAGGGCAAAGAAAGGATTTGGCAACGATAAGCAAGCCCTAGGATCATATTACCATTGAATAGGACCACTTTGTTGCTAATGGTGGAGCTAAACTTCGCTCGGGGTCTGCCAACAGTGTGCGCTTCAAGTGGGTATGGTGGGCGGTACCAGGGCTGCACGCAGTGTGCCTGTGACCTGCATAACCAATGCTGCAGCTCCGGACAACGATGCTAGGCAGTAGAGGGCCCATGGGGAAGAATATGCGGAAAATAAAGATTGAATTATACTTCATAGACTGGTGTAGAGCTAGCAGACACCCGCTGCTCTTCCCTGGCGTAGACTCTTGGCTGCTCAATAAATGCATCGACCGCGTGGGTCTCCTGATAGAAGAGGCCGCTCGCACTGAGTTCCGAAACTCCATCGATGCAGCCCACGTCCCTCACCGGTTGTATGACGTACCCACCGCGCGTGCCCATGAGGAATCACGGACTGTCTGATACTGGGTTCTAGTAGTGACTACGATGCCAGGGTGGAGTAAAGTAGGGGCTCTAGCGTGGTGAGGTTTGGGCTATAGACCCACAGCCTAGGCTAGAGTCTTTCTGCTCCTATTGTTTGCACCAGGAAACGAGGTTTGCTGTTGGAGTCACAAACGGACGGCCTGCAGGAGGGCGAGAGATTTTGTAAATTTTCTAGTTACATCGAGTGCCACATGCCCCGAAATGGGAAAACTGATTCCCAGGTTAGGATTTAAACTCTTACATCGCAGGCTAAAAAAGCATGCTTCATCCTCTGGTGTAAGCCCCCAGACATCGACCAGATTCTGCTTCTCGAGAACACGAAAGGAGGTGTCGATCTCATCTCAATGTCTCAATGTTCTGTCAAGCATTCCCGGCACTTGCGCATGCAGATGAAAATACGCTGCTTGCACCGGCCCTCGCGGCCGCAACTGACCACGGGCGTTCCAGCTGTCAGGTACCACCATCTCGTGCGAGGTTAACAGAGTTGAGCGCTGGTTTCAGCCTGCTATGTTTGTCACACGATTGATCCGATAGCTAGAAATTAGGCTGTGGCTAGACTACTGCAAATGAAATAGCAACGCGAGAGAAGTGCTCGCGCTTATGATGCTTGGCGGATTACAGCGAGAGAACGCGACTAAAACTGTGATGCCGGCTGTAGTAGCACGATGCTCCGATCCGATTAGCGGACGCCACCAGCAAGATTCTGCGACGAGACAACGATTTACTACCGTGATTCTGTGCGACTACCACGACGTTTGTTTACGTAAAATTTTCCTGTGCCCTATCCGGGTAATCCTGACTACAAAAAACGAGCGAATCACAAATTCTAACGGGCAGGACTTGAACACTCATTGCAGTCAGAGAAGCTTCTTCTCGATGACCTGGCGAGCGTTTGGGTTCTAGAGAACCTTGCCCTTTTCGCTAACCACGATCATATCCCATAGATCGTCGTTTGATAGTAGTTGGGCGCACATTTGTAGACTATTTGACAGATGTCATTGAAGCAAAACTTTCATACTTAACTTTTATGCTAACGTCTAAGTTCAGGATGTTTCAAATAGGTGAAACTTGACTAAAATCTTCTGCCTTTACTTGGCTAATGTGTCCGAATCCTTAAACTTCTTTCTATAAGACAACCTAACTGTTCTTTTGTCTCTCTTCACTAACTAGTCCTTTTATTCTCGCTGTCTTTTCAGACACTTCCTGTATATTTGTCGCGATCATTTTAGTGATAACTATTGATCTGACTACACACTCCACCATAATGCTGCTTCACTCCATTGACCAGGTGCTTCTCCAGCATCAAGCAGATATCCAGGCATTGCATGTCCCCGGACTCGCCGAACATGCGCTGCAAACAACTCACGTGGCATCTTCTCCGTACGTGGATCAATACAAGCTCCGTCTAATCCAGAGAGAGTTGATCAGCATAAGAAACCAGGTGTCAGCTCAGCATCTGGGAAACGCATCACAAAAGGCAACATTGCATCAAATAAACCAGCTTCTCAGCACCGTGGATGAAAAGGCATACGTCACTCGCAAATTGGTCAATGCCTACGTCGCTCAATACCAACAGGACAATCAGAAGCAAGCGACCCCAGAAGCTGAAATTGAGGATACCGCCGGCGAAACCGTGGCAGAAGACGATTTGAACTCGCTCCGTCGCCGTCTCTTATCGGGTGGTCTGCACACCCAGCACCTCGACGAATCCAATAATACAGATGGCCTCAATGACTACCACGAGTCGATGCAAGAAAATATCCTTAACGACTTATCCGACTTAACCTCAACCCTCAAAAACTCGGCGATTGCACTTAGTACCAAGATTCTTAACGACGACTTTCAAATCTTGAATGAGACCAACGAAAATATCATCAAAAACTCCAGCATGTTCAAATTAATTGACCGTAATTTGAACCATTATTTAGAAAACAAGTCAGGCGGCAAGATCAGCTTGTTCTTCTTGTTGAAAGTGACCGCCGCATTGATCATGGCATTTTTGGTCATGATAATATTTGTCAAGATTATCCCTAAGATCGGTTGAACCCTTGGAAAATAATGCATACAGACGGTGGGAGAATGCTGGCATAATTCTTTCAGCGATCAGAATACAGTCTTAAGTCTTAAGCTTTAATCAGATCCATGACAAATAGCGAAGGGAAATTTCTTTCAGCTACAACTTTGTTATTTAATGATGAAAAAAAAATACATTAAGTAGAACGATCTTCTACAATCATGTAGAAAAGATAATTTGCTCTTCCAGTTACAACGATTTACAACGATGAACAGAATTGAACTGAAACGCTTTTCTACAATCACGAACAAAACATAATTTAAATGACCTGGTATATAAAGAGCCTAAAGTCCTATTTATGAATTGGAAAATATATAATTAATACTGAATTTTGAAGTATAATGATAGATAATGCTAATGGTAATTTTTTGTCTTTTGTAAAGTGGGTTCTTTTTATAACCTTGGACTGATTGCGATCAACAATAGGATGATGATTTATTTCAAATGGTGTTATGGAACCGCCGGCATATCAATCAGTAACTAAAAAATAGGACCGGAAAATAAATAGATGGAAACAAACGAGTTGTAATATACATTAAACATAATTTGAACATGTATCATAAATGCCACTTAATTGTACGTTTTCTCGTTGGACTCGTGGTCATGACAAGCCACTATTATGTCTATTGCTGATTTTGCTGTTGCTGTTGCTGTTGTTGATGGAGAGCTTGTAGATGTTGAGGATGTTGTTGCTCTTCGGTCATAAACTCGTTGTCAGAGAATGATGGGTTGGAGATATTTTCAAGTCCACCAAGAGCAACTTGAGCATTTTGACTTTGAAATTGTCTTGGGAGGTTACCACATCTATCCTTTCCGAAATTGATCTTCAAATTCTTGTAATCATTGAAAGATTTGATACCATCAATTGCCTTGATCGCGTTGGCAATGTTGACGAAGTTGATGAAAGCACAATTCTTTTCTTCTAAGTAGTTGATTTGCTCGATGTCACCAAACTTAGAGAAGTCTTCCCTCAACTTTTGTGGGTTGTAGTAATCAAAATCAACAATGTTTCCAATGTAAATGTTTCTCGAGGCACCATTAGAGACGGCCAAAGACAAAGCATTCGACAAAGGACCGGAATGCTTACCCCATCCAACCTTAATTCTACGGTTGTGAATGGTCAAGCCATGCAATTGACACATGGCGAAGAATTGGGCAGCAGCAATTGGATCAATGAAAGTGATGAAACAGACATGTCTTTCTTTCAAAAATCTAATGGATTGTAACAAACCACCTCTGACAACATTACAAATCTCTTCAACAGACGAATCTTGGTGTAAGTTTCCCAAATAAACTGTTCTGTTACCCAAATTGTTAGCACCACCGGCTTGAGTTGCGATTTGAGCAGCAGCGGCCGATTGTTGAACTAATGCAGAAGAAATAAATTCCCGATCGGCAGCAGTGACAATATGTTCCATCCCCGGAGCCAATCCTAAATATTGAGCAGCGTTGTGTTGCTGAGTTTTGGTGATGAATGCACATCTATCCTTACCATAGAAGCATTTTTTATCCAAGTATTTCTCTTTCAATGGTAAGTTAGCGACACATCTGATGGCACTCAATATAGATAAGAAGTGAATAAATGCAATACCTTTTTCTGGAATGATTTTAATACAGTCGATAACACCATAGCAAGACAAATCTTCTCTCAATTCTTGCTCAGTTATAATTTCACCGTTAACTGGATTGTTCAAGTTGCCCAAGTAGACGTTTCTAGTAGCACCGTCTCTTTGGATAGACTCCAAAACAGCAGGCAAAATCGAACTGTTTTTACCCCAACCAATTCTGATATCATGGCCCTTGATGCTCAACTTCTTCAAGATACAATCAGAGTGGAACAACAAGGCCGATTGGTGGTCTATGAATGAAATGAAAGCACAGTTCTTGGCAGGCAAGATCTTGACGCTCTCCAAAATACCGGATCTCACGTAATCCAACAATTCATTTGGCTGGATATCAGAAGGAATGTTACCCAAGTAAACAGTTCTGGATGGTGCAGCGTTGGAGTTGCCAGAGCCATTGCCTTGCCCATAAACCATTTCTCCTTGATGAGCTTGTGGAGTTTGGGAACCAATGTTAGAAATGGGCATGTTGTTACCTTGACGGTTGTTGCCGTTGTTGATCTGGGAGTATTGAGACTGGTTTTGATTGATCATGCCTTGGTTGACTGGAGACATCGAGGTTTGCCCAGGAGCACCAGTGTTGCCATTAATGAACACGCCGTCTTCGTTGTAGAACTCATTACCAGTTCCAACAGCAGAAGCAACATCACCACCTTGGAAACCAAAAGAAGCTTCGTTTTGGTATTGGGGATATTGCTCGTAGGAGTTTTGCCTGGTGTCGAGCTGAGGAGGCATGCTACCATCATGGATCAACTGATCCTCAGGGTTTTGCTGGTAGTATTGCGAGTAGTATGGCTGGGCCATGTACTGTTGAGGTATGCCTTGATAAGGGTCGTAGTAGGACATGATTTTGTCTAGACTTTTTTGGTGGATCTATAAGTAAAACTGCAAGTGACAACGAAGTAAAAGAAGAAATCAGCCAAATATATCAGACAACGAAATGAAGAAACCGGAACCAGTGAAAAAGGACAAAAAACGAAAGAGATCGACTAAATCAAATCAATCACTGTTGATGACACGGTGGATAGAGAATGGAGGGAGATGAATCGAGTTCAATCAGTGTGGTGCAACAGCCCAATAATCAATCTAGTAAGCTAGCGTGACGAGTAGGAAGCCTGTACAAAGGATGTGGCAGACTTGTAAGTGAGAACTGATGAAATCAATGAATGAATCAAAGGATAAATTGAACTGCCACCAAATGGAGTATCCACGAAAATTGAGACTCGCCCGAAAATTTTTCCCTGATCTCTGCGCGGAACAAAAGCAAAGTACCGTGGAAGAATTAGCGTGGGGGAAGAGTGCGACCTTTAGCAATAGCGAGGATTACGTGGAGAAGTTTGTCACAACTGGCAGTAATTACCGGCATTGTTGGGTTGTCACGGCACGACACTACGGGGACACCCATACTACCTGGAAGGGAAGGGTAAACTTCGTCTCCTTGTTGCCACCGCAAACGCCAACGCCAACGCGGGTCCTATACAGACCTGAGCGGTGCCTGACGCGCCCCTGCCGTTCGTCCTTGCGTGAATAGGAATTCGCAGTCCTGTGTCATACCTACTGGTGTACTGACCGATAAACCCAGTCAGTAGCCCCTGATTGCGGGGGCTACTGACACATGCCAGATCAGAGGTGCTAGTGAATTCCCTGGAATTGGATTTTTCGTGAATTAGATCGCTTCACATCTCCTCTTCACTACTGCTGTAGTCCGTATGGTCTGCATCAGCGGCGGCATCAACTTGTTCTGCATGGACATCTGCGAGGTTTGAGCCGCCGTGAGCAACTTCAGATTCGGAAGGTTCGGGCGAGTTCGATATTTTCTCGTCGCTGGAGTAATCGGTCTGCTCGAGACTGTCCTCGATTACCGATTCTGGCTGTTTGACAGTGCGATCTGTGACTAAAGTGTCTCCAGGATCGGCGTCTGCTTCCTCATCGCTTCCTGGAATGCTTTGTTCTGGTGACAGCCGATTTGAAAGCTCCGTAGCATTATGCGAATTCTTTCCTTTTGAATGGTCCGTAGCATTATACGAATTGTTTCCTTCTGAAAAGTCCTTGGCATTGAACGAGTTCTTATCTCCGGTTTCCTCCTTGTTGGTGAATTGTGAATCTTTCAATTCAGGAGACCTGGGCGGACTTCCAATTTGCGGAGAGCCCAAATTTTGGCTCACATCTGAGGCGTTACTATCTTCTTCATTCTCAGAGCCCGATCCTTCTGTCAAATTCTCGGACATTGGTTCCTCTTTGATTTCTGGAGACTTCGGATCATCGTTCAACTCATAAGAAATGTCTTTTTCATCCTCTTCCATCTCGTCCTCTTCGTTTTTCACTTCATCCTCTTCCATCTCATCCTCTTCCTTCTTAACTTTCCTTCTTTTACGTGTTTGAGGTTTCTCACGCTTGACTGGCCTTTTAATGTATTTCAGGTCTAATTCATCTGCGATCGCTTCGGGATCAATAACATTTAATCCGCTACTTTTGTAGCCCTCGTTGAGTCCTTCGATATGATCGTTGGGAATACGATGCTCGGTCAATTGCCATATTTTCTCTTTCTTGGAATCCAATATTTGGTAAAACTTTTGTTCCAAGTCTTCCACAATACGCCGATGACTCTTGGCACTAGTTTCATAATTTGCTCGAACATCAAAAAGGTCTCGTTCAAGCGATGCAATCCGCTTCTTCAATAAGCTTGTTTCGGATTTGGCAGCAGAGTATTGGCGATTCACCACGTCCATCCAGCAGAACAAGTTCCCTTCGTGTCCTTCCAACTCTATTGCCTCAAGCTCAAAAGATCCGACTGTTACCGGAATCGGATCGCGTGTTTGAATCGACAAGGTCAAAGTTCCGGAATTGGGATCTTCATCGGAATCGAGCAAATCGCCGGTGGTGCTATCGTATTGCAGTTTGGATGCCAGTAGGCGGCCTTCCACCCGCAAATTGTAGTTGTTATGATTAGCTTCGGGGACCCAATCGTCATAATCGACCGGAAATAACTCTGTAAGAACACTTATCCGGTCTGAATGAGGGACATGGTTATTCCTGAATATCTTCATTGCTGTTTCGCCGGTGATATCGGTTTGGAAACTTCCATCCTGATAGACCGCGGTGATGGAGATGTTGATAAAACTAGGGTCCTTATTGGGAATGCTTGATCGCGAAACGTGGAGATAGATCTGGAATGTATTGATAATATCGTGAGTGGCACGATCCTCGACGCTCAATGTGATTGGCCATACCGTACCATCGAGCCCTTCTTTGGTGTCTTGTGACATGGTTGCTTGTTGCGACCACAGTTCTGTTTACTGTGATAGCGCGGCAACTGGCGGGAAGAATTTGATGAAGGTGTATAAAAGACCGTTTTTGAGAACTAATTCAAAGTTATGGACTCTTATGAGGAAGACATGAACCGTCTATAGCGGAATAGTGAACCTAGAGTTGATCCATGAAATCGGGGAACCAATTAAGAAAGTTAAAATGAAGGAAAATAAAGGTAAACAATGTCTCGGACTTGTTATTACTTGCAGCGAGTAATATCCGACAGTGCGACAATATTAAAAAATATGAAGGTGTTTCAGAACGAGACAGCTGGTGCAACCGTGTGGATGGTAAGAATGTGCATTTGGTCAATGTGTAAGGGGGGAACTGAAAGTATTGACGGTACACGAAGTAATGTGATCTAAAAAGCTTAAATAGACGAGTGAGTGTGGCCAATAAGTCTCGAGTTTTGAAGAAAAATTCGAATAAGTTGCAAAATTTTGAAAAATTACTGTCGAATTCATTAAATATATTAAGCTCAAATTGGCACTGTAGAATCAGAAAATTGCACTTTACTATATCGTATCTCCAGAGAGGTATATGTTAAATAATGTTCAGAATTCGTCTTTCTATTACAATAATGAATAGAAATTCATTTAATATACACTACATGACTAGAAGAAAGGACACCAGCCAAAGTAGATCAATGCCAAGTTTTCCTCACTGGTGGAGTCCTGAATCAATTCTCTAACAACAGCCTCGTCGCTCAAGCCTCCAGCAGTCAACTTATCCATTACCGTCAGCACTGCGCGTCCAGCTTCAGATCCATCCTCTTCAGGCTGGACCACCCAGCCTGTTTCGGCGTCTTGAAGCTTCTTCTTTCTGATTGGCGAGATTGCCCATGAGTATAAAGGATCCCATCTGAGAACATCCAACACAGAGATCACATGGTCTTTGCTGTCTCGTAATACTTTAAATGTGAGCTCACAAGATCTTTTGTAAACACCCTCCACCCCCGTCACTCCTAGGCCATCGACGAGATCCCGAGTCAACCTGAACGGCACTGTTTCGGGAATGGGCAATCTTTTCCCTTGATCAAAAGCAACTCCAAGATCAATTTGAATCGGCTCTCCGGTACTCTTGTCAAGCAAAATGTTATTACAATGCCTATCTCCCAAACCCAAAATATGGCCCACCATAGAGGTTGTGGCCATGCCGTGACTGTAGGAGATCCTGCTCTCAAACCATGCGTCTGGAGTGACGAAGTTCTCAAAGAAAAAGTATCTAAGAACAGGATGAATTCCTTCTGTGATTCTCTTGTAGACTTTGACTCTTTGAGACTTATCGTTGGTTTGACACTCTTTCATGTCAAGTCTGGCCTTATCGATATTAAGCAGGTCGTACTTGGCGTGATATGGTCTCACCACGTCGATCAAGGCGATCGAACTAGGCACAAATTCAATGATTCCAGACTGAGGTCCAATAGGAACGGCTCTATAGGTTCTGATAGTCAATTTTCTGCGTCTGGTTTCTTTATTCTTTTGGAAGATATGGTTCACCTTTTCAAAAACTTGCTCCATGATCGAGTCTTGTCTGAGATCGTCCGTTCCATGTTTGAACAAGATCTTGTGAATGGATCCGTCACTCAAAGTGAAAGTGACAATTTTCGGCAAACTGAGACCAGATGTAGCAACACTGACTTTACTCTCGACCTTATGAAGTGTAGGGACATTCTTATACTGAGAGGTCTGGTCCACTGCAATGTTTTTCGTTGGTGGCGGAAGTTTGGGGAGTTTTTCGAGCCAGTACTTGCCTAGACTCGATTTTTCAAGGTTGAGATTTCTACCCTTGGGAATCTTATACTCCGCAAGCTTGATGCTTTCGTTGGCAAACTCTTCTATCATTTTCATTTGCGTGTGGAACTGTGAACTTTCGCGCGTAAGTTCGTCCCACAATTTATTTGCAGCCAAATATTTGGAGACAATAGCTCCACTGGACTGGCCACCTGCGGCTGATTCGTGCTTTCTCAACGACATCAATTGGTAGAGCGTGTGATGTGGATGATTGGTACAGAGTTGGATCAAGATTGAATGGAGAAGTTGTTGGAACAGGGATTGTTCGTTTGAGATTCTGGAGATGAGCTGAGCACACCAGGTGATCAATTTGTATGAGGGAAGCTTCAAAATGTATTCCTTGATCGTAACATTAAGAGAGTCCCTGTTTGGGTTTTCAAGCCATAAAGAGAAGAACTTATCCAAGCTTTCTTCACTCCCTCCATGGTAGACACTACGGAGATACAACTCGACAGCAGTTGACGAAAAGATGTCCCTTGTGGACTTGACTCTTTCTAGCTCGTTCGACTCCTGTTGAAGCAGGAGCTTCAACTTGTTGTAGAACTTCTGCACTGCTTTCTTCTCTGTTGCTGGTACGGAAACCTTACTGTAATGGGATTTGAGCTCGGCGATTTCCAATGTCTTGTTCTTGACTCTTGTTTCGAGTTTTGCGATTTCTGCGCCCAATGACTTGGACTTGTATTGGACTTCGCAAAAATGAGCCAAGGATTCATACACTTGAGGATCGTTTCTATCCCTGATTTGCGAATCTGAGCCCAATTCATCTTCGCTCATCCATTCGATGGTTGGAAGCACATATTTGTCCATTATCTTGTCTGGCAACTCTTGACGCGATTCTGATATCCATTTGACTAGATTCGCATTAAGCATGCTTTCAGCAACGCACAAATCCTCAATTGGTAGCACAACTCCACCTTTGAGCTTGATCTCTTGGAGCATCAAAACGGGAATCGTGGTTTGTCCTTGAGTCCACAACGAACAGGCATTGCTATATTCAGAAGCGTTTCGATAATTTTCGTCAGTTATGTTCGCCAGTTTGGAATAATGCTTGGATATTTTGTTCATTAGCATTGCCGAAGAAATCATTTTTTGGGACTTTCCATTTTCACGGGCAACATGGTTCAATCGAGAGAGCTCGTTGATCACCGGAAGCAAGTCAAAATCGCCTCTGGTAGAACTTTGCGAATACAAAAGGTGAAATGCAGTCTGTCTTGCCATGATGATGTTCTCCGATAAGCTGATATCACAAGTATCGAACCAGCGGGTTTGCTTATTGAACATGTTGATACTCTTGAATGCACTATCGTCCTGCTGATTTTGAGTGAACGCAGAAATACCAAGGGAATTGACTTCTTTGGAACTTTGGCTGATTTCAGGGAACAGCTCGATTGCGTTCTTCACGCTCTCTATCGTGGCTATGACCTTTATCCATTCAAAAGTATGGGAATTAACTTGCTTTCGAGATTGCTTGACATCGATGAGGCTCTCCTTCAGATTCATGACATCGAGAAGGGTACTTTCATAATTGTTTGATCCGCGAACAAGACCTTCTTTTAATCCCTTCAAGGTCTTGTAGATGAATTCATGTTCATTAGCTGGCTTTCTGGGGGCAGGCAACTCCCAGAAGTTCAATTTCCAGGCCCATTCATGGTTAGAGCCCTTGCCCTGACTCATCATTTTGGTGATTCCAAAACTACCATTCGCCAAGATCGAGTCTAGGACTTCAGTCAGAGATACCAGTTTTTTTTTTAGAATGATTTCAGAATCCAATAAACCACTGTTAAAAAGTAGATCGGATTCATCGTCATTTATCATCTTGAAAGCATACTCCAAAGAAGCTTCCACTGGCAAACCATATATGAGATCCTCATCATCAATTGACTCATAAATTGTTTTAATCGTCTCTATAGGAACGTCATCATCAGTTGATTTGGAGGATTCTTTATTTGGGCTTTTTTTTTTTTCGAAAGTCTTTCCTGGCTTATAATCCTCTGGTTCAAGAGGTTCATATAAACGCCCGAAAGCCCATACATTATTAGCCGATTGGTAAATTTCACGTCTAAGAGGACGTTCATCATCTGATTCGTAGCTTCTTTCTCTGGCCCCCATAGGATTCTCTTCATCAACTGATTCTTCAGAATCACCTATCAGCTTTATAGGTATTCCACCAATTTCAAGTCCTTTTTTTCTAGTCTTCCTTGGAAGTTCATCTTCACTCGATTCGTTTTTGGCCGAAAGTTCATTATCGCTCGATTCGTAAGGTTCATTGAAAGTCTTTATAGGAAGTTCATCGATTGATTCCTCGCTATCATTTCTGGTCTTCACGGGCATTTCTTCATCAATGGATTTGTAAACCTCTTTGATAGTCTTCGCAGGTACTTCATCCAGTTTCATCAATTCGCGAATGTTCTGCCCGTTCATTTTGTCTTCAAGAATCATGAGTGCGGTATGGTGAAAATTAATATTTGCAGCCAAAGTGCAACATTTTTTGAGGTCTAAAGATTTGTAAATCGACTCGAAAATGCGGTTACCTTTTCGATAATAGAATCTGATCAAGATTATTATATCAATCACCAAATGGATCATGCCATCATCGTATGCCACGCTCATAAGCTCAGACACCAATTTCGTGACTGTATCAGGTGCTTTCTTCCCTGTATTAGCGTAAGTGCATAGAAGCTGTGGCAAATGACGCCTGGAAAAACCGGGAGCCTTGGAAGCTACCATTTCCAACATGTTCGAGACAGTACGAACGCTTGATTCTTTGGTTATGCACTTGAACATTTGGATCGAAAATTTCTCCACACCTTCGCCCACGAATTTGTACATAGAGCGATAGAGCTCATCAAGTTCCCTACTGCCACCGGAATATTGATATATCGGATACGCGGATTGAGCCATAGGGTTTATTGGTAGTATAAACTCCCGTAGCTCAGCGAAATCTTTGACAACGGCATCGTCTCCTACGGAATCGTCAGGAAAATAAGACCCAAAAGCAGTTTCGGCACGAGCACAATTCTCCTGGTCCATGCTGCTCATTTCCTTCTTGAGCCGAAGGTAGAAAGTATCCCTCGAAGTAAGATCGTTGAGCCTTTCGTCTGATTCAATCACGCTTGATTCTGTAATCGGCACAATATTTCTGAGCCCGTCGATACAGCCACCGCTGAGGTAAAAATTGGCCAAGTATTTAGCACTCCACACCTTGAACTTCTCAGACCCTTTTTCGTTCTTCAGAATTATGTTGTTTAAAAGAATCTTCATCACCTCCTCGTTCTGACCCTCAATATCTTGTGGATCATTGGCTGCGAAAACGATTGAAATTAGCGTCAAAAGATCACTCAAATTGCCATTTGAACAGATTGAAATTTCTTTGGAATCTGCCAATAAATTTTCAATTGACCATATAGTTTCAGCGGGCTTCGAGCTCAAGATTTCAATCGCGGACACCAAGAGCGGAAATATGGCGCGATTAGAATCTAATTGCTTAATGAATCTGGACAAACGCTGGAGGAGTGTTTTCGACTGAATAAACAGCGACGGAAGTTCGAGCAAGTGAAGCATCATATGAATAAGTAGCGGGAGCAATTTGTCGCTGAAATTTGCGAATAAACCACCCACAAAGTATTCAAAGAACAGTAATATATCTTGCACAAAGAGCTTGTGGAAATCAGAGATGTCCGGTTTTATCTGAATATTTGCTATCACAGAACATAATGACCGAATAAGCATGTTAGCAATATGGTAGTCTAATCTCAGCTCAAAATTTCCCATTAATAAAACCACTTTAATTTGCCTCAAAATATTGATTTTATTTTCAATACCGTTTTGAGAGTTGAAGCCCAATGAGAGTTGTCTGACGTAGAAATATACCGATTTTTTGTCCCACACTGCAAATTCTCCGTGATTATATTTTTCCACTAGTTTTGTGATTAACTCGAAACTCGAGTTAAAGGAAATAAGACTTCTATCGTTTCTTGGAAGATTATATGAGAGGGAAAATAGCGATCCGCGTGGATCAAGCGAAGCCTTTATCAGTGCTTCATTGGAGCAATCTGTTAACCTCATGATTTCTAATATGGTCCCGTGAAGTTGATAGAGAATGATTTCCTTATAATTGACAACGAAAACATTGAAAACTTCGAAAACATCATTCCGGATCCCATCCTTGGCATAAGCTATGGCAACAATTGTGGGAACAAATTGACGAATAAGCTGATGTGCCGATCCACCAAATTGATGATAGATCAACCTCAAAGCGTTGGAAATTTCTGAATCCCGATCTCCAGTCATTTCTCTAGTAATTGCTTTACCTTTTGTGGTCAACAAGACCCCAAGCATCTCTTTGTAACTATCACGAACAAGGTCATATTCATTTTTGAAACCAAATTCTTCATGAGGAAATTTGGACATTTTATCAAACATATACCAGAATCTCAAAATCTCAAGTCTGTATTGTTTGTAGAGTTCACCAGGACTAGAAAAGCCCGCGTTCTGAGTAATTAGTTGTAAGGTAAACTTCATATAATGGCCGAATTGACCGTACTTCGACAATTTGAGTTGGTCGAATATTGATGTGATTAGGATGGAGATAGAGCTTTTTGATATAGTCAGGACAAAAAGGGAGTAAACGGCCGCGCTTTCCAAAGTCTCTTCTGGATGGTTAAAACACTCTATCAAAGAGTGATAGTCCTTCGTCTGCTTCACACCGTCAAGGGAAGAAAGCCAAGAATAGGCCGATGGGGCAATGCTGGTTTTGACGATATTGACCGGCAATTCAAAATAATTCACAAGACTAGCTTTAATGCGAATATTACTTATAAGTGCTTCATCATTATGTTTCATGAACTCAACCAACCACTTCCAATACTCAATTACAGAATGCTGAGTATAGATAAGATTCAATTCCCCACACTCAAGCAACCAGGTTGCTAAATCTTCATAATCCTTTTTGAACTCATCATGAGACTTATCAAACACGATAGTGCTCAACATTCTCAAAATTCGAGCCACAACCACAATTGCCAATTCACTTCTTTCCAATTCATGGCTGGATAATACTTGTTCACCCAACCTTCTTGAGATGGAGGCTAGATGGGTAAAAATTGGTTCAAGTTCAACCCTCTCACTCTCTAAGTGTTCGAGAAGGAAGAATACCGTTTGAAGAAACTCAAGTGGTTCTAATTCTTGATAGTATTGGGTGAGGGATGACAAGACACTGGTAAATTGAAGCTTTTTCGCCTCATTGTACAGGATCAATAATTTTGTGGACCCGATAGAAGGGAGCCATTTCAACTTCGAATTTATCAAACTGATTCTGTCCCTTGAGATATCTTTCACATTGGATTTGACTCTGATTTGACTGAACTCCTCATCGTCAAAGTCTTGCAGAATATCGATTCTCAGGTTGTCAATACTCAGAGGCTCCAAGGGTGTCAATGAAGTTTCGCGAGAGGAGTGTTTGGCTTGATTTTCAAAAAGGATAAGAGTTTCAGGATCAATAGGGCAGTCTTGGCCCCATTTTATATGATCCACAAAGCTTAAAGCTTCTCTCTTGTCCAAAACGGAGAAATCATTACAGCAGTCCAGAAGGTCTTTTGCAGCCGATTTCAATTTTTCGGCATAATTAACCATTAATTGGTTCTGGTTCAAAACTGCCAGGATGCTACCAATCATTATTGTCCATTGGAATCTATCCAATGGCTCGCAGAGACTATCACAGAATTCGAGGATTCTATCAAGAGTATTACTCATATTGTAAGCTGGGAAATGATCAATTGAAAGATTGAAATGATTTGGAGGGTTCGAATCCCCTTTCTCGAGGAATAAAAATTGTTCAAGCTCATGGAAGGAGTTCTCAAGCAAGCTCAATTCCAAAATCGATCCATCGTATGGGGCAGTCAAAAAGTTGGAAGCGTTGTATTCCACAGTGCCTCCACCCAACCAACCTATAAAAATGGGCAAAGAGCTGCAAGTGATCAAGAAGCTTTTGAAGTCCAAATTAGAGTTGTTTAATTTGTCTTTGAGCCATTCTTCGATTTTCTGGGGTAAGGAAAGTTGCTTTGGATAATCAATAAGGACCATATATTTGTGCACAGCAAACCAGAACTGCAATGATTCATTACAGAGCGATTTTGGACCATTCGCAACCGGTAGATCAATCACGTTATCTAGAAGTGTGAGTATCGACCTGTCTTCCAATTCCGTCTCCACAATTGAGGAGAAAATAATCTCGTAGATTAAACTGCACGCAACTCGAGACAATTGTTCATTTTTAGCGTTTTGAAGTGCAATTTTCAAATAGCCTTCGGGCGAGTCTAAAGGAACGTGAAATGCACTTGACTTTATTGCGAAGAAAGTCCAGAATTTATGTTCTTCCTCGAGACTTCTGATAAGAGCAGGATTGATATCTTCCACTCTTATTTCAAATCCTGTTGTGCTTCCCTTGAGCTGGAGGTGTTCCAAGTGGAAAGTCAATATTTGCAATGTAGTTTGACGCTTAATCGGCTCGGGTTTCATTTCGACCAAATCCAAATAAAAATCCAAAGGATCGTACGCTTTATCGAGAGAGGCCTCGAACTCTTCCATTTTCAACCTTTTGCGATCGCTTTCGAACGAGTCATAGCGACGCAATTTCAGCTTTTTCGCAGATATTCTTCTCCTCAACATGATATAACTTTCAATGAATTTACTGATTCCACGCGCAAGAAGCCAAGGCTTGTAGTTATTCGATTTCAAGTAAATTGTGTTGAGTCTGAACCAATTTTTCTCATTTCGGGTTTGAATAATATCAAGCTTATACCCACCAGGAGTCAATTTAGAGTTATTGCTCCTATTAGCAGCTTGAATACCGATATCATTAGTATCAAATTTATACTCGCCAGTATTCAATCTTGTGATAAGTTTCCTGAACAAGATTTTCATACTAAGTAACAAAGATTCATCATCATCTAATGTTGAGATCAAAGCGCGATCGTCTGGAGCTTGGAATCTATCATCTTCCTCTTTTTTGTCCAAACTCAAATCTTCTTCCCAGGCTATAAATTTATGAGTGGCTGAAAGATTGAGGAAAATCACCATTTGAGTCTGAATTGAATCCCAAGTACTTTTCAAGTTCTCAAAGACATACTTCATTCCCAAATCGATCAATTTTCGCACAAATGGCCCATCTTGAGTCGACAACATAGCGGATAATTTGTTGATGAACTTCAAGCTGGTGGCAACGGAGGAATGGTCAGACTTGAAAATATCTTTTATTGATTCGATGATATCGTGCAAATCCAAATAGTTGGTATATGTGTGCAAAGAGTTTGTGGACGACAGGCATTGATAAAGATTCTCCAACGATTCGAAGGTGATGGACAAGACTGAATTATACCGTTGATCCCAATGACTGATAAGATAGTTGAGGATTTTCTTCAAAAATGCGGCCAAATCGTCCCATTCTTGGACAATCAAGTGTTCCACGAAAAATTCAAGACTGACGATTTTCTTGATGATATGGGTGAAGTCATTGAGGCAAGGTTCCAATGGTTGATCGTTGACGAAAAAGTGTTCACTGATTCTGGTGACAATGTTCAAGAGCAGCTTATAGCGCAATTGAGCCAAGCTGGACTTATCTATTATGTGCTTAAGGGAAGTGGCTGCACGCGAGAGCCTGGACTCGATAGCAGACAGAGAATTGGCTTTGTAAAGTGTGGTTTCAATGTGGATCAAGTCCAAGATGGCGCCGATGAGGAGCTTCAAGTGTTTGGTATTGAGGGTGTACCTTGAAGTCAAGGTGGACTCTAGCAAGGTCAATGCATCGTTTCTCTCCTTGATCTTGGAAGATTGTAGCGATAATGTGATTTTAGTGATGTCTAGGGTTGACATCGATCATAAATATGGGGCAATCTCGTAAATGATAAGGTGGCCTGGTTAGACATCTTGCTCAGAAAAATAGTGTAGTGCGACACGCTAGGGGTGAAAACTCATACTACCCCAGTGGTGAGTGAGGAGGATGGAAAAATAGGGAAAGTGGAGGGGTATTGATTAGTACAATTGAGGCGCATATTTCTTTGGGTATGTTCAGTTCTGTCTCACAGTGGTTTCCGTTGGATCTGGTGTATGAGCTGTCACATTTCTATGTGGTATCCGAATCGGGTAATTTTTGGAACCGTCGAAACGCTGATTGAAAATTACAAAAGGACCAAAAATTGTCGTTTGGTGGTGCATTATAGCTCTTCATGATCAATAAGGCGAGTGTCTGGCTAGGTAAGACCGGCCAAATTACGGATTGCAACGACGAGTCTTACGTGGACCAAGACAGATGTGTCTGTATTTCTTGCTGCTTGCACCGAAAATGGGTCCATAAACTTATCCTATGCCTCTGGTGGGGACTATTATTCCCACCATTATGGATATGCGGAGTATTTCTCTCAATCTACTTGTTGCTACGCTTCAGAAATGCAGAGCCGGCCCGATACGACCTGTTTCTCGAAGTAATGGGGCAACGGATACCCCAAGAAACCATGATTCAGTCGATTGATGATTACCAATTTTTGGAGAATCACTACAAGTCGAGGGCGAACTTGTATAGCATTACTGGCTGGTGTCTTCTAGGGTTGGTGTGTTATATATTTCTCGCTGGTCAAATCTGGTTATTAGTCGAGGAGCCGAGATAAAGGAAAGATAATTATTCGAATTTTACAATCGAATAACTGTTCCAGGCACTTTTTCAAATTTACATCTCTGTCCTCACTAATTTGTTATATGATCGTTCCTCCTTATATAATTGATCACTACATCTGTTATTCAAGTCATACTCGTAGTTCACTGTCATAATCACTGCACATAGTGCTCTGATCGCTATCTCAACCACAAAATCAGTTTACTGACTCCTACAATTTTCACGCGCCGAGTCAGCCCGAGTCATATCGGGGTCATCGTAGACCGTATATATTGTGTCCATCCCCAGATTCAACCAAAACCAGCCAAAATGTTCAAAAGAGCCCAATCCAAGTTTTATTCAACTTCGTCATCGCTTCTCAAGACCCCTCTTCATGAGGCCCACCTTGAATTGGGCGGAAAGATGGTGCCATACGCCGGCTTCGAGATGCCAGTGTTGTACAAGGATCAAACCCATATCGAATCCCACAACTGGGTCAGATCCAAGGCCGGATTGTTTGATGTCAGTCACATGTTGCAGCACAACATAAGCGGCCCACAAGCTCGTGCCCTTCTCGAAAAGATCACTCCAATCGATTTGGGATCTTTGGGTGTCAACCAACTGAGTTTGTCGGTGTTGTTGAACAACGATGGTGGAGTGATTGATGACTGTATCATCACCAAGCACGGCGAAGAGGACTACTACTTGGTCACCAATGCCGGATGCAGAGAAAAGGATCTCAAGTTTATCGGCGAAGAGCTGAAGGCTTTTGACGTCAAGCACAATCCTTTCGAGGGTACACTTTTGGCAGTGCAAGGACCTCAAGCCGCCGAATTGTTGCAAAAATTCACCACCGAAGACTTGCTGAAGATCCATTTCGGCCAGACTAGCTTTGTCGACATAAAAACAGGGGGAGCAATCACCAGAGTGCATTTGGCCAGATCGGGTTACACAGGAGAAGACGGTTTCGAATTGTCAATTCCTTCAGGTACAGAGGCTGAAAAGGCCGAGGCATTGAGCTTCTTCAGAGTTTTGATCAACGAGTACCCTGAAATTGCCAAGCCTATTGGATTAGCTGCTCGTGATTCTTTAAGATTGGAGGCCGGTATGTGTCTCTACGGCCATGAATTGACCGAAGAAATCACTCCAATCCAAGCTTCTTTGGCATGGTTGATCCCCAAGACCAGAAGAACCGACGGTGGGTTCAATGGTTCCTCCAAGATTTTGGGCCAACTTGCCGATAAGTCAAGCGTAACCAGTCGTCGTATTGGTGTACGTTCCAAGGGTCCATCTCCTCGTGATGGAAACAAGATCTTCAACGCTGACGGTCAAGAAATCGGATATATAACATCGGGATCTCCCTCGCCCACTTTGGGAGGTAATGTTGCTCAAGCATACATTGATAAATCGGCCAAGATCGGTTCTGCGATCAAGATCGAGATCAGAGGAAAGTTGAGAGACGGTGAGGTTGCCAAGTTGCCATTTGTGCCTAGCAACTTCTATAGGGGCTAAACATTCCGTAGTGACCATAGACTCTTTGCCATGCCTCTGGTCTAGGCCGGTAAAAATAGATGCCATTTAGCAGTCAAATGTAGCCACCGCCTACTTGAAGGGCCTTAAAGCCCAAAGGGGTTAATTTAGTGCATCGAGGTTGTGAGTGCCTAATTACATAGCCCGCATATTCATAGATTTGTATGGACACCTTCGATGGCTTAGTGTGTGTCAACTTGTAATGCCTTGCCTCGATTCCGAAGTAACGGCTAAGACGCGCGACAGGCAAAAGTGCGAGACAACCCTTGCACCTTAAGCACGAGCACTTACATTTAGCTCGAGCATAATTGACATTCCAAGCATATTGGCGTCACAAACACCACTGGGCAATCAATTTGCGCGTGGATTGTGAGAGTGATTTTCAGTGGTGGTGTTATCGGGGGTCTAACAAAGGTGGACTGAGACCCTTTGAGGGTGACGCCAACCCAGACTCGTAAATCCCCACTCCCCTGTAAAATGACCACACTTCACGGTAATTGCTGCCCCTTCGAATAAAGACACGATTGTTCTTGTGAAAAAAGCTGACAAAGTCAAAAAAACGACCTGCTAAAATTTATTGTCCGATTCTCCTTAACAATTACACCAATTGGGATAACAATTGCGATTGAACAAAGCTCATTTTTACCGATTCAAGAATAATAGGTATTGTGCAGGGAGGTGCCTGCGGGTCTAAACCATCGAAAAATAATAGTTGAACACGGGAATTTTTGCTTGGATGGGATTGAAGGGATATTGTGGTACAAGATCTGAGACTTAGGGACTTGTCAGATCCCTTTCTGATGAAACAGTAGAGGGTCTTTCTTGGTAGTTATAGCTGAACCCTTGGGGCTTGGCCCGTCCTTTGAAACCGAATTCGCGGTTCTGGGTGCGTCGCGGCAGCAAAGAGCCCTGGTGTCTGCATGTACGGAAGTCGCAATAGTGGGGCGGCACGTGATCTTCCGGACGTATCGCGCGCGCGTTAACGTTGGTTGCAACCGCGTCCAGCCGTTGGAAGGGAGTCCTAGAATTGGTTCCAGAGTGCTTGAAACAACGGCAAAAAGTCGGGATAGGGTCTACTAAGTCCCATAAGTAGGGTGGAACTTAGCATAATCTGCCCCGTTGCCTCCCAATTGCATCGGGCCCAGCAGAAGTAGTCGCGCATCATAACAAAACATCATCGCGGCAGGTGCTGGCAGATTCACGCCATTGAGCAATTCACGCCGCGAAATCACGGTCACACAAATTAGAACTCCATTTCACGTCTAGCGTGGATTTTCGTCTAGGGCTGATATAAAGCTTTGGGAATCCCCAGGGTGTTTCAGAGGTCGTTGGTCTTACGCATTCGAACAGTAGCAAAGTTCGTTCAGTGCCCATCCTTGAGTCTATCCGGTCCTCCATTCCTTTGTTGTCATGTCCTCCACTCCTTCTCCCACCAAAAGGTCGGTGTTGTCGCCCAAATCTGCCAATATCTCTTCTCCCTTCCGCAAGTCGGTACCTTTCACCAAGCTGTCACCTTTGGTTCATCACAAGCCTACTTCGGTAGCTACCCCAGCCAAGAAGCCAAAGCTTAACTTCACCATCTATGAAGACTCACCTGCACAACCTAGCACCGACGACATTCTGTCGCCGATGTCCAACAAACCTAGCCATCATGACCAAGAAAATATTTTACAACCCAAGAAAACCGATACCACCGTTCATAGACCTCATGGAAGAACTCCATTGGCGGACATGGACATCAACCAGTACGCTGGATACATTCACATTGTTGGCGCCGAGTCACGCCAATTGACTGAGCTTTACCAGCCAGCCAACTACAACAACGACTTCAACTCTTTGCATAAACACACCAACATCCCATGTTACTTGACCCCCAGTAGAGCATCCAGAGAATCCAAGTACTTGGTGAGATCTAACATGGATAGTGTGGATGAGCTGGCCGTCGAAGAAAACGACGATGCCGAGCTCACTTTGCTTAAAAAACATCAGAAACTTCAGAATCGCGTGATCACCACTGGTATGGTACATAAACACCGTAGATCGATGTCTGTTGGCAAGAATGACGCCAAGCTCAAGCTCATTAAAAAGAATAACTTCACGATTTTGTCTAATTAATACCCCCAATGCATGAACTCATAGCCGCTTGTAGTAGCGCTGCGAATTGGCTGCAAGTCGCAAGTGCGCGTACAAATCGCGCTGTTACCTTAGTAGTTTTGGCAGAGGTATATAAAGGCACGAGCAATTCTAATGAGAGGGGTATTGAAAGGTGAATCACCTTGTAAATGACATGAGTCCGTATTGAAGCAGGAAAGTAACAGTGAGACTAGAGTTTCGGATGGTGTTTGAACACCTTTGAATATTTATTAATCCTGGATAGATAACTAGAGCCATCATGACCTGTCAGTTAAGGAAACTTAAGGATACTTCTGGATTTAATGGAAGAACGGGACCATATTCAATCACCTATTTTAATTAAGGGTGCTGAATTCAAGATTGCAATTCTACTATCGCCGTAAGGCAACAAAGTCGACCATACTATCAAGATCAACTATCAAAAAGAAGAGGAGAGCTCATATCTGACTTTTTCAATTGTTTTTTTCAACAAGTCGACACCTATGGGTTCATATCATATTGAATACTTTGGAAGATCTCTATGTTCATTACTCCAATGGACATACTCATCCTTCGTGCTCAATTGAGTGAAGCTGATTACAAAAAGTCTTATTTATACATTATATTCATCTATCGTTACTCCGTCTAGTTACCGAATGCCTTGTCGAATCCGGTGAACACAAATCTATATCTAACATCACCCTTGTGACATCTGGTCAAAGCCTCGGAACAGTTGGCTTCCGAGATGTCGATTTCTTCAATCCATGGCTTGACTCCCTTTTCAGCAGCAAGTTCCAACATCTTCATGGCTTCAGTCTTGGAACCCAAAAGAGAAGAACCGAAAGAACCACCGTTACCGAGGAAGGAGAATGGAGAAACGGAGAAAGATTCCTTGGATGGTGGCAAACCAACAGAAACGAAGTTGGCATTGACCTTCAACACTTGCAAGTAATCGTTCAAGTTCAATCCGTCAACACCAGAAGCACAGTTCAACAAGAGGTCGAAAGTGTCTCTGTAGTGTTCAGACCAGTTCTTTTCTTCACCAGTGGCGATGAAAGCGTCACCACCCATCTTGGTAGCTTGGTCCTTCTTAGAAGAGCCTCTGGAGAAAACCACAACTCTGGCACCCATGGCGTGGGCGAATTGAATAGCCAAGTGACCCAAACCACCAATACCAATGATACCAACGGTCTTACCTCTGGCGTCTTCACCCAAGTTTCTGAGCAATGGGGAGAAGACAGTCAAACCAGCACACATCAATGGACCGGCGGTGGTGAATTCCATCTTGTCTGGAAGAGCAAAGACGAAGTCTTCATCAGCAATGGAGTGGGAAGAGTAACCACCTTGGGTGACGTAACCAGTCTTACCGTCAACGGCATTGTAAGTACCAACCATCTTGGAACAGTACTGTTCGTTGTCGTTCTTACAACGAGAACATTCCTTACAAGCACTGCTGGCAGCACCGACACCGACACGTTGGCCGACCTTGAAGTTAGTGACCTTGTCACCAACTGCAATGACATGGCCGACGATTTCGTGACCGACAACAAGGTTCTTTCTTCTCATTGGAACCCATGCTTCTTGAATGGTGTGGAGATCACTACCGCAAAGACCGCAAGCCACGTTCTTGATAACAACATCGTGTGGTTGGATTTCCTTTCTTTCGTATTCGATCAACTTTGGCTTGTCCCAGTTTTCAGCCTTGTCGACGGCGAAACCTTTAAAGAATTGAGGAACTTCAGATACAGTCATGATTATTGTGGAATTGTGATTAATAGGATCTCCAAAAAAAGGAGCTACGATCAGCTATTTAAATAGCTGAGCATTTGTTCGCTGGATGACGGCTTATCTCAGCGGAATGTTCCATCCTGTGTCTCAGAACATGCAAACGTGGCTAAGTCTCACTTAGCCCTGGGCTCATGCAGAGACCAGCATGAACCGGACATTGAGACACAAATGGAAAACCTCGGGTATTAGCCTTACTAGCAAGCACGACTAGCACAACAATTTTTCCACTAAGGGTCTGCCATCGGTCGTTACGAGCCCCGCGATTGACATAACTGTTGGATTAGTAGCTCGATCCTGGTCGCCAAACCAATGTATTTGGTTGCTACAGCAGTGGCAAAGGATGCAAACTTGTGCCTCGGTACAGAATCGCTAGCTTTGCATCGGCCTGTCCACTAGTGTATCGACAATCAAGAGCAACGAATCGATATCACAAATTTGACAGCAAGTCGGCGAAAGCCAAATCTTGCCAGTATGCAGTATTGACACTAATTCAATGAGATGAGTCCAAAATTTTCCGGCAATTGAAAACTCGACCTGCACACACCGATTTTTCGATGCGTACTCGAAGGTTTCTTCGGGTCATCTCAATTCTGCCAATCGACAAACTACACTAAGTTTACATTGCTGTCAGACATTTTATGCACGCAGAAAATTGCTTTTTATTATCAGTAGATAAGTTTTGACGTCAAAGCTCTAAAAGTTGAGCGACTCATTACTAATCCCTCTTGCTTACTTTTTTCCCTTCTTCTTTTTCTTTTTCTTGTCATTAGTCGATGCCAGAGGTGCAGCTTCGGGTGCAGGAGAAGAAGTTCCGGATCCGACTTCAAGTGCACCCTGATGTCCTCCACCAACCTTCTTTCTCTCCTTCTTGGTTGGCTTGTAATATGATCTTAACTTCATGGGCAACCATCTTTCTTCATCGACCACGAATTCTCCCTCAGGCTTGAGCACCTTGTCCTTAGCGAATTTAGGCTTGTACTTCTTGACTGGCTGTTTAGTGACCTTATTAGGCTTCTTGGATTCCTTAGCTAATATCTTAGCAATTGCCTCATTAGTGCCTTTGGTTTTCAATTTATCGAGGCTTTCCAAGGACATTAAAGTCTCCAAAGACTCAGCGGATGCCAAAGTTTCAATTGGCAATAAGCCCTCGTGACTTTGATTCAACCTAGACTTGGAAATTGTGTCATTTTTGATCGAAGCTAAAAATTCGCGAAGCTTCTCGGAAAGATCTTTGGAAGAGCTGTTCGATAATGCAACGGTTACGGCAAAATCGTAGTAATGCAAATCTTCGAAGTTGCTCTTGTCAGTGACCAAAAGATGCTCGATGATACTCTCAACAAACTTGTTCGAATCAGACACATGAGTAGCCACGGAAAGGAATACACTGACCAAGCCTGGAGAAAGCTTAGGCTGGGTCAAATTGGCAGTGATTGCTGTCTTTAATTGCTCAAAGGCACGGGTAAGAGTACGTGCACTGTTGGCGGAAGATATGGCCAAAAGTAAGGTGGCATAAAATTCGTCTTCAGACAGTTGTCTGACAGCGTTCAAGTGTTTGTGGAGCTTCTTTGCGTTTTGATTGTCAAACTCTTCTTGGTGGAGCTCGTCGAATGAAATATTCAACTTAGCTAAAATGTTGTACATAGACTGAGTCAAGTCTCCCTGGAAATACTGGGAGTATTTTTCAGTGAACTTTTCGCCCAAAGATCTGGTACCCAAGGTTCCAGTGGCATACCTCAACCTCAAGCTATTCTTCTTTATGACCTGGTATTGAAATCTTGTGAGTTTATGGTTAAGCTTTTGCAAAGCGGTTTGTAATTCCAAGTCTCTATCGACAAGGTTATAGTCTTGCAATTTAGGGTTCAACATGTGCTTGTTGTTCTTGAGAATGATTCTGAGAACGGAATCTTGAATGGAATCGGCATCGAAGGATTCCAATAATTCTGCACTTTTGCTGGTTTCTCCTTGTAAATCGAAGATGAAAGCGCGGGTGAGCTTTATAGGTAAGATTTCCGACACCAAGTCCTCTTGAGAAACACCGATATTTTGATCTTCACAGATTTGTTCGGCTTTCTCCAACAATTGTAAAGATGTGGTGTGATCGTGATTAGATAATTGCACCAACGCTTCGTTGAATAATAAGTCGTAATTGTCCTCGTATTGTGCGTAGTCAAAAGCAGACTTTTCGCCCGAGTTCTGGAAGAAGTTCAATTGTGATATCACTGCACGCTCGTTGACAATAAGATCCACCTTGTTATCGTACTTGTTATTTTCAATCAAGTCATGGTAAAGCTCCAAAGACTTCTTGTACTCTCCGATCTTATAGTAGTGCTGAGCTAAAATGTGCTTCAAGCCCTTTTTGACACCTTCATCTTCAACATTGACGTTGTGATACAAATCAAGCAATCCCTTGGTGTTTTCAATTTTGTAGTAGACATAACTGATTTCGATGATCAATGAGGGCACGAGGTCTTCTGGGATCTTGTCGATAATTGATTTGGCTTGGTGATATTTGTCGAGATTGATAAGAGAAACCAAACAGTTCTTGAATGCTTTAAAGTCATTGAAGTTTTTGACTTTGGTAAGGTAGTCGTACGAGATAGAAAATATCTGCTGGTGTTCCGACTGATCTGCTCCCGAAGTCACATTCAATTTCTTGAATGCTTCGGCTATGGAGTTGCTCATGGTTGGCAGGGGTAAACTTTGGTGGTGGTTGTTGAATTTTTTCGATCGTTGGTCCACAAGGTCGTGTGCGCCTAGATCTAATGATCGCTAGATTAGACCCCAGATTATAGATAGTTAAGGTGAGTGGAACGTAAAAGAGAGCAATTGGGGGAGTTGGGCTTCGTGGAATTAGTTTTAATTAATAAGGATTTGTATTCGATGCTATAAATTTATGATAGTTGATATATAATTGCAAAATAGGTATCAAAGCACAAATAAGCTTTAATTTGCTAGACAACAACCACGAAAAATTTGAAATAGTAGCAAAGAAAAACCTTAGTTATCTAGAGCCATAAAGAATCTGTATATGTTACCCAACTACTTCTTCTTTTGACCTAATTATTTCTAGTCTATCCAGGTGGTAGATTCATCACGTGACTCCATCGAAAATTTGATTAAGTTAATTTCTCGCTACAATCCCTGATTCTTCAACAAACATGCTTTCTAGACGTATCGTGGCTCTCCGCCCGTTGTCCAGTTCTGCTGTGGCTCCCTTCCAACACCACCAGAATGTGCTTAACAAGTTCAACCAACCCCAAAAAGAAGTTGGAACTCCTTTGGAGTTAGCAAACGAATCAACCCTTCCAAAGACACAACCAAACCTTCTCAAAAAGGAACCTCGTCAACCAACCTCCAAGAACCCATTCTTATCTGATCACGAGATTGAAAATGATCCAAACTATAGAATGTCTGGCTGGAAACAGTCCGTGGGTCAAAAAGTCATCAAGTGGTTCTCTGTTGATATGGACAAGTCCAGAGCCGGTCCTGTGGCCGGATCTCTCTACTATGGAGAATGTAAGAAGCAAGCATTATACTACCCTAACGAGCCACTCTCAGAAACCGCAAAGTTCTACTATGAGACTTTGAACCTTCCCAAATCATTCAGTCAGTGGTTTCAAATCACTAACCTCCACTACTGGATTTTATCCGTCAGAATGAGAGCCATGCCCTTCAAGTACGGCAGAAACTACCAGCAAAAGCTTGTGGACAGATTTTTCAGAGATATGGAATTGAGAATGGCTCAAGAATTGAACATCAGCTCTAACAGAATCATCGAAGGATACCTTAAGGACTACCACACCCAATTATTGGGGTCTATTGTTAGTTTTGACGAAGGTTTGATGACTGACGATATCACTTTGGCCAGTGCCTTATGGAGAAACGTCTTCAACGGTAACCCCGATGTGGATATGAGACACGTCGAAGCTTTGGTTGGATACGTCAGATCGCAATTGTATGTGTTGAACAAGATGAGCGACCGTGAATTTGGTTTCGGTAAGTTCAAGTTTGTGCCACCAAACGAAGTTGTCAAGCCATTGACCAAGGCTCAAGAAGAAGAATTGAGAGCTCACGCCAAGGCCGAATTTGCTAACCAAACTTTACCTTCCCAAAAGAGTGTTTTGTCATTGGACGAGTAAATAAGTCAAAGGGAAAAAGATTACCCAAATCTCGCCAGATCACCAATTATGCATACTGAATGTTGAATTTTCATCGGACTAGCTGACCCAATAATGGAATCATTAATTTCAAGAGCGCTCTTGTTACTTGAAAGTTTCATGGTCCATTGAAATGTCCCTGATGTCTGGACAACTAAGGGCATTTCATGTACATAGCCATCAAGCGATATAATATTTAAGACCTATTAAGAGAATTGTAACAAAGAATTATAAGAAAAGATGAATAGTAAGCAGAAAGAACTTTAACATACATGCGTTCGATTTATTATCTTGGGAACATCCGGGATTCCTCAATGACTTTTTTTTAAGACCAATTTAACCGAATCGCTTACTACAATCAAAACAGATAAAAATGATAGGAACTTATAATATTCCTCTTTAGATCAAATCCTGACCTACAATATTTGAGCTTATGAAACGACTCAAAACAAACTGCTTATATTCAAGGAATATTTAGAAATGAAACGACCGCCAGGACCGGATGACGGGTCTTGCGGACAAGACATGTAAGACTAGAGAGCAAAAAGGTCATTTTTGACCGAAAATGCGATTTTTGATCAAACCAAAAATGCCACCTCGAGACCGAAGTGCCACTTTTGATGCCAAAAAAGCATTGTCGGTATGAATGAGAGCCTCATTGCTAAATTGTATGCTAAACATAGGTTCTTCAAGATGGGTTAGTAAAATGGTTGCGAAAATGGAAAAAAACTGCAGGTGATTAAAATGACTGGTATCAATGTCGGTAAAGATCTTCAGTTCAGCCTAGAAATTTCATAAAATTCACCTTCTCAGAGCTTTCCTTTCCAGGTTTCTTGCCAATCGCGACCGTTAGTACCACGGATCATCACATTCATAATGGCATAATCCTGGCCCTCAGCCGCGTTTGGCACTTTATTGTCACCTAAAACGATATCCTCGTAGAAACGGAATCCGAACCTTTCGTAAATCGGGATATTATCTGGACTGGAACTCTCCAAGTATGCAATTGTGTTATCGGATTTATCCACAAAATTGCGGAACACAAACTCAAAGTGACGACGCACATTTCCCTTTCCACGAGCTTTAGGAAGAGATCCCAAATAAACCAAAGTGTAGATATCTTTATCGCTAAAACGGGCGTCGTTAGAAATAATTCTTTCGCATGAATCATGCAATAATGGTAATAAACTGTGGAACACTTTTTCGCGGCCTTCAGGACCAAACATCTCCCATACTTTGTCGTAACCTGCCTCCATGAGGTTGGCAAAGGAGTCGAGTCCGTTGGCTACCGATGTTGGTGTTGACCAAATGGCCACTGTTTCGAAATCCTCTGCGGTTTCGTTCATTCCCAAACAGAAACCTTTGGAGATGTGTTGATGCAAATAAGCCGAGTAGAGTGCTAATTCGCACTCGTCCCGGTACGCGGGGTCTGGAATGTGAACAGTCAAAAGTTGAGCCAAAGCGTCGGTACGGAAGGAGCCGAGAAGACACTTGGCGGCTTTAGGAACATCAGCATGGGTCAAAAACTTGATCCCGTTAGCGCGGGCGTCTTTTTGAATATTATTGGTATCGAGAGTATATGATTTGGACCCTGATGACATTTTGGATAGTATCACGTGATGAGTAGGAGTAGAAGTAGAAGATATTGTTAATGTAGTCTAAGTGACTGTTTAAACGTGGCTTTAGCGGCTTGTTCTTTGATGTCCTGTTGGTTCCCCGGAATGGTCCTATATATATACTTATTGTAACCGCGGTCGATCCATTAGTGCCGAGATGACTTCCAGAAGCAGCAGGCGCAAGGCGCCTTCCGTTTCTAGAACTTCGTTCCGCGCATCACCTTACAGATTAAAGAAGGGGAACGCGAGCCCCAATTGCGCTCTAGATAGAAGTGCGAGTACAATAAACTTGGAGAAATATGCTTGATTGATACGGTATACAAGACATGAGTTCACCACCTGGTCTTCATCATCAGCTCAAGAGAGAAGGAAGCATGAAACTCTTTCTGGATCACGCGGAATCATTCTGTAGCTTCCCCTGGTTTTATCCAATTGGGCAGGTGCGATGCGCTTTGCGCTTCCCAAAGTGCGGATCCATCTCCAGTAATCAGATTGTTCCACGCCCCACATTTTATCTGATTGAGTTCCTGAAACGAATTCCAGATCAGAGCGGGAACCGAGCCCCAAAGAATATTTCTAACCATTTATCTTCATTCTTGTGAACAGATCAATACAAAGGTGATTCAGAAATGAGTTTTAGACCTCTGGTTCATCATCCCTGCCGAAGTGCACTGCGCTTATTGCAGTGGTGTGGTGCCAAGATGGCTGAATCGCGCAAGACGATAAAGTGTGACAGGAAATCCGCGTAGATGCCACAGCTCCAAGGAGTACTTGGGACCAAGAGAAATTATATTGAGAGGGGTATACAAATTAAATCAAAACCGAATACTGTAAGGAGATATTTCATGGTGTGATACTAGAAGAATCATCAGAGCTATACTGTCACATAGAAGGGTCTAATATTTGAAAATGAAATTTCCGAGGTTTTCACACTGAGTGTATACAGTGTATCTATGATCAAGTAGATAGAAGTAGGGGTTTAATCCGTCGAGCCAGACATCATCTTCTACTAGGATGAGACTAAAGGTTTTCCAAGAATTTGATTAGTAAGATGCCAAGGTAACTCACTCCCCTCCTCTTTAATTGTAATTCATATTGATGTTATACCTGAAAAGTTCCATACCGGGTCGCGCGCCAACCAAACATGCATCTATCGCTTGATATAGTGATGCCATCCCATAGAGCGTCAGATCCATCAAGTCATGTTCAGTTCGCTCCTACCACCGCCCAAACATGCTCCATACGACCGCAGTCTTAATATACGTGTAACACGCCCCAAAAGCACAACTTCATCACAACTTATCCGTCTTCCGGAAATTACAAATGGCTCCATAGTGGACAACCCAAATAGTGAAGCCACCATTTCCAAGCTTCATTTGAACGCCGACGGAACCCTCAATTATAACTTGACAATCGCATCAGCTACAGGTAGTGGTAAGGTTCAAGCTACATATGAAGATACCATTCCTTTGAAGAAACGGTTCCCCAAACTCAAGCATTATTTCCCAAGGTACGACTTACAAAACAGTCCTGATGATAGTCTTCAGAAGACCTTGGAAGAGACCAAGAAAGTGATTGCACAGCTTATGAGCAAAGGGGCGGGCTCCTCTGCTAGAAAAAACGACGAAGTGTCGTATGTGAATTATGAGTCCAACAGTGCAATTGAACAAGACCAGGAAGAAAGAGGTAGAGTCATCCAGATACGGGAGTTCCAGGAAGACCCAATGCTACCACCGAAATTCAAACTTAGGAAGAATCGTCATAAAGAGCCATCGCCACCTCCTCCAATTTTGAAAAATACCAATGCTTCCCAGGCGAAACTCACAAAAGAAGACCGTGAAAAATGGAGTATTCCTGCCGCGATTTCCAACTGGAAGAATAACCAAGGGTTCACCATTTCTTTGGATAAAAGAGTCATGGCAGCGAATGGTGGAACAGAAATAGAAACACCCGATATCAATATTGAGAAGTTTGGTGATTTATCATCAGCATTGGAAAATGCCGACAAAGAGGCCAGAGAAGAGATAAAAATACGGAACGAGTTGGCCAGAGAATTGGCCATAAAGGAAAAGCAAGAGAAAGAGGCGAAGTTGAGAGAGTTGGCCGAGGCCACTCGAAGAGAACGCGGTAAAAGAAGTAAATGGGAGGGTGAAAGTGATAGAAAGAGAAGAAAATGAGAAGAAAAGAAAGTTATAGAAAGAGAAAAACTGATAGATTAGTGATGGGCTCATCATGCATCATGTTGAAATCAATGAGATACTTGTACTAAATTTAAATATTGTTAATTAATGAATGAGGATAAACTTTCTACTGTGTAAGTCATGTACTCACTAAATGATCACTCAATTTCATAGATAACAACTCTTTAGAGGCATATAATTAACAATTAATCACTCAATTTCATAGATATTACAATGTTTCATTTATAACTATACATAGCCATTTAATATTACATAGTTCTACATCAACTAACGTTTCTTGGGAGGTCTTCCTCTAGTATGTTTCACTTTTGTCTTGTCGCCACCCTCGTATAAAGACTTGTCAAAAGCCTCGAGAGCAGTGGAGTTGACCCACTCCAAGACTCTTTGCAAGTTACGAGTTTCTCTGCTTTCTTCCAACTCTTCGGTCAATTCTTTCTGGAGTTTGTTCAAATCTTCGAGCTCGCCAGATTCAATGATTTCGTTAACGGTGGTAAGTTTTTGACGTTTTCTTGGTACTGCTTTGTTTCTCAAGTGTCTCTTCTTGACGCTGGAATGAACAACAACATCTTCGTCTTCCATATCAGGTTCATTCTGAAGAGTCTCGATCCTAGCGGCCACTTTGTTCAAATCGCCCTCGAGTTTCAATTCCTCTTCGCGTGGATTGGAGGTTGATAAAGCCTTTGATCTCGCTTCCATAGTCGTGATCATGATATCTTTGATAGAAATCAACTCCTTACGCAAGGTCGATTCTCTCTTACCCCATGGATTGAGCCATCTGATCAACTCTTCGACATGTTCGGCTTTCTCAAAAAAACGCCAATTACTTCCATTGACTAGAGGATCTGGAAGTTCTTCAATGACCTTCCTTTGCAGCACGCTTAATTCTTTTATAAGCTGGTTTGTTCTCAAGGCTCCATGGTGGTCAATGATCATTTCAGTACCGCCTGCAGCTGAACGGTGAATCTCGTTCTTTTCAAAGGTAACACCGTGAAGCTCGGCTGCAATTTTGGTGAAAGATTCTGGTAGAGACTCAAAGTTCAATTCACGAACTTCAGGCAACTTTCCCTTCTTGTCTTCTTTATCCTCAGACTCTTCTTTGATATCCGTTGGATTGTCTTCTGTTTGAATGATGATCTCAGCTGTATCATCAGTCTCAGCTTTCACATCGACCGTACGATCTTCAGTTGCTTGCGAATCTTTGTTTTCAAACTTATGAATTGCGACCTTCTGGTTATAAATGTCACTTTCCTCAAATGTTTGATTGAAGCGTATATGCAAATCCTCGTTGGATGGACCTTGGACCCATAATCTCCCCATCAAGTAAGTTTCATCAATCACATCCTCGGCGTCGTCATCAACGTCGGCCGCTTCGTCTTGCTTCTCTTTTTCTTTATCATCCTCATCGTTTTCGTCATCATCATTAGTTCCTCCATAAAACGTTGGAAGCCCATTATTTTCGAACCACCAGTACCTATTGAATAAGCGATCCTTACCCAAAAGTTTAACTCTTTGGCAATCCAATTCTGCTAGCTTCCTTTCAATATCTCTCTTCTTCGATCTTAAATCCTCTAGCTTGATCAACAACTCCTTTCTTTGAGCCCAAGCTTCTTCGAATTCGCTATCCTTGGACCCAATTTCCTTTTCTTCATCGTTCATTTCAACAATTTTCAAATTGAGCCTGTATCTTCTCACCACTGGCGTGGCCGATTCTTCCTTGCCATTATTGGTGCTTGGTTCTGGTTTGGACGATTCATTTGATTTGCTCAATTTCTCCTGAATTTGAGCGTTGAGTTTTTGTGCAGCCTCAAAGTTGGTACGGTACTCCTTAAGATTATCCAATCTGTTACGTCTGAGCACCGTTGATTCTTCTAAACACTCATCAATGTAGTTTCTGACGAGTGAACCATTGGCCAATAATTCAACAAGAATGGTCAAAACTCTGAGTTTAAGGTTGATGTCCATATCTTCGTAGAATCTGGACTCAACAGTAGCTGGAGTAGCAGGCATTGACTTTGGAGCCAAAACCTTATAAGCTTCTTCGATTGTGGCTTTATAAGATGGCACATATTCCACCATGGAAAGAACACCAATCAAAATAGTTTGCCAAAGACCATCCTTGAAAGTACGCTTCCGAAGACGATCGTGCCATGAAACGTTTCTATAATTAATCAAAGAATAGGCATTATGGTCGTTCGATTGGTGTGATGAATCATCCTCTTCATCATCTTCGTCATTGCCATCACCTTCTTCACCTTCTTCTTCTTCCTCTTCTTCCATCGCTTCATCTTCATCGTCAGCGTCCTCCTCAACAGGCTCAGGTTCAGAAACCTTTTTCTTTGATTTTTTGGGAGCATCTTCTGCTCCTGATTCGACTCCTGAATCTTCGTCATCACTTTTCAAAGTCTTCTCATTCTGATCGGTATCAGAACCTCTATCTTCGTCATCTTCGTCATCATTTTCTTCGGCAGATTTGTGAATGAACGATTTCTTAGGAGGGAGATTAATCAATAAACCAAAAATCGTTTCATTTTGCTTGGCAAGTTTGGTTTGTTGAAGGGTGGGAGGATGGTTTGATACGATAGCACCAAGAACACCACACCATATTTCGTCAAGAAGCTCACATCTGCCAATATCGTTAAATTGGTCGAAGTTCCAACCCATACTGTAAACAAAGTCATCAAAAGTGAAAGTGTCCAAATTTAATACTGAATGGTAGACATTGAGAAAGATCCAACATTGCAACGCTTCTTGCACGGATATAAGTTGTTGGGAAGAAAGATTGATAATTTTCTTTTTATTATTTTCAATCTCGACCATTGTTTCGGTATCATCGTGGGTGTCACTTTTCTCTTTTTCTTCGATCTCTTCTTGGATTTCCTGGACAAGGTGCTCGTTCCAAATCTGGGCATTTTCGGGCAAATCCAAAGCTTCTGGCAATGGTTTTGGATTTTGGATGTGGAATTTGATTTGCAAGTCGTCAACAATGTGTTTCTTCGAAGGTTGAAGTAGGGTCAAAGTATTGAAACCAGTGAGCGTGAGATCTTTCTCGTTGACCACACCGTTCTCGTCCAAGCCTAATTCTTGACGTAAATCTTCCGGAAGGAAATGAGTTGGAAATTTAGTTTTACGATCAGCTGGGATCTTAGCGAGTTGTTCGGTGGGTACTCCAGATTTGAGTACTTTTTTCGATGCGTTTTTATCCTCACTTTTAACTGCTTTCTTCTTGGATCCCTTTTCAGCTTTGATTTTTGTGGTAGGGGTTGCTTTCTTTGTCTTCTTAGTTTGAGCCGGTGGTTCTGACGCTTTCGAAGCTCCGCCTTTGGGTTCTTCGAACAAAGTTTCGCCGTTCGGCGTGGAGTCTGCATAATGCTTCAAATCCTCGGGATACTCTTGTGGGATTCTGTATTTTTTGGCAAATTTGTCTTTGACAACCCATGGAGCACCGACTTTGTGCGAGCGTGACATCGTTAATTTTATGAATGTTTTGATAAGCCATTTGGTGAAATGATTTCTATCTCTGGAGATCTTATCGTTGGTGACGATTGACTGCAGCATATCATTGAGTCTTACCACGAGGTACTTGGTGGTGACGTTATCGGAGTTGCCGTATTGCACTTTTTCACGGATGGTTCCGCGTTGTTTGGTTCCAGAATGAAGATCACTATCGTCATCCAACTGAGGGCTGGCAACCGTATCTTGGGCGCCGTTCTTGATATAAATAGTCTCGCCTGGGAAGTAGTCGTTCCGGAAAACCAGATACACCTTATCGATGAGCTGGTCAAGTCTGGTGATTCTGTTGAATTGAAGAAAGCGCAAGATATGTTCACGTAAGGCTTCAGGGAAATTCTTCTCCACGCCCTTGATCTCACGATTTTCACTTTCTAAGGCTTCAAAAAATGTAAGACACGAGTTACCGGTAATTTCGCAAACAAACTTGCGGCGGCGGTAATAGTCCATTCTATTCAAGTATTCTTCGTAGTTGAGGAACCATTCGCGTGTTTCAGCGATCAAGAACACTTCGGTGGAGAGATCACCGGGAATTGCCGGCGGCCTCACGAACGTTACCTGTTTTCTTTTGTATAAAACCATGTTGGGGGAGGTTGGTCAGGAACGAAAAACCGGACAAATGGCTGTTAAAATGGGTGCCTGGATGCCACAGGGGATCTGGGCGCTGGGGCAAAAGTGTAAAAAGTAGTGAGGCGATTGATCCAAAGAAGAAACGTGGAGCCGTCTGTCTGAAAAAGGAGATGCTTAGAACGAGATGAAAGACAAAAAAACATTGGTGCAAGAAAATCTCAGCTTATATGATATGCATATGCAGGAGCTCCTCGCGTGTTGCAATCGGAACAATAGGAGCGCCGAAAGATAGGATAAGGCACGGCTAAAGGAGTTTTAAGGGGAGTATTGAGTACGGTGGATATAGATCGATATTTTTTTGGCAACGCCCATGTCATTAATTTCGTCTAATGGCCAGCTTTGGTGGGTGAGATGCCTGGAATTCATGATGATGACATAACAACATGGCGGCAGCGGCGTGCGGGCGCGGTGCGCATGAATCGGTGATTTACGGAGGATCGCCGAATCATATATGTGCGACTTGAACGAGAGCAAGATAGAAGGATAAATCGTATAGATGAGTCGGAATGGAAAGAATGGCGGTGGGAAAGGGCAACAAAGAGCTTTAAGTATGGGTGATGATGAAAATGGCTGCAAATATCAAAATGGCTGCGGAGATGCATATTATATGAACAATCTATTAATAACTAAGGTGAAGCATTAAACTCTGGAAGATATCTAAGTCCAGACCGATATTAGATTATTTTATGCAGAAGAACTTCACTCTTCATCCACCACTACAATTAAGCCTCCAAAGGCACTACAATTTTTTCACTCATCACCTAGCATTGTTTTGGCTGCGAAAAGTATCTAATGTTGTCTATTTAAAAGATTCCCAATTTTTGACAGTTCTGGAACAACCAGGCGAACAACGGGTTCGCCTTGAAGGTCCCGATCTGGTCCTCGTCAACGAACGAGTCGTACTGCTTCTCTTGAGGTGTCACCGTGCGCATGCGCGTCATTTGTTGGAAACTGGTGAACAAGAAGTAGATCACGCGTTGGCGCCACGACACTGGAACCCGTAAGTCACCATCGTCGCTGTAGGCCTCGTCACAGGTGGAGTAAGTCTTCAACTTCTCTCTCTCGCTTATCAACTGTTCGTGTTCCGATTGTTCCTTTCCTGCCTTGTACTCTGCCATCACATCGGGATGATCGGTGATGACACCGTATTCGCTGATATTGGCGGCGCTGCCGAGGCGCGCGAGAAACTCGTACTGTGCAATTGTGTTGACGGTCCATGAATATAACTTGAGGTTTTGGATCCGGAGCAACGGCACGAATTTGGTGACGAATTCCGGCGACCACGTCAGCACGTAAAGCAAGGAGACTCCTGTTATGCGCAAACGGTAGATGTCGTCTCTTTTGAGCTCACTCTCGGCATCGAGGTAGAAGTTGTAGTTGATGTAATGCACCGAATCCTTCCAGTGGATGGAAATATGGAAAATATCAAACTGCGCGTAGCCCTGTTCGTTTTTCTCACCCAGGAAATACTGACGGAAATACTCGTCTTGGTTGAGGTATTTGATGAAGGAGAGATCCCAGATTCCGAGCTGCACGCGGTGGAACCACCAGCTAAGATCATCTTTCACGGCCAAGAGGTCCTTGACCATATATTTGAGCACCTTGGTGGGGTTGAGTCTCTTGATGTCCAATTGGAGCTTGTGGTCATTCGAGCCCGTGTCCTCGCAGTAGCGCGCAAACCACTCGAGCACCTGACGGAAAGTGAGCATGGGCTCGCCAGTGGCGGTGCGAAGATGGCGAAGAGTGTCGTTGTAGTTGGTCTTGAGAATGTTGTAGTCGGTGTCGTTGCCGTCCTCGTCGACGAAGATCCGTTTGGTGGTGACGTCGTGCGATATCACCACGACGTGGTCTTTGGAAAGCCAAAGATCGGTCTCAATCACTGTGGCGCCAGAGTCGTAGCATTTGCGGTAGCCAAGAAGCGTATTCTCGGTGTATTTGGCCTTGAATCCTCGGTGGCCAGTTATCACGGGGGAGGTGTACACCATGCTGGATATGAAGGTAGGTGGTATGGATTCCTAACAGAAATATGTTGTCACTAGGGGTCTTGCTGGAGTGGGGCCGTTATTTATAACGACGGGCATCGCGGTGGAAACGTGTTCGCCATGTGGGGGAACTTTTCTTTTGCGGCCCGGCCCGGAAACAGGGTCTACGAACTAACCGTATGACGTGAAGACACCCGGATTGGATTAGCAGGTGCATGCGCACGGGCTGTGGCCACTGGAATGTGTTACATGGGAGAAGGGGGTGGCGACGATGGCAAAGGACCTAATCAAGGGGTTCGTATATGGTTTTATTAGCCATTTGCTCTTATGAAGTGCTGCGACGATGAAAAGCGTGGCTTAAAATGAGCTGGAATTGGATCTCTCTTAGCAGGATAGTGCCCCAGATTTTTCTTTTATTTCGCTTAAGTATGGGACAGAAGCGGAAAATTGGAAAAATAAGATTCTCAAATAGTGGACCTCTCCTATCAGGACTTTTTTTGCATTCTACAACTCATGTTCATCAATTTTATCAATCCTTTCGTTTATTTAAACTTTCGTACTGTCTAATTTACCCCGATCCTATACTTTCTAAGCCTATCTATAATTTTCCCTTCTGGGATGCTTGGTCAACGGCCAATTTGATCAACGAATAAGCAATGCTCTCAGGGAATGGAATCAAGATATTCTCTGGATTGAACGTCTCGATATCTTCGATTTCATCCTTATAGATCAACTTTCTGACAAAGTCAATATCGAACCAACGAGCATCGCTCAATTCACGATCATGGCCCAAGTTAATCACCTCGCTTTCACCATCGAACTCAACCTCACCAATACACCCGATCATCAAGTTTCCAGGATATGGCCAAGGCTGAGTCAAAACAATATTGATCTTCTTACAAACCACGCCGGTTTCTTCCCAGATTTCACGCTTTGTGGCCACCTCGACGGTTTCGGAAGGTTCCATGAATCCAGCAGTACAGGCGTACATATTGGTAGCGACGTGACGTTTACCCAAGGACAAAAGCACCTTTGTACGATCAGTATTGGTAATGGCAGTGATGATAACTGCATCGGTACGTGGGAACGACACGTTGGACACAGTTGCACTTTGAACTGGACATTCATCAGGTTTGGTATTGGTACACTTCAATTTGCCACCAGCGTGAATTGGGATCACTTTGGACCCACAGCCCGGACAGAAACGGTTCCGGCCCAACCAGTCCAAGAACATCTTACCATGCGAGAATAAAGCGGCTTCCTGGTTGGTGAATCCCATCGTGTGCTTCCTGGAGGTGGTGAAGAAAATGCCATTATCGAGAGCTGAGCGCCCGTTGTTGTTCTTTTTTTGGTTGTAGAAGTCCAAAACAAGGTCCCTGAGTTTTGGGGCAGTGGTCAAATCCACCGCAAAATATGGAATACCTTGGTACCGGCCTTGGTAGTCTAAGTAGTGCTCACTAGTGCCATCATCCTCGGCCTTGAGAGTTTTCAAGTCCAACCCAACACTTTCATCCCGGAGCCCCAAGAATAAGAATGTAGGGTTCTCGCCATCTCTCATGTCGGCACTGTGGTTTTTATTGGCTTCTGCCCAAGTTTCCACGATTTTGCTCCATTGTGGCAAATTGCGCAACCCAACTTTGCAAGCTTCGGATGAGGTCAATTGGTTGTCACCGTTGGTGAGCTCGATCAAGACCTCTGCCAAATGCTTATTCACCAATGGGTTGGCGTTCTGGTAGAAGATAAACCTGGCAGAAGCATGATTAATGCTATCAGCAATGAAATCGGAGTCTTCTCTCAAGAACGAGACCCGATTGAGCACTTCTGTTCCGTAGTAGATGTCATTTTGCTGTTCTATAATGCTGGCATGGTGGTTATGCGACATTTTGTAATATTTATGATAAGAACGAACCGATAGACGATTGAACGGTGATAGTAATGGTGGCGGTTTGATAAGCCTGAACATGGTGGGGACTAATTCATCTTTTGTCGAACGGCTTAGTCAGCGCGAGATACAGGACTGCGTCCTCACTCGCCTCAACCTGCGTAGAGTTTGAAGATTCGGGTTGCACGACGTCATAGTTGTCAAAGTTGTCATAATTGTGTCTACTTTTTTTAACTGAAAAATTGCTAAAACCATCAATTCAATGGTCTAGCGACGTTTATATTGGTTCAGTCAACATCGATGATTCGATGAGCTTTTTTATTTACAGGTTCAGTTCCTCTATTTACAAATTTATCCTGAAAGTTAGTATTGTTCCTCCGTAGAAGCCTCACACGATATCAGCTGTCTAAGACGGTCTCCTCAATATATTTCGGAAGTCTAACGTCTGTAAATCTTTTGAATCATCACTTATCGTGGCTTGAGTCCTGTTGTACATACCGTTTCCTCCATAATTATCACTATTGTACAGTTATAGCCATCTTAATATCACTCGATGTTATCATAAAATCATCCCATCTTAATATTTGTAGCCATTTTAATATCATTGCTGCCCTCCCAATACTGTGAGTTGGCTAGCCTAGGGTTACTCCACGCTTGATGGCGTTTGGTAATCCCTTGATCCACGATTTCCGCGTCTTCTTGTCCACAATCACGAACACCCGTCCCGATTGTCTCATTCTGCCTGTTCTTCCGATTCTGTGCACCAAGTCCACCGAATTACGGGGAAGGTCCATCAAAATCACGTTCTTGATCCCCACAAAATTCAAACCTCTAGCCATCAAGTCGGTTGTAACCAACACTTTGAGTTTGCTGTGGTCGGGGTCGTCTTCAACCAATTCAGCAGGCTTCAAGAATGGCTCAAGCTTGTCGGATCTGTCTTGTACACTGTCCGAACCAGTGATACCAATGATATCCTCCAGACGGTGGCCGTACTTGGAGACCAAAGACTCCACCAAGGGATCGACGTCTTTCTTCTCGTTCACGAAAATAAGCACCCGCTTGACGAGTCCCAGTTCGGTACCATCGTTATGGATCGCGTACAATGCTTGGGCCAAACATCTTGTCTTAGAACCGTTATATGGCGAAACTTGCGCATCAATGATCTTGACATGGATCTGCTTCGGGATCTTGTGCAAAGAGGGAGTAGCGATGCTGATGATAGACTGGTGGTCTGGGAAAATGGTGCCCAAAGTCTTCTTGAACTCCTTTGGAATCGTGGCAGAACAAAGAATCAAATCCTTGCACTTGTTGAGTCTTCTCACCACATTCATGGTGTCTTTCATCCAGGATTGGTCCATTAAGGTGTCAGCTTCGTCAATCACACAATATTCGGTGAAATTGAAGAATTTGAATGGACGGTTGAAATTGGTCAATTTGGCCAAACCAGCGATTTTACTTGGTGTTGTCACCAAAACATCCACTCTGCCTTTGTTATTCAAATAATTGAATAATTTGGTGTGAGGATCACCGGCACCCCATTTCATGATTCTCAAATTCAAGCTATCTTGCTGATCCGGTGAGTTCAAGAACTCCTGGTAGTTTGAGTGCAATTTCAACGATTCCATGTCGATCTTGACCTTATTGGCTCTGTTGAGTGTATCGTAGACTTGTTCGACCAACTCATGAGTTGGCAATAAGATGATAGATCTCACAGTAGGGATCTCTTTAGCTTTCTCGTACACTTGTGCTGACTGGTTGAACCTTTCCATGTCGTCTTCCTTGAGCTTGCTTAGCACGGAAGCAAGGTAAGCCCAGGTTTTGCCCGATCCAGTCTCAGCGGCAACCGTGAACACTTTGAGCCTATTGGACTCATTACTCTTGACCAACTCTTCCATGATGGCTTCTCCGCTGGTCTTCTCGTCCACGGCAGCTTTGGCTCTGCGGAGCCTTGGCTGGTTGATTTTTCTGATTGCAGCAACTTGTACCGGAGATGGCTTGATCTCAAGCTCCTCTTTACTCTTGATGTAAGTACTCTTCAAGTTGTAGACTGACTTGATCTCTTCCACCATAGCTGCTCGCACAGTGGGGAAGACTCTAAGAGCGTTGAAGGATGCAATGGTATCAATACCCGTACTTGAAGCCTCGATGGTCTTCTTTTCAGGGACTTGAAGTTGGGAGAATTTCCCAAATGAAAAAATGCTCTGTTTTTTGGGGCCATCGCCATTGGCGCTGGTTACCTTGGGGGTGGTTATCTTAGGGGTCACTGGCCGTTTGGCAGTAGCAGCGTATCTGCGTGCCACATGCCTTGAGATATTCACGCCATTAAGAACTCCTGCTGGGCCTCTTTGCGAGAACATGTGAGGTAGGCTCAACGGGGATAGAAGTGTGCTTTTATATGTGAGAACCGCGAGTACGCAAAATTTTCCGGTGTTGAAAAATTGTCCTGCACACAGTGCATGGGACTCTCTAGTATACTGAAAATTTGATGGTACAGGCCTACCAGAGACCAGACCAGCAGATGTTGAGATTAGCCAAACTCGTGCGGGCTCCGTCTACCGCCGGCAGCAGTGTCAGGACGTTCTCGTCTACGGCCGCCACCATGAAAAAGGCCGCTCCTTCCACCCCTGCCAGAAAGACCAAGATCACCTTCAAGGTGCTGAGAGAGCAGACCAAGACCAAGAAGCCCGGTATGACCCATTTGGGCTTCAAGGACGCCGTTGGCGCCCTTGGCTTTGAGAAGATGGCCGCAGACCTAGTTCCCTTGGAATTGAAGCGTCTCTCATACGACCAACTTTCAGCAATCAAGTCCAAGGTCGTCACCTACGATGCCAAAGTCCAAGCCAAGTTAACCGATTTGGGACTCTTCGGAAAGCTCCAACACCATGAATTATTCCAACAACCAGTTTCGTTAGTCTCTGAAAACACTTTGAAAGTCGCCCAGGAACTGATTGCCAAATTGGACTCCACCGCATCCAAAGACAACAGAGTGTGTTTGGTGGGTGCTAACGGAGTTGGAAAGTCCACCTTACTCACCCAAGCTCAAGCTTTGGCCATGGACAAGCACGAAGACGTTGTTATCTTGCATATCGACAACGCCGTCTCGCTTGGAAACGGTACCAGTGACTACATCTTCAACCAAAAGCTTGGCAAGTACCAGCAGCCAATGTTGACCAAGCGTTTGATCTACAAGTGGCGTAAAATCAACGAGGATGTCCTCAAGAAAATGAAGTTGACTCGTGACATTTCCTTCCAAAGCAACCGTGTGGATTACAACTTGAAGAAGGATGTCAACAGTGTTTACGAATTCCTCTTGCACAACCACGATTTCGGTAAGTTTGCCCCAACTTCTGCCTTCTCCTTCTTCGTGGAAGAGCTCGTGGCACACTCCAAAAACTTCCCAGTGTTATTCTCTGTGGATAACTTCAACGGAGCCACCGACTACACCCAAACCAAATACCACCACCCAGACTTCAGCCACATCCACCTTGCTGAGTTTGAAATCGCCGACTTCGTGTTGAAGGTCGCCGGTGGTTCTGTGTCATTTGCCAAGGGTGGTGTCTTGTTGTCCAAGACTAGTGACTTTGGTCAACACCGTTCTACCTTGGATGTAGCATTAGGAATCCATCCACACGACCCTTACGCCAAGAAGAAGTTTTTGGACGTTGCCGTGGTCGAAAGATTACTGGAAAATGGCGGTATCAAGCCATTGGAAGTCACCAGTTTCTCCAAGGACGAATCGCGTCTGTTGTTACAATTCTACCACGACGCCGGCGTGTTGTTCGTCAACGACTACAAGACTAAAGAAACCAACTTGACTGCCAAGGAGATTCTCGAAGAAAAGGCCGCTGTCCGTGCTGGTAAAGTTGAGCAGCCTCAGTTTGACGCAACCAAACACTTCGACAGAATTGTGAACAACCAATACACCGTGAGTGGCGGTAACCCAGCACACTTGTTGAGAGCCTCAGCATTCATCTTTTAGGACATGTATATAGCAATAGACTCAAAGGAGCCAATGTACCAAGAGCAATATAAATAACAATAAATGGCTGTAGAGGGAGCTATTCAATTTGAAGTGATTCAAGCGGAAATATTCGAATGGAAATTCCAAATTGGACTGATTCAAGCGGAATTCTTCGAATGAAAATATTCGAATGCAGATTCCACGGGTGTACTGATTCAACTGGAGCTCATTCAATTAAAACCATTCGAATGGGAGTTGTATTACACAATTTCAGCCCATTCAACTGGAGGTCAAATCGGACTGAATTTAATGGTCCCAATCCAATCAAAACTTTTCAATCGGACTAATTAAATGGTCCCAATCCAATTAAAACTCTTTAGACCGGACTAATCTAATCGGACTATTAATCGGACTAACTGAACGGACTAATTAAATGAAACGAGCATATTCCTTTCAAAATTCAACCGCTGATATGTCGCAAAAGTTGCCGGAATAGTCAACTAATTATTCAATGTAATATATCGGAAATGGGAACGCATCTCAAATCACCACATTTCCTCGAGGGATGAAAAAAGATAAATAATATGCCAAGAAATGGAATAGAACATATCAGATAATATTCAAATTATCTAATAGAACATCAAGAGTGAAGCGCAAAGCTGTAATTAATTCTCGACGGATCAATTGAGACGATTTTTCAATTGATCGTTATAGGTGACACTTTTGAAGTCTGAATGCCTGCACGGCATAATTATGCAAACTGATCAGATCAGTGTAGATCAACAGTTGTGAATCACAATCCACTCTTGTTTACCAGTTTGCCTAGCTTGTCTGAAAAAAGATTATTCCCCACTTGCCATCACCCCCTATTGTCAATCGTCTGATTCGAGCGTCACAATGCTATTAACCGTAAGAGTATACGATCGTCTCACGTCAAAGTGCTATCGTCGGGGTGAATAATTCCAAGGGACTATGTTACACCGTATCACACATTTGCACTTGATGCTGAACCCGTGCCCCGTGGCATAATACGATACCAAGCAATCTATGCGACTAGGCGCCCTATTGTTACAATCTAACTAACAACTCGTTGCCACGTTTGTCTAATATTGTTTACCAATCGCAGCGAGATCGCCTTTGACGGTGCAATTTTCTTCAAAGCTTGGTAGGAAACAATGTAGCGAACACTTCAATGCTTCAATGAAGGTGGTATAGAATCCATACCTTTTAGCCTGGCTCGTGCGACTTCAAGCTGGCTTCGTGCAATCTTCCGTGGTTGCTTTTATGTCACTGCATGTAAAGATCTTCTCATCACAAGACACTCTGAGTGCAGATATAATAATGCAGCTACATTGCGTCTTAATAGAACTCAAACGTGGGTCGGTTGGTCGATCGAGCCCGGGCATCGATCTGCTCGTATTGCGGGGGATGAGATAACAAGAGACAGGAAATGGAAAGGTAGTGGAAATAGAGTGTAGAAGTCTTTTCCGAAGGAATTAGACTTTTCCCCTCGAGGACTATTATCCTATTTCCATCACTATTCATTCCTTGTACTTCAATTCTGTAATTGAATTGGTTTGGCCGGCTAAAACTGACAGCTTCCTTCCGCCCCCCGCACATTCGCCCGGGCCGGAACCCTGCACTATCGCACGTGTGATACTCTTCGTAGATGAATTGGACCATAAGGCCAATCGAAAAGGAGAAGCACCTTATGGCTTAAAACGGCGAAGCGGCTCAAGCCCGTGAAGCGGCTCAGTCAAGCGCTTGTTCAAGATAGCGAAACTATATAATGCCCATCAATTCCCTTTGATTTGATGCTCCACAAAACCACGCAATTATACAATGGTGAAATTTGCAGCTGCAATTTCGGCGGTTACCTTTGTCGCATCATCATTGGCCCATACCTTGCCTGGTGTTGATTCGCTTCGTACTCAGCTTGCTGTCCGTGCTGCCAACCCCATCGACTCTATCTACGATAGTCTTGATGACTCTGAAACTGATTTCATCAATGTTCACCTCAAGAACTTGACCAGCTTCAATGGTACCTCTTGCGACCAGTGCAAAAACAAGATCAAGTACGGTCAAAAGTTGCTCGACAGCAATGAAAACAAGCTGCACCTTATCAGTCTTATGTTGTTCAAGTACTGTATCTTCCAGAACAACGGTACCGAAACCAGCTGTGACAACTTGGACTTCTTCGTCACCACCCAAAGCAAGGACATCGAAAGCTTCGGTGACTCTTGGGACTCGGGAGTCACCTCTGCTACCAGTATCAGTTTCTTCGACAATGACTTCCTTCACATGTTGAAGAACTTCAACACCAGCAGCGAACTCGATTTGGAATACTACTGTTACTACAAGAGCAGCGGTGCTTGTAAACAACCCAAGACTCCTGATGTCGACCAATTGTTCAATGTGAGCTCCTGGTGGCCCGCCAAGCAGCCTCAATACAACTCTGAACCACAATACAACAAGTCCCACGACGAGTTGGAAAAGTTCAATGTGTTGCATATCACCGATTTCCATCTTCAACCAAGATACACCGTTGGTGCTGAGAGTAACTGTTCTCAAGGTCTCTGTTGTTTGCCAGAGTCTTTCAACAAGCAGTTGATGCCTCAAGGTCACAACTTCACCGACTACTACCATCAACTCCTGCCTAGCTTGAGCAAATACGCCGTGTCGTTCTACCCTAATGCTCAATATGTTAACAACACTTACATTAAGGGTGACTACTACGACTTCCCAGCCTACAGAGGCTACAACTGGAACTCTGTTCCAGCCACCTCTTTCGGTGCTTACGAGTGTGACTCTCCAGAACTTTTGATGAACAACAGTTTGCAATACATCGAATCCCACAACGACAAGGACTTCGAGTTCACTGTGTTCACTGGTGACTTGGTTGATCACGACGAGTACCACTGTGATGCCAACACCACCAAGTACGCCGAAATCAGATCCTTCCAATTGATGAAGCACTACTTGAACAACATCACTGTGTTGCCATCTTTGGGTAACCACGATACCTTCCCATACGGCCAGTTGTCTCCTGTTAAGTACAGCACCAACAACACTTACGACTGGAACGATGAGTTGATGAGTGAATTGCTCATTGAAAACGGCTGGTTACCAGAAAACAAGGCTGAACAAATCAAGACCCATTACTCTGGTTTCTCCTATGTTACCCCAAGAGGCTTGAAAGTGATCTCCTTGAACTCTAACTGTTACTACCAAAAGAACTTGTGGGCTTACATTGATATGACCACCAACGCCGATTTGTTCGGACAATGGGAATTCTTGATCAATGAATTGGTTGAAAGTGAAAAGATTGGCCAAAGAGTTTGGATCATGGCTCACATTCCAGTCGCCGATACCGACGCCTTACCAATTCAAGCTCAAATCTTCGATATGATCGTCAAGAGATTCTCTCCTTACACCATTGCTAACATCTTCTGGGGTCACACTCACAGAGATCAATTCCACATTGCCTACGAAAGCCAAAACAGCACTGAACCTGTCAACATGGCTTGGGTCGCTCAATCTATCACTCCATTGACTGATAACAACCCAAGTTGGAGATACTACGTTGTTGAAGATGAATCTTTCAACATCTTCGACTCCGTCAACTATTACACTAAGTTGAACGAAACTTTCACTAACGGTGGAGCTGAACCTGAATGGGGTTTTGAATACTCCGCTAGAGAAACTTTCGACCCTAACGGCACTTGGCCTGAAACTTCTCCAATCAACGCTACCTTCTGGAACAAATACGTTGTTGAGCAACTTGCCCAGAAGAACAACACCGATTTCCATCAATTGTACTCTGAACTTCAGTACAGAAAGACTGCATTTGTTCCAAAATGTAAGAACGGTACTGAAGTTTCCAAGACTTGTTGGAACGAAAACTACTGTGTGGTGGCCAACTTTTTGCCTACCGACTACTCTGCTTGTTTGGTGAAATAAGCTATGATACCCGAGTTTTAATTTAATTCTTCTGCGTTACCCTTTTTTCGAGCATCTTTATGCTATAGACTGTTAATAAAAGTTCTTGTGTTTAATTGAAGAAATATATCTTCAGAAACCTATTTTATCCTGTATATAATCTTTTTCGCAGCCAGCCAAAATTCTTATACCCTATTTATGCCTGGCATGAAATGTGTGTTCCGAGGAATTATATGAGCCATAATCATTATTCAACGTATTTATTTAGTTGAGATTTTAAATATTCTCTGTGATATATGAATCCATTTTATCGATCATAGAAGCAAATTCTACTAGACTTTATGAATCTTATGATGTACAACGAATTTTGGGTTAGAATAAACTCTCCCTAAGACAGTTCCCAGAAGAAGTCTTTTCAAAAGCTCATTTAATCCATAGATTGGTATTCGCTATTGATTTCATTCCCAATAAGAATGATACTGCTGAGGTCTTTTTTTGTTTTTGAACTACACTGATAAACGTTGTGCTTTTATTTAATGAATGATTACTCATTCTGAGCGTAGCCACATGGTGCTAGGCTCGCCATGAAAAGAAAATGAAACGGAGAACAATCGTCCACCTGTCTATATTACAATGCAATACGTCCTCAAATCCCGTGAAGTAGATAAGAGTGTCTTCCAATGGCCTGAAGACCAATCTTTCCCAGATAAAAATCTTCCAAATGGTCTGAAGGGCCGATAAGAGTGCTTTTCACAAGGCCTGAAAACGAATCTTTCCTAGTTTGTAGACGAAATGTGTCTTACATCTTTTCTAGAAACATTAGTTTCCTGGACCTGGAAAGTGCTGAACTCACCCAAGGATCGATCCGCCCACCTAGGTGAACAAAGTGTCTTCTTCTCTCAAGTACTCACCGATATCACCTTGTCTGAATGCAACGATGGCAGTTGGTTGTAAACCTCTGGCCTCGTTGGTGGACTTGGAACTGACACCGAATCCTAATGGGGTGTCGTTCATGGAGTACACGATCAAACCAGCGTGTTCAGGAATATCGTCAGACATACGTCCAACATGAGCCTTCAAAACATGGTTTCCGTACAAGAAAGGCATCTCACCGTTCTGCTTGATCCATATCTTGAACTTGGCGTATTGCGACAAGTATGGCAAGGCTGTTATGTGCAAACGGAACTTTCCGGTCTTGGTGAACTTACCGAAACAAGTACCAACCGACATCAATTGTTGTCTGGAGACGGAGGTAGCAAATCTGGCTACTTGGTCGGAAACATAGTAGACACGGTCTTTTTGGAGACGGAAAACGTGGGGGTTTTCCGGGTTGTCGATCAAGAACGAGATGTTTCTGCCGATGTAGTTGGCGAGCTTCTCGAACACCACTTTGGTCTCCTCTTCGGTCAAAGGTCTCATCGTTGATGGAGGGTAGTGTGGTGAGCCATAGGGAAATTTTTCGCTCCAGGAAGAAGCGATGGGATGGAGAAGCCTAGCGCAAATCACGTGGCCCGCGATGCCATTATCGTTTGAAAAAAACTAGCCGCCAATACAGCCATCAATGAGTGAATCAGTTCCACCACCACAGGAGACTTCGATCCCTGTCGCTGAAGAAGTCGTTGCCGTTGCTTCCAATGATGCGCATCAGTCCGTTGACGCGCCCCACGATGACGATGTGGACGAGTCGGTCTACAAAAGGGGCCAGCAAAGCAAGTGGACCCGGACTCGTGCAGCTGACAAGAGAGAAGACAACGCTGCCAAGAGACAAAAGAGACAGCGCGAACACAAGGTCACGTAGGTATGTTAACCATGCAGATTCTGGACTCAATGATACTAACAATTCCAGTGAATATACTGCCAGAGTAGATGAAAATGGTGTGCCTTTGCCTAGATCCGACAGAAGGCCCAAGAAAAAGGTGGCCGTGATGATCGGCTACTGTGGAACTGGATACAACGGAATGCAAATCCAACCCAACCCAGCCATCAAGACGATTGAGGGCGAATTGTTCCAAGCTTTTGCCAGAGCCGGTGCCATTTCCCCTGAAAACTCCGACGATCTCAAGAAGAATGGTTTCATGAGATGCGCCAGAACCGACAAAGGTGTGCATGCCGCCGGTAACGTTGTCTCCTGTAAATTGATCATTGAAGACGAAGACATCATGGATAAAATCAACAAGGAGTTGCCAGAACAAATTCGTATTTGGGGTATCCAGAGAACTTCCAAGTCCTTCGATTGTCGTAAAATGTGCTCTTCTAGAATGTACGAGTACTTGTTGCCAACCTACACCCTTTTGCCTCCAAAGCCAAAGACTGTGTTGGCTGACTTGATGGCCACCAAGAACGCCGAACACCCAGGCGTGCTTCGTGACGATACCGAGGGCCGTGAATGGTGGGCTGCCACCAAGGAAGAAATTCGCAACAGCGAGTTGACCGCAGAACAAATTGAGCAACTTGAAAGCTTGTTGGAAAGCAGCACTGTGACCAACTCCAGTATCAAAACTTACGATGAAAATGGTGAAATCACTGAAATCGGCAAACTTTTCAAGATCTACAAGGGTATTGAAAACAAGCGCAGAAGAGCTTACCGTGTCGGTCAAGAACGTCTTGATCTTTTCAGAAAGGCTATGAAACAATATGAAGGCTCTAATAACTTCCACAACTTCACCATTGGTAAGGCCTACAAAGATCCTTCCGCTAGACGTTACATGAAGGATACCACTGTTTCCGATCCTTTCATCATTGAAGGTACCGAATGGGTCAGCATCCACATCCATGGACAGTCATTCATGTTGCACCAGATCAGAAAAATGATTGCTATGGCCGTTTTGGTGATCAGAACTGGTTGTCCTATTGAAAGAATCAGGGACTGTTTCGGACCCACCAAGATCAATGTTCCAAAGGCACCAGCCTTGGGATTGTTGTTAGAAAATCCAGTTTACGATGGTTGTAACGCACAATTGGAAAAGCTCGCTTACGAAAAGATTGAATTTTCAAAGTATGCTGACGAAATGGACGCTTTCAAGAAAAAATTCATTTATGACAAAATCTACGGTGAAGAAGTCAAGGAAAACACTTTCTACGGTTTCTTCGGCTTCATTGATACTTTTAGAGCCATGGAAGGAGACCACAACTCTGAGGCCAAGCATGTGTTCGACTTCTTAGGAGCTGTATTCGACTCTGGATTAGATCAAAGTGGTAAGGTCAAGGAAGTCAATGAAGACAAACCAGTGGCCAGTGCCAATGATAACGTTGATTGAACGAAACATACATTGTACCAGTAAAGACTAAATAGTGGAAGTTAGATAGAATTTTCCAATAAACATTGAAGACTCCAATGAATGTACATGATATATAGACTTAAATAAATAAATAGAATAAGTGTACGAATGGACTCATAGACTCCAATAAATGTACTTATGGAGTCCAAATCATCTAATGAACTCCTAAATCTACAACAATATCTAGAAATGAATTCAACTCTTATTACCTATAAAACTATACGCTAAGTATGACTGGATTCTGTAACCAACAGAAACACTAGCAATGCCAAATATATCCTATGCATCAAAGCCAGGCTGGGTTACGGTTGCCCTGTACCTGTTGAGCAGGGGCACCACGAGCAACTTTGGTCTTGTCTTGGTCAAGCTGGTTGGACATGGTGGCTCGAGCGTACTTGTTTCCGGTATTGGCCTGATGAATGCCAGCATCATTGTTGGCGTATTCACGAGCGCCCTCGTCATCGTTCTGGGATTCGCCTGCAAAAAATTGTCTGTAGAAATTCTTCAGATCACCATCGTGCTTCTCGGCGTCTTTGTCCCCTATGTTCTGTTGATGCTGCTGTTGTTGTAATGCTCTTGCTTTTTGTAATGCCAATTGGTGTTGTTGTTGTTGCTGAGATGACCCTTGTTGTACGTTGGTTGGAGTGGTTTCTTGTGGGATTTTGTTGGATGGTTGCTGTGCTTGTTGTTGTACTTGTTGTGCTTGTTGTGCTTGTTGTGGATCTTGACTTTGGTCTTCGATCTTGCCTTGGGCCCTTTGCTTTTCTTGTTGGAACTTGTACAAGGTCCAGTCAAATACGTAATCGTATCTATAGTTTTCCTTCTTAAACAAGTCTCTGAACAATTTTCTCAAGTAAGGGTAGTCGGGTTTGTCATCGAATCTCAATGTCTTGATGTAATTCATGTATTCCAAGAATTCAGAAGGTAAGCCTTTGGTCAAAATGTTGTTAGGAGTGGTAATCTTCTTTTCCATGATTCTGTCGTACTTTTGTCTCTTGGTTGCAGCCTTCAATCCTTGCCATGGCAATGATCCACGACAGAAATAGATCAACACGTACCCCAAACTTTCCAAGTCATCTCTTCTGGATTGCTCTATTCCCAAATGGGTGTTCACACTGGCATAACGGGCAGTACCTGTCAAGTTCTTGTTTTCACGGTAGGGAATGTGCGAGTGGGTTCTTGGATCTCTATATTTCTTGGCCAAACCAAAATCGATGACATTGACTTGGGATCCACGTCTTCCAATACCCATCAAGAAGTTGTCGGGCTTGATATCTCTATGGAGGAAACAACGGGCGTGTATGTATTCGATACGGCAAATCAACTGATCGGCCAATAACAAGACCGTCTTGTAGGTGAATTTTCTGTTACAGTAATTGAACAAGTCTTCCAAGGAAGGGCCCAACAAATCAATCACCATGGCGTTGTAGTCGCATTCGGTTCCGTACCATCTGACGAACGGGATTCCGACACCTCCACTCAAAGCCTTGTAAACTTTGGCTTCGTACTCTAGTTGGGGATGTTTGGCCTTGGTGTTCTCTAACTTGATGGCAACCTCTTCACCAGAGATGATGTTGGTGCCTAAGTAGATGTCTCCGAAGGACCCTGAGCCGATCTTACGGCCGATTCTGTACTTTTTGCCCACTCTTAAGTCCATGGTGGAAGTTGGTGGTCAATGATGGGGATGTGAGGGCGGCAAATGCTGACGAACGAGTGCCGCGACGGAGGAGCTGGAAGGAGGGAGGAAAACAGCTAGCGGGGGCTAATAGGGGCGCAGATGGGTAACGACAGCAGCAACAGTCAATGAAGGATCCAGCTGGTTTTAAATGGTGGCCGGCGTTGCTATTCTGGTTGTTGAGAAAAGATGATAAGTAGTACCAACACACTAACGGGTCATAGATGTCTGAACGAGAATTTTTCTGTGGGTACAAATAGGCTGGAATTGCTTTTTGGGGCGCGCAAACGGACAGGAGCTGGAGAGGTCAGCGATAGAAGAAGAGAGTGATTCAGAGGCAATTAGGCTTAAACCCCGGAATTGCGATGCAAGGGTGGGTTAACGGTTTGGCTACGGGGTTGTAGAGACTGTTTGGGGTCCAAATGGGACGCAATCACACTGTTTGTTTGGGTGTTGTTTGGGTGTTGTCAAGTAGGAGCACGTGAGAGTGATCGGCTAGCGGGAGCGCGACATACGACACAGAATTCAGGAGGAACAACGGTACTATTGTCATCCTCAGGCGCGATAAGGCCAGGCGGGCTCGATTGTCGTTGAGCAACGTCTCTGAAGATATCCGGTAGAAATCAGGAAGTTTCAACTAATTCTACGTCAAGAAGCCGTTCTCACTAATTAGGCTGATGGTTATTGGTGAACTCAGGGGGTAGCAATTGGCTTGGCTATTGCTGTTCGTTTTAGTAACGGCTGCGGCCGCAAACAATGCGACATCTGAAACCAGTCCTCGTATCATTCTTGGAAGCGAGCCTCAGATTCGCGCTATAAAGTTGTGACCAGTAACTCACCTAAAACGGGTAATTGCGGAGACCACCTTTATTTACGCAGATACGCTCAATTGTGGATCGATTTGGATATAATTGGAAGGCTGAAACCGTCGCCAATCACTTATACTCTTTTAGTTTCACTTTTTTCGATTAGTCTCACTTTACTCAATTAGTTTCACAATTTTGTTCTTAACTATGGGGAAAAGCCGTAAAGATTCAATAGCCGCACAGTGCGAGTCAGCCTCGGTACCGGGCGGCACGGATTCTCGTCACTAGAATTGTGCCAGAAATGCGAGGTGAGGGTTTCAAAACTGAACCCTGCGCGCTCAAATTGAGGACAATTCTTTTTGAGGACAATTATTTGCAATCTTATAAGATGCTCATTTGCAATCTACGCCAAACTAACATTACTTATTATTATTATTATTATTATTATTACTATTAATTAATTAAATACATCGCCTACTTGGTAGCGGCGGAAGACTTTCTAAACTTACCCAAAATTCTCTTGAAGATATCGTTCTTCTTAGCGGCCTTCTCGGTCTTAGCAGAAGAGTCTTCGACGGCAGCCTTGGCGGTTTCGCCTTCCTTGGACAAGTCTTCAGCGGTCTCGGTGGTTGGCTCAACAGCTTCAATATCAGTGTTTTCAGCGACGTCGGCTTGTTCGGTGGCCACATCCTTGGCTTCGACTTCCTTGGTTTCGGCTTCCTTGGCTTCGTCGTCCACGGTTGGTTCGATGGTATCAATAGTAGGTTCGACTGGTGCGACTGGTTCAGCGGCGTCGGTAGCGGTTTCTTTCACGGCATCTTCGGTACCGGCAATTGGTTCTTCGACGGCGGTTTCGGCACCTTCAACTGGTTCCTTGACGTCAGCGACGGCTTCGGTTCCAGCAGCGGCTTCGGTTTCGCCAGCTTCTTCGGTGGTGGCTTCAACCTCCTTGGAGGCGTCAACTTCCTTTGGCAAGGACTCCTTGGAGTCAGAAGAAAAAATCTTGGAAGCTCTCTTTACTCTGTCTTTAATACCCATTTTGATGATACGTATCTAAAAAATTGTCCTAATTTGCGGCTATCGCCAGATATAAATAGTCGCAGGGGTCTGAACCCGCAGGCGCAGTTTCTATGTGGTTCCACAATAAATTTTGTTTATTTGTTTGCAACACGAGACGATATCCTAGAACCGCGGGCTCCACTAAATCTCCGCCAGCCACCACCACGATTCCCATTATTCTGTGAGTCCCGGCGGTAATCTGCAAGAATAGCGGCGCGGTTCCTTCAACACGATTGCATTTGCAAATTTACAAGACCAAGCTTATCTATGGATGGCTGTGGGGATCCATGGAAAGATATGCTTTTACCCCCTCACCCCGGTATCAATATCGGGACATCAATTGGAAATCGTGTGACTCAGTGTGGCGGAAAAGAGATAGAGGTGGCTTATCTCAAAATTGTCTTGAGCTATTGTACACTACGACTCCAATTAACAACAAGCTAGGTTTTTTGTTATCGAACTTTTTGCCCCACCTTAGCCCCCTCCCCCTCAGCCATCTAGGGATCGACAAACTGATGGTGGTGGGTTTCCGGGAAGGGGCGGCGTCACCAATGCATTATGGGACAACTTGTGCATGCGATGCGGCTGGTAACCAAAATTTGCAGGGTCAACGGCTGAAGCATTACTCGGAAAATAGTTGTGAGCGCGGGAAGCCTCTCGCGCTCGAGCTATTATCTGGCACCAGAGCTTGGCCACTATTATTGTTGCCCAGCCTTATTGTGGTATGTTGGCGCTTAGTAGTGGAGGCTAGGGTGCATTTCAACCGAAAAGGAAATCCCAGCACTCGGTATTGTACGGAAAGGGCAAGCGGTTCTTACTGGATATCAATAGACGACGTGTCTTTATATGCAAGGTCTATCAGCCGTGCCGTCAACGTTACAGGCTGCGCGCGCGCACTCGTCAGGATGCAAGTAGAATCCCGTGCATCAATTCGCGCAGCGCAAGAATCCCGGCTGAGGGCATCGGTCAGTCGAGAATCTCACCGGTGACGTACCACTGGCTAAATACACGCCTGAAGATACACAGCCATAAAAAAACACATTGAGTTTACATGGACATGTTAATTTATATGGTTGTGTGTTTATCATGTGACTTTCTCTCCCCCGTCTACTTTCCCCTCCCGTTTGTTCGTCTTGTTTCGTCTACGCCATCATTTTCCGCCTAAGCCTGATCACGCGTTACGCTGAAATGAGCGGAATTTTCTTATTCGAAATGGTCCACTGAAACTAGTAGAGGTGGCCTATTTCATGGTTAACGCCTGCATACGTATTTTGTATGGCTTTCAGACCTAGTATCACTATGTCGCGTGTCGCGTGTCGTTCTCTCTGCGCCTGGTCGCCCTCAATGCTGCAAAACAATCGCTTGGCACTACCAAAACATACTCCCATTACGAGTGTTCTACCTCTACTGCCTACTCTGAACCGATCCGATCCGTGCTAAGTCCCGGTGCCGAACTTCGTGTTCCTTTATCTAGCGATTAGACTGCGACCCTCCCGGTATAGGCTGTAATTGCCAACCAAAATTTCATCACGTTGCACTTTGTGGTCTCACTTCTCTAGCGCGCGCTTTGTTTACCTCAAATCATCGCCACATTCTCCCTAAGATGGCACCAATCACCTCTACCGACACTTCGGCACCAATGTCGTCGTCATCGTCATCATCTCACCAGCTCAAGCGCATTGAGACGCGGATTGAGTCGTTGTCGCGATCTTTCGCTATCAGTCTGCATCTTCCCTCCATGAACGATGATGGTTTGTCAACATCAGCGTCTCTTACAAAACAGTCAGCCTCACACGTTTCAGCCACTAATGAAGAAACCGCTGTTTCGACATCTTCGGTCAGAAGGCCATTAGCAAAGTTCCAACTCAACACGTTCGACACATCAAACTTGAAGCCCGGAAAGGTCCAGAAGGGCACCAAAGTACTCATGAAACAACGGCATTTGAGCCAATACAAACTCACATCAGGACCCACGCGCCACATACGACACTATCCGGAATCTCTCTCGCCTGAAAGACTGCCCAAACGCAATCGTGAGTCTTCTTTGCATCATGAGGTTTCCCCAAAAGCTAACAAAAAGTGGTCCTTAAAGGATTTTGAAATTGGAAGAATTCTCGGCAAAGGTAAGCTCGGTAAAGTTTACTGTGCTAAACACATTGAATCCGGATACATCGTGGCATTGAAGGTGATGACCAAGCAGGACTTGGTGGAGTTGAAGCTCGAGAAAAATTTCAGGCGTGAAATTGAGATCCAGTCCCAATTGATCCATCCGAAAATATCTCGACTTTACGGCTTTTTCAACGATGATAAAAACGTTTACCTCATTTTGGAATATTCAATCTATGGAGAGCTTTACCATCATTTAAAAGCCAAACGTCGTTTCGATAACCCTACAGCTTCACATTATATTTACCAAGTTGCACAGGCTTTACATTATTTGCATTCTAAACATACCATTCACAGAGATATCAAACCCGAAAACATTTTGCTTTCTCTTGACAATTGCATAAAATTAAGTGATTTCGGCTGGTCCGTTTACCAAAATCCATCGTCATCTAGCAAGAGGCTTACCATTTGTGGTACACTCGATTATTTACCACCGGAAATGATTGAAAGTAATGAACATGACTACAACGTTGATATTTGGTCTTTGGGAATCTTGTGCTTCGAATTTCTTACCGGGAAGCCTCCATTTGAAGAGATTGATAAAAACGCAACCTATAAAAGAATTGCCAAGGTCGATCTCCAGATTCCGGACTATATCGATGACGATGCTGCCGATTTGATCATGAAATTACTTCAAAAGGCTCCTAAATCCAGAATCTCGTTGACAAACGTTTTCACACATCCCTGGATTGTGAAAAATAGGCCACATTGGCCCGTGAAGGAGAAATCAATTTGAAAAAACTAGAAATTATCGTCAATGAACTCGATTAAAGAAATGACAACTAAATCCAAACTCTTCTCAGATGAGATCTGTATCTGCATCGTTCATAAGTCTGGTCATTGCAATCGGATAAAATTTTTTGCAATCGGGAGATACATTTCATTTTCCCTTAGCTCATTCTGATCGGTGCTATTGTATATTGTATGTAACCACAAATTTATAGACTACACAAATCAACGATATCTGGCCTAGATCTATCAAAGAATCCGAACTAATATACACGGTCTTCAGGCTTGCTGCTGTTGTGCGGCCTGAGTGTTGGTGGTGGCAGCGGCACGAGCTTGTTTCTGCTTCAATAACATTTGCTGCTGTTGCTGCTGTTGAAACTTCAACACCTGTTGCTGGAAAGCTTGTTGTTGCAATGCGTTATGTTGAGCTGTGGTCAAAATGGCCTTCAGCGGTGCTCTCACTTGATACATTTCACCAGGAATTGCTGAGAACGACTGCGTAGAAGAATCGGTGGAGGATGCTAGAGCATCCACATTTATCAATGCACAACGGCCTTGAAGACCACCGATGGACCCTGAAATAGCTTGGTTGGCAAGTGTCTGTTCTGCTGGCTGGGTTCCGCCGGGAGTGCCATTGGCACTGCTGGCGTTGGAATTGTTGTTATTGCCAGAAATGATGAATGCGTTGGCGTAGAATTCTCTAGTTGATAAAAATCTGTGTCGACTTCTGGCGGATAAAATGACTTTTCTTTCTAGCGGAATTGGGTTATTCTTCGACAAACCCTCCAAGACCAAATTGGTTTCCTCATCAGGGTCAAGGATTTTATTGTAGCTTCCGTTGAGTTCATCCGACATGCTATCACCACCTCCATTGAATTCTGCATTTTCTCTTCTCTGAGCAGCCAAAGCGTTTGAAGCAGCGATTTTGGCTTGGTTTCTCTTTTGATATTGTTGCAATAATACATCGTAAGGTGCACTTCTGCCCATAACGGCTCTTTTTGCACCCATAGAGTGAGTCTTACAGGTTAATGATCTGGCACAGAAGCCACCAGAAGGCAATGGGACACCACATTGTTTTTCGACATCAACAGGTCCCTTGGGCTTTGCTGCCGATTTGGGCTTCGCTTGTTTCTTCTTCTTGCTAACAGTAGAAGTTGGATCTCTCTTTGATGCTGTGGATCCTGTACCAACTGCTGCTGCCGCTGCTGCGGCATTTGCGGCCTCTTTTTCCTTCTGGGTTTGCGATTTCTTATACTTCTTTTTGGGTTTTGAAATTCCGTTCGTCATACTACCTGGTGTGCTTGGAACTGGGGTTGAGTTTCTAGAAGAGTCTACCGATGATGGTTCTAAATCCAATAAATTGTTTGCTCTTCCTCTCTTTCTTTTGAGAGAAGGTGTTTCTTTGTCTGTTGCGTCTTCTTTGCTCTCCTTTGCTGCTAAACACTTGACCAAGTGGCTTTCTAAACTTTTGTCTCCAATGGGTCTTTTGCAAGAGTTACAGATTTTGTATCCGATGTTAGCGGATAAATAAGACTTGTCGGGAGTCGATCCTGCGATGAGTGAGGATCTGGTGGAACTTTCCGAGTCTGGTTTGGAGCTGATGTCAACCTTCTTATCCAAATATACTCCTAATTCCTTCCAAATCACAGGTTTTTTCTGTTCCTGGCTATCCTTTCTGTTAAGTGAACGTACGGCTGCTAATGTAATCACTTGCTGGGATCTCGTACTGGACATTCTACTAGGGATGAGGGATGGGGTGGGCGGCTATGGCGTAGTACGCTTAACCTGTTGGTGATAGATGGGGTGGATGAGTTTTGGTCAGGAGTGGGGTGTTAACCTGTGGAAAGTTTAGTGGTTAGCTCTGGTGTCGCGTTCCGTGGGTTGGGAGGGAATCGCTGGATGGATGGAACGGATTCTCGCCGTGACTGTCGTGAAACAAACGAAGAAAGTGCGCGCTTGGTTTGTCGAAGATGGTTGGTCTGTGTCACGTGACAGAAAATAACCGCGAAAGTACTAAAGCAGCCATATTTGATCTGTTTAGTTCATATACAATCAGTACAATGTTAAGACGCCAAGCAACCACAATTAAGCTCACCCCAGAAGATATCTTGGAGTATGATGACTCATTGGCACAGCAACAAATCCAGCGCCAGCAGCAGCAGAAGAAAGAGCAAATGCACCAGAACATTCTTCAAGAAAGACACGAATCGGATACCACCAATCAAAGCTTTAAAGATGATCGGGGAAGGGATGAACGTATAATGAATCATAATTGAACCAACTTATGGAGCTTTCTTCCAAATTTGCTGAAATTTCATCCTTCTCCGTTGAACGCTTCCTCTACTCGATACCACAATTTTTACAAAAGATAAACATATTCACTTGATCAGAGGAGTTAAACATTCTTTACGTGTCATATAATTCACATATTGAAGCTTGATAATAGCCAATCTCAAATCTGATTAATCTTGATTCACTTCGAGCAATCAGACCCTATCATTTAACCACATCAAATAACATATTCTTTCAATTCAGGGTCTTCCCATACACGGGGTATCATCTACACATTGTTGACGAAAATACATTTAAACTAATATACAGTATAAAATTCTGGAATCAATCGGTGACATGAAGAGTTCTTCCTCTTGGTCTGATCTCCGGAAGCTGGAGAGCATTCTTGGCCTTGGTGGTTTCTTCACCGTGACAGTTCTTAAAGTGTCTGAAGTAACTAAGCAATTTGTTATCCTTCATACTCCAACAACCAACTTCGATAACTGAATGGCATTGAGGACACATCATTCCATCTACCTCACGAAGTTTGTGGTCATTTTTGGAACCACTTCCAGTTCTTTCCCTCTTGTTCACTTTATACTTACCAAAATGAATACCATCTGGAGTCAAGAAGTTATTGGAGAATACACCATGCTCTAATGTCAAATGTGAAAGATAGCTGGAATTCTTGAATGGTAAGAATTTGACCTCTTCACAATAAGGACAAAGACCACATTTGCTTTCATTGACTTTTTCACCTTCGTCATCAAGTTCAAAACGGTAGTATTGGGGCTCATATGGAGTTTTCAAAGAATAAATTGAGCTGGTTTTGTAAATGATGTTGGAAATAGTTCCGTGAAGCTCATTTATTTCCCTATCATATTTCACTCTTTGATGAACACACGATGACACTGATACTCCGAGCTCCTGATATACTTGGCCGTTAAAGCTTCTAGGATCGACTTCAGTGACACCTCTAAACTCATTCACCAAATATGGGCTCAATTTCGTAATATCCAAAATTCTACCCGTATAGCCATGGTAATTGATGGTGCAGTCCAAACAAGTCACAGTGGCATCATCAAAGCTTACAGAGATTTCGATTGGGGCCATGTCGCTCACCACAAAACGATTGGAAGCACCATTTTTTGTTGCTTTGTGGACTTTGATCTTTGGGATGACTTGGGTTGAAGCCTTGACTTTATTTGGCATCTTATGTTGATGAGTTGAGCCATTTTGAGCTTGCGGGTGTGAATGTGGAATCAATCCCTTTTGCAATTGCCCATTCGACAGTGAAAGTGCATGATCGAGATCGGTACACAAAGGTGGATCGTTGAAGGTATTCTGAAGGAGATTTTCCAGGCTGAGTCCGAAACTTGATTGATACTCGTCGCTCGCGCCATTTCCAAAAGCAATAGGATCCGAAAGTCCCAAGGTATCTGAAAAGTCGAATGATTGTGCTTGTGAATGGGTTTGTTCGAGCTTGTTGAGACCGAATGGATCGTTTATCAAGTCGCTTTCGTAACTTGGGTTAAGATAGAGCTCTTCACTGTTGAACGATTTACTGGGGACTGTGTTAAAACCATTGAAGTTGGAGTCAATGAATTTAAAGTAATCTTCATCAAACAAACTTGGTGTATGCTTTGCTACCAAGCTACTTTCAGGTGTGATCCGGGCCTTCTCATCGTTTCTGGTGGTATAATTGTTGTAGAAACTAGCCTCCATTTGCATCATTGGTGATGAATCGGAAGAGAAGAGGTTGAAATCCTCAACGCTGGTCAATCCTAACTCATTGAGTTGATTGAATTCATTTTCTACTTTGATACTTTTGGAAGTTTGTACCACGGGTACTTGGATTCCATTGATGATTTCAAAAGTTGGTTGGTTTGTTTCTTGATGATTCTCATCGGTATCCTTCAAAATCTCGTTGATTCCCTCGAGTAAGAACTCGTCTGAGAGGTTGAAGTCTGAATCCTGATTTGAATTCATGTTAATTGTGATTTGAACTTCACCATTGCGATCCTGATTCTTTTATAATGATAACTCTGGTATGCCATCATTAGTGAAATTGGCTATGGCATAGCAGAAATCCATAAATATCGTTCATAGCATATACATTTTAGTTTTTGATCACCGATTCGCATAGCATAATTCCGTTCCATTTTTGTAAATTGGTGCAAAAAGGCGAAAAAACAAGAAAAGTACCTCGAAGTTTAAAATCATCAAAACAAACCAAAGTAAATTCCGATATACGGAGTGGATTAGAGTTCGCCCTTCAATGAGATAAAAACAAAACTGTAATTTGAAGCTTTTAAATTATGATATCTATTTGGGGCCAAAAGGCACACTTTAATCCAAATGACCCAGAGTATCAGATGATCAAAAAATCTTCAGAAATCAAAATGATAGCTTTCGCTTTGTAGAGAGTCAAGAGGTCAAATGAACTCGAATCATAGCTCTTTTTCATATTCTACTTCGAGAATTGGAAGAATCCGTAAAAAGCGATTGCCGCAAAAATGTTCTTCGCTGCAACTTCGCTGAGATAACCGATGCTCATCTAATCGATCTGAGTGAAGCATTACGTAATACCGAGACCATTACAAGTATTCACCTATTATAGACGGTACTTGGGACCATATACAGCGTAGAAGAGACGAGCAATACCGTTGTTAGCTTGTGGAATTACAGGAATGCTCAATTAATCAAATTTTCACTCAAAATCGGGTTTTTTGTACATCACCGAAACTCCGACCTTACGGAACCAAACAATATCGAAAGTTTCAGATGAAATTTTTCGACAGATACCTAGAATCCATTGAAGGCTGTTTTCTCACTCCACTTTCAATATCCATATCATACTTTTTCATCTGACTTTTTGATCCGATCTGCTTTTGCTTACAATCAATCTTGCTTACAATCAATCCTGCACACGCGCTTCACATCAAACAAATTTTCATCTGCAAGCTAGCTTCTACGACAGTAATGGAGTTCGGAATCCCCCTCTTGGTGCTTTGTAGCGCCATAGACATCCTTTCCGGAGGAAAAATAGGCTACTATCTTATTTTGCTTGCTGCATTTCTCAAAATCAGATCTAATGAAAAGCCCACTGCTCCAAAACCACAGTCCGATGCCCCACAGTCCAAAAAGAGTCAAGATTCTCCCATTTATGCTGTGGATTTTACTTCTGCTACATTCACCCCTACCGAGGTGACTCAAATTCCTAAGGCCGTGCCACTCCGTTCGAGAGCCAAACGGTCTCCTAAAGTCATTAAAGCCGCCAAACCTCTTCCCAATATTATTCAAGAGCCATCATTAACCAAGTCCTCGGTGGATCTCCTCAAGTCCCAGGTATACATTTTCTACACCACCTTGACCGGATCTTCCCAACGTGTTGCCGAGGCTCTTCATACAAAATTGGCCAATCTCGACGGCTTAGCACATCCTCCAAAATTGATGAGTCTTGATGATGATGTCGATGATCTTGAGGAGTACTTCTTGAAGACCCCTAAGAACGATGACGACACCAAGAGCATCTACTTGTTGGTTCTTCCATCCTACGAGACCGACTCGCCAATCGATTATTTCTTGGAGCATTTATCGGAAACTTATAACGATTTCAGAGTTGATAAATATCCTTTGAGATCTCTTCTTGGTTTTGCTGTGTTGGGACTTGGTGATTCCGAATCTTGGGGTAATGAAAAGTTCTGCTACCAAGCCAAACTCGCCGACAGATGGATGGGAAAGCTTGGTGGAAGAAGATTGTTCCCCTTGGGAGAAGTTTGTATGAAGTATGAAGGAGAACCAAAGGCACAAGACTGGATCCAGTCTTTTGCGACATTATTGGCCGACGATGAACCATTTTACTTGGACAATGATGATGACATCGATGACAGTGACAAGGAAGACGGAGAAATCGACGACGCAGATACTCTCGTTGATGTGGAAGATATGGGTGCCATTATCAGAAAGACTGGCTCCAGTTCCACCACCCTTGAAACCAAGAAAATGGTGGCTCAAGACTCTCCTACCTACAAATCGTTGACCAAGCAGGGATACACGATTGTGGGATCCCACTCGGGAGTCAAGATCTGTAGATGGACCAAGAGTGCCTTAAGAGGAAGAGGCTCCTGCTACAAGTTTGCATTTTACGGTATCAAGTCGCACTTGTGTATGGAAACCACTCCTTCTTTGGCGTGTTCCAACAAGTGTGTTTTCTGCTGGAGACACGGTACCAACCCGGTGGCTAAGCTGAACTGGAGATGGGAATTGGATCCTCCAGAGAAGGTGTTTGAAGGCGCCTTGCAAGGCCACTACCAAAAGATTAAGCAAATGAGAGGTGTGCCTGGAATTCAAAATGATAGATTCCAAGAAGCGTTCCAGGTCAAGCATTGTGCGCTCTCACTTGTGGGTGAACCTATTTTCTACCCCCACATCAACGAATTCGTGGATTTATTGCACAAGCAACACATCTCATCTTTCTTGGTGTGTAACGCACAACATCCAGACAATTTGGCCAAATTGGCCAAAGTGACCCAATTGTACGTCAGTATCGATGCCCCCACCAGAACTGACTTGAAGAAGGTCGACCGTCCTCTTAACAGTGATTTCTGGGAGAGATTGATGGCTTGTTTGGATATCTTGAGAACTACTCAAAGCCACCAAAGGACTGTCTTCAGATTGACCTTGGTCAAAGGCTTCAACATGAACGATATTGCCAGTTACGCCGATATGGTGGTTCAAGCTCAACCCTCGCAAATCGAAGTCAAGGGTGCAACCTTCTGTGGTTCTTCCAACGGTAATGGTAACCCATTGACGATGCAAAACATTCCATTCTACGACGAATGTAAGCTGTTCGTGACCTCGCTCGTGGAAGAGTTGAACTCCAGAGGTCACACTTACGAGGTTGCTGCTGAACATGCCCACTCCTGTTGTATTTTGATCGCTCATACCAAGTTCAAGATCAACAACAAGTGGCACACTCATATTGACTATCCTCGTTTCTTTGAATTGTTGGAGAGTGGTGAAGAGTTCAATGACTTGGACTACGTGAAGGAGACTCCTGAATGGGCTGTTTGGGGTTCCGAAGAGGCTGGGTTCAGTCCTGAAGATACTCGTTATGATAGAAAGGCTGAAAAATTGAGAAAGAAATTAGAAAGAGAAGATTTGGCCAAGAAGATCCAAGCATCCAATAAAGATTGAATGCCAACAAGATCCAATCAGTAAAGATTGAAGACCTCGAAGTCAAAATTATCATTCATATCCCTGTATAGTAGAATCAATTAACTAAGAATATCTCCGTAATAGTCTAACTCACTGAATATCGCTATACTTGTATCGCTTGAAATCAATTTGCTATTATTGGGATATCCCGTAAAATCGGCTGACCAATCATGATATTATCGATTACTATATCTATTATTTTCACCATATCATGTCAATATGATCTTGCGATGGGTGCAAATGGCTCACGTGGACAAGCGCGCTCTGGCAGCATTTATTCAACCGTGTAGACGTCAATTACACTGCACGCTATGTCGTCTGCTGATTTCGATGTCAGCTCTCCCTTGAAAGCTAAGCCTGTTGCCGAAGTGTCAGGAATTGATCAAGAACCTCAACCATCTTCAAGATCAAACAAAAATGTCACCAATAGCATCAAAAACGCCCAAAATGCTCTCTCTCCTCAACAAACTCGATCCGCCACTTCACCAGAAAGTCTTCGTTCGGTTGAGGGTGCTAACATTGCCTTTATCCACCCTGATCTTGGAATCGGTGGTGCCGAACGTCTTGTGGTAGACGCAGCCGTGGGTTTGCAAGAGCTCAACAACAAGATCACTATTTATACCTCGCATTGTGACAGAAGTCACTGCTTCGAAGAAGTATCTAGTAACCGTTTGAAGGTCAAGGTTTACGGTGATTTTCTTCCTACCACTTTTTTCAACAAGTTCTACATCTTCTTCGCCATTTTGAGGCAATTGTACTTGACAATCAAGTTGGTTGTCAGTGGTGAACTCAGTACATATGACTATGTTATTATCGATCAGTTATCCTTTTGCGTGCCATTGATCAACTTGTTCAGCAAGCATGACTGCAGAATCTTGTTCTACTGTCACTTCCCAGATCAATTATTATCCACCAGAAAGGGCTGGATCAAGAAACTCTACAGATTGCCATTCGACTTGATTGAAGAATGGACTACTGGACTAAGCGATAAGATTGTGGTCAACTCCAACTTCACCAAAGGCATTTTCCACAAGACTTTCAAGAGACTTTCTGTGGAACCAGGTGTCATTTACCCATGTGTTGACATTACTTCTACGGTAGATAGTGAAAGCGATTCTCAGGTGGATGCGTTCTTTACCAAGTTCCCATTCTTTTTGAGTCTCAACCGTTTCGAAAGAAAGAAAAATGTTGAACTCGCAATCAAGGCTTTGGCAAAGTTCAGAAAGATCCACTATAGTGAGAATAAACCCATTTTGGTCGTTGCTGGAGGATACGCTACCGGACATAGAGAGAATCACGAATATTTAGCAGAATTGGAAACATTGTGCAACTCGTTGGATTTGAATCATTATGTTCTGCGTGGAGGCTTGAAATTCCCATTACCACCTTCCACTGATGTGTGCTTCTTGCCTTCCATTTCGACTAACTTGAAAGCATCCTTGATCAAGAAAGCCGAATTATTATTATACACTCCATCCTTTGAACATTTCGGTATCGTTCCCGTGGAAAGCATGTTGTATCACACACCTGTTTTGGCAGTGAATAATGGTGGCCCATTGGAATCAGTGGTTCATTACGATGGACAGAACATTGAAGAAGCTACCGGATACACCGAAGATCCAGATCATGATAAGTGGGCCAAGATTATGGCCAAGCACATGGATTTGGATGAACAATCAACATTACAAATGGGTAGCAACGGTTACGAACGGGTTCTCAGTTTGTTCTCCAGAGAAGAGATGAGTTTGGCATTTATGAGAAACCTTAAAGAAGCCCAGTCAACGAGTGCCAGCTCTGTTGTATTCGGTTTCTTGAAGTTTTGGAGACTCGAAATATTGATGGTTTTCATTGCAGTTACTATATACATTTATGCCTAGACTGATATAAAGAGTCTAGGATCATAAGAAATCAAACGATTTAATACAATTAATAAACCTCTTTTCTTCATAATTCAAACGAATGTGTCCAGTATTCATACTCTCATATTAAATGTGTCCTTGACCGCTTTCCACAATCCCAATTGGTCGTCAGCTCTTTGCAGAACAACACGATTATGACCTGATCCTCCATTATTACCCCAAATATTTAGGAAACCTGCACCGCCACGCTTTTGAGCGGTAACTAATACTTGAGCGTTTTTCTTCTCCTGCCAATCATCAATTCTTTTAGGAAAACTCAAAATCATTCTGTCAAAAGCTTTTTCGAATTCCAACTGAGGAACCAATTTAAACTTGTGGATGCTGGTTGATGGACATTGTAAATTGTAAGTTCTTATTGAATTATTCAACAATTTTACCCTTTCTTCAATATACTGACTCTCTGATATATTGATTTCCGCCACATCGGCACTCATTGACTTTATAACAGTTTCATAGATTTCTTTGATGGATGATTTTGTACTGGAGTTGATACGAACACTCAAGAGGGACTTATTGACCAACCATTTAAACCAAATGTCCTCTAGGTCCTGCCGGAGACGTTTTATCTCACTATCGATATTTTGTTGTGTTTCTATCCATGGTGGTAATACTTCTTGCTTATTCAAGATCTGATTCATGAAATAATTGGTGTCTCGAGCGTTCTTGAGATGTTCTCGGTCTAGAGGCTTGCCTCTGACACTGGCCATTTCTGGAGAATTGAACTGACCCGTGGTTTGATCTAAAGAGGCATTGATCTTACTGCTGGCAAGACTGTTCACAATATCGATCGCACTACTTGGAGAACTGTTTAAAAGCATTGAAGGTCCAAGTAAACGCTCTTTGTACATTTCACGAAACTCTTCCGCTTCAGTCTTCTCCTGATTTGCCCGCACTTTGTAGTCAATACTACCTTCTCGAGCATCCAAGATCTTATCTTTGAAGCTTTTGGGAGGCGTGATGATACGGTCTCCCCGTTTTGGTGGTGGCTTCGCATCAAGAATCATCCGGAGATTGGCATCATGCACGGATTCAGTTCCTTGCCATGGCTGAGCTGCCGCGATATCTTTTGCATGCTTATTGGTGGTCAAGATCGTTTCACTATTGATGTAATTTTGGGCTCTGATAAATTGCTCTTGCTGGCGGGAGTCATAGATCCTTTTGAGTTCGGGATCAGAATTCACGAGTGAAGGCTTATCCGTTCCAAGCGCCTTCAGGAGACCGGGATCGGACTTGGTTATGGATGGAATGCCGGTTTGCGAGGTAAGTTTCTCGTCTAAAATCAGCTGAAAACGTTCAGCGATCGCGGACGATTCTGTAGACTTAAAGCGCCGACTTATGGAAACAAAAGCTCTGGTGCCAGTCATTATTCATTGCAATAGGGTGTATGGAACCTGTAATGGCAAAATGGAATGCGGAGGTCAGTCTTTGAGTGTGTATATTACGTAACGTGTGTTATTTAAGTGTGCACGATGCAGGAGATCTACAGAAATGAACCCTGGAGATAACGGACGTATAAATGGAAGGTAATTAAAGCCTTCTGCGGAAATCCGTTAGAGGACATGTAATTATGATCATAGTAAAAATTAATAATTTCTTACTATTACGATTGGAAGAAAAGCTACAGTTTGATCAGTTACTTGACTTTATTAGTCTAGATGGGTATCATGGCCGGGGGCCTTCAATGCAAAGGATGGAACAGGGTGGGAGAAAGACGCTAAAAAGAAGTAAATAAATGCAAGTATCGAGTCGAGACCGACCGAGTAATAATGAGGATTCGAGATAGGCTGGAGCACAGCGAAAATGGGATTGCGGAAATGACATTTGCAATCAGATCAAAGATTTCTCTCTAACATACGCCGATGTAGAGTTAGCTATGAGTCACAAGGACAGATGTAGAGCTAGCTGAAGTCACAATGATATTGGATGTTAGCTTGCAATCATAACGATTTTAAAGGGCATAGAAGATCAATACGCCTGAGCCACATACAATAGCCATTAAAAACATGAGCTTGAGCGCAAACCAGAACACATCTTCACGCTTACCGCCGGCGGTCAAGATCAACTGCTTTTCGATGTCGATATCGTCTTTGAGTCTTATTTTGCCGTGTTTGGTGGCGCTCAGAGGCAAGCCGAAGTGTGAGTTGTATGGGTTGGAGTCTTGGTTGATGAGGGTGGTGAGCCCCGCGGATTCTACCGAGCTGATGGAAGCGGAGTGATCTCTACCGTAGGGCACGGGGACAGGGAGGGACAAGTCGTTTACGCTGGAGGCCGAGCGGGCTCTGTTGGCCGAGGTTTGCGGAGGTCCGTGGGTGGTCACAGTGACAGAGGAGACTCTTCTTGGAAGCGAGGGTGGAGCGTCAGTCATTAGTGTGAGTGTATTTGTTGGGGGATTGGAGGTGCTCGAGATCCAAATTTGGTGAGATGATTCGAAGGGAGCGGAAACACAGATGGGATGAAATCTGGGGATGGGCACCGATATATAGTGATGCCGGTATGTTTATGGTATTGAAACGTCAATAGAGGCTATGGAGACGAGCGGGTTCCACTGGGATATCAAGTTATATATAGAAGGGATAAGAGGCGGTCCCCGCTGTGGGATAACGCCGCTTTAGTCGCAGGCTGCGCGCCGTGCGCAGGCTCGTGGTACGGCAACGGCTGTGCCTGAGAGGCATTTCGCTGCACCAGGAGCGATGAGGTGGATCTCAGAGGTCTGGAAGTAATCTAAGAGAAGGATCTACGTAGATATCGAAAAGATCTTCCTGGTCGATACGGCTATCTTCTTCTCCTTACTTTTGACGGGTGCTCAATGACCGATAAGGTTAGGCAATGACAGCTCCACGTGATGGCCGGAATGGTCCATTTCGAGTGCGCACAAGATGCACTGGCTTCTTAGCGAGACTCTTTCCGGGGTCGATCCAGAACGTCGCCAGGTCCACGGACACGTAGAGCCGTACGGGCTCTAGAGAGAGCGTGTGGGGTTGCTCTTCAGCCAAACTGCTTCCAATCATTTGCAAAAGGGTAAGGGTCTCGCGTAACCACATTCTATCCATACAGCTGTTCCCTACACTTTCCTGATGAGCTCGCCAGATCTTAGCAACGTTTCACAATCCTATGCGTTATGACAGCAATAGACGGCGGCGGTCTGCGGCGAACCTGTTCTCAGCGATCGCGGAAACATTGTTGCTCATCACTACGGGACCAGAGACGACCGCGACCAAATATTACCGTGAAGCAAAACATGGGGCAGCATCGCCTCTATTGACAGTTTGTGTAGCGGTTGCCACAGTGCCCTCTGACCCCACAGGAGTCAATACAGATACAAACGCTCAAATACATGCAAAGTTTCGTCAAGTATGATGTTTACCTCAGGCAGCAGCTATCTTTAGCCCGCGCTCAGCACAATTGCAGCCAGAGCGTGCCTGCAAACAATTTGTTTGCACCACGCAAAATTAGCTGCTGCAGTGTAATCAATTTCATCCACTGGGGGTACTGCACTTGTAATCGCACCCCATGTGACCCATCACACTTTCAGGGTGGGCTTCGGCACGCGACCTCGGAACCAGGCTCGCGTCCTGCAGACAACACGGCCACGCAAGCATTGGACGAAAACTCTCCCTTCATCTCCACCACGTCGCCTCATAACAAACTCCAATCATGTGGTTATTCGAATGGTGTAAGTATTAGTGAAGCATACAGATAGAATAAGCAGATGGTGGGCTTTTGCAGTTTTGTCAAATTCGCAGTTTCTGAACGCTCCGGAACGTCTTATCGCCACGTTTCCGTTCTCGCTTAGCCGCCACTTTGATCCAATTATGATCCGTCCAAGTTGGCCAACAATCCCCCAGCAATCGCCGAAACAGTACTAACATCAAGTCCAAGATGTCTTGTCCTCTTTAGGATTGTGGAACAAGCACGCCAAGTTGTTGTTCCTTGGTTTGGACAACGCTGGTAAAACCACCCTTTTGCACATGTTGAAGAACGACAGATTGGCCACCTTGCAACCTACCTTGCATCCAACCTCTGAAGAATTATCCATTGGTACTGTGAAGTTCACCACCTTCGATTTGGGTGGTCACCAGCAGGCCCGTCGTTTGTGGAAGGACTACTTCCCAGAAGTCAACGGTATCGTTTTCTTGGTCGACTCTGCTGACCCTCAACGTTTCGCTGAATCCAAGGCTGAATTGGAATCCCTTTTCAAGATCGAAGAATTGAGCAAGGTTCCTTTCTTGATCTTGGGTAACAAGATCGATTCTCCATCCGCCGTCGGCGAAATGGAATTGAAGTCCGCTTTGGGCTTGTACAACACCACCGGTAAGGACACTGGTAAGTTGGCCGAAGGCAACAGACCTATCGAAGTCTTCATGGTCTCTGTGGTCATGAGATCCGGTTACGGTGAAGGTTTCAAGTGGTTATCTCAATACATCTAGACGCCAATGGTCTACGCCATATTGAATATGTCGTGTGTTAATAGTGGGCTTTGGCTCAATGTAATCCTATCATTAATAACTGTAGCAATCAAATCGTACCATTATTTTAACTACATTGGCTGTATTGACCTTGTTGGCCTCCATACTTCATCCCAGTGGAGTGGTCACGTGACCCATTTATCATCACTTTATTTCGGCTCACTTAGGTCATCGCCAAAATTTGCCATACCACCATCATGAGTGAACATACCAATAAGGGTGCTCTTCACCCCGAACAAAAGAAATGGAAGGCTCCAAAAGGTCCCAAGCCTGTGCAGCACAAAAACAAGAACTTGATCGGTTTGGGTAGAACTATTGCCAACCAAAGAAGATTAGAAAATCAAGTTCAATACTTACCAGATGGTGATTTGAGATTTACTACCGATAAAAAAGAGGCTGACTGGGTCAAAATGCAATCCAAGACACAAGAAAACTCTCTTGATGAGTTTTTAAGTACCGCAGCTCTTGCAGACACCGATTTCACCGCCGAGCGTGGACAACAAGTTAAGATCATCAAGGTAGGAAATACTGCCATCGTCAACCAAAATGGTTTGTTAAGTACGCAAGAAATGTTGGAAATGAAGAAAAAGCATCATTTGTTTGAAAACAAGTTGACCATTCCAAGAAGACCAAAATGGACCAAAGAACAATCAAAGATTCAAATCGATAGACAAGAAAACTTGGCTTTCTTGGATTGGAGAAGACAATTGGCAGCCTTGACCGAAGTCAACGACTTATTGTTGACTCCTTTCGAGAGAAACTTGGAAGTGTGGAAGCAACTTTGGAGAGTTGTTGAGAGATCTGACTTGGTTGTGCAAATTGTCGATGCTAGAAATCCTCTCTTTTTCAGATCGGTGGATTTGGAAAAATACGTCAATGAATTGAGTGATCCAGAGAACAAAAAGACCAAGAAGAACTTATTATTGGTTAACAAGGCCGATTTGTTGACTAGAAACCAACGTATCAAGTGGGCCGAATACTTCAACTTGAAGAAGATCGATTATGTCTTTTTCTCCGCTGCCAAGGCCAATGAATTGTTGGAGAAGGAAAGAGAAGAGTTGGAAAATGCTCAAAATGAGATCATCAGTAGCACAGCCGCTCAATTAAATACCAATGAAGCCGTTGAATCAGAAGACGAAGAAGAAGAAGAAGAAGAAGAAGAAGGAGATATTAACGATGATATCAGAATTCTTAAAATCGAAGAATTGGAAGAACTTTTCATGAAAGCTGCTCCTAAATTGGAGGAAGATCCAGATTTCCCAGACAGAAAATTGAACATCGGGTTGGTGGGTTACCCTAACGTCGGTAAGTCCTCCACCATTAACGCACTTGTGGGTTCTAAAAAGGTCTCTGTGTCGTCGACCCCAGGTAAAACTAAGCATTTCCAAACCATTCATTTGTCACAAGATGTCATTTTGTGTGATTGTCCTGGTTTGGTTTTCCCTAACTTCGCCTACACCAATGGTGAATTGGTTTGTGATGGTGTTTTGCCCATCGATCAGTTGAGAGAGCATATTCCACCAGTTTCCTTGGTTACTCAAAGAGTTCCTAAGTTCTACTTAGAAGCTATCTATGGTATTCATATCCCAATCCAAAGGGTGGAAGACGGTGGTAATGGAATATATCCTACTGCCCGTGAGTTGTTAAACGCATATGCTAGAGCCAGAGGTTACATGACACAAGGTTTCGGTTCTGCCGATGAGCCAAGAGCTTCTAGATACATTTTGAAGGACTATGTCAACGGTAAATTGTTGTACATTGTGCCTCCTCCTAAGCATGTGGGTGACGATGAGTGGGACTTGCCATCTTTGGAAGAAGCCAGAGAATTCAACAAGGAGCTCTACGGATTGAAGAACTTACCAGAATCAAGAAAGCAACAAATCATCACTGCCATTCAAAATAAAAACTTGAAGGTGGACGAATTCGATTTGGCAACTGACCTTTCGAAATTGAATTTCTCGATGCATATTGGTGATGATTCCGAAGAGGGCAAAGCCAAGACCCTTTTCTACGGTGGTAGACAAGCAGCTTTGGAAAGTGCTGGTGACGACTTGGACCGTGAGTTCTTCAAAATGAACGGTGTGCAAGGTAAGCTCAACACACCTTTCCACAAGAAGGAAGGAGGTGCCAAGAGCGACAAGAAGCATAACAAGAAGAACAAGAAGCAAGAGAAGAAGTTGAGGGTGGTGGGTTATTAATGAACTTAGTGATGAGTGTATATTACATCAATAAACCTATAGAAATTCATGACATATTAGATAAGATCCGTATAAGTATTGGGAATATTAATCAGAATGATTATTGTATTCAACCGCTTTTAATGGCTCAAAAGCATCGAGAAGGTTGGTGAAAGTAACCAACATTTCCTGCCATAGTGAGTGATAGTGAATGTAATACCAACAGTAAGTATTACTGAAAATCACCAAATTGGACAAGTACTAATGATGATACTAACATGTCACAATACATATGGACACTGAGGCAACTACAATTACAAATGATTATCAGAATTATTTATTAGTACAGATAGCACGATTAGTAGATTCTGAAAGATGGACCCATGGTAGACTTGATGACCAAGGAACCGACGTTTTGCCAGTTCTTCTTCAACAAGGAAACCAAGAAGTTGGAAGCCATCATGATTTGGTTAACCAAGATGTCTTGGTCCATTTCAACGTGACCAACGGCAACAGCCAAACACAAGACCTTCTTCAATTGGAACTTGATGGTAGACTTAACATCTTGAACCTTGGAGTACAAGTCATCGTTGTGGGAGACTGGGGTTGGGAACTTACCGGCCTTGGACAAGGTTGGACCCAACAATCTTGGGATTTGCTTGATCAAAACTTCGGAAGCGATGAAAGCGTTGTACTTCTTGGCCAACTTCTTGATCAACTTCTTGTTCTTGTTCAACTTCTTCAAGTCCTCAACGGACATGGCTTCAACACCAACAGACTTAGCTCTGTCAACATCGAAAGCGTCACCGAAGATACAGATGGTCATGTTTGGTCTTGGGACTTGAGGCAACTTCAAGGTACCAGAGAAACGCTTGTCTCTTTGAGGGTCGTAGTTCTTCAAACCGACTTGCAATTCGACGGTTTCCAAGAAGTTTCTCTTCTTGGTCTCGGTGGAGAATTCCAACAACTTTTGGACATTCTCACGGACGTGGGAACTGGTAATCTTAGACATTTTTGCTAATGATCGTCTCCCAAATTAACTTGGTAAATTACTGATTCGACGAGGATGGTGAAATTATTTCAGCGGATTTCTCACTTTTATAGGAACCATCGCAGTGAAAATTTTGTGCGCGCGCAGAGTTGGAAAAGTGGTCATGTGATGTGCTCAGAAACGTTAGGGCTCGTGCCCGCGTTCAGCTAGATTAAATGTCGCACGAGACGCGACATATCTGCAACAACGACATCCCCAATACGCGTATCAAGTATACCTACCATTGAAGGCTCCAAGTACCCCACAACTCACGATCTGCACCATGCTTCAACTACAGCGACTTTCGAAGCGCCTCTTCTCGTTCAGTTCCGTGCGACATGCTCGTGGTTCAGAAATTGGAAACGAGAAAATCAAGAATCCCTCCTCTGGTCAACCCAAATCGAGGCAACAACGGATCGATGCTATCAATATGAAAACCCAATCCAAAATCTTCAAGGTGGATAACGAATTTGGCATTTTTGACAAATCAGTCCGCAAAGTGCTTGATTTGGGCTGTGTGCCGGGGAATTGGATGGCATACACCAAGTTCCGTCTTTGTCAAGTGCATGACTTACAAGAAGAGAACTTCGACAAGAAGTGTCACGTCTTGGGATTTGACCTACTCTTTGCCACGCCACCTTTGGGAACTTCAACCATCCAGGGCAATATTTTCTCCAAGATGGCGCATAAGAATATTGATACTCATTTCAAAGAAATAGCTTTGAGAGAGTTAGATCAAAAGACTACTCTGGTCTCTGATCTCCTGGAACTGTACTATAGTAAAGAACAGCGGGAAGTTGCATTCGAAGAGGAAATAGAACGCTTGGCAAGAAATATGGGTCGATTATCTGTGGTTGATATCCCTTCGGATGTGGTCGAACAGGGACAATTAAAGAGAGATCAATTGTTACAATCATTGGAGTACAGACCGGATCTAGTACTCTCTGACCTTGGAAAACCATTTATGCAGCAGGACGGATTTTTCAATCAAACAAATAGCAGGCCTTACCAGAGATATAACAACAGTGATTTCTTGAATAGACCTAGTCATGATGCTGAAAAATCATCAATAGACTTGGCCGACGCCTCGTTATTCTTATGCGGAAGTATCCTCAAGCCTCAAGGAACTATGGTGTTACGATTGCCAAAGGTTGATTATGAGGACAATGAAGTGGCCTTGCTCAAATCCCGTTTATTGTCGGTATTCAATGACGTTCAACCGTGGTTTAATGATCAGAATTTTACAACCGCCGGTACTTCGAACGAGTTATTCTTCATTTGCAGGCAAAAGAAAAAGGATAATGAGTTCGATATAAAGAAAATCTACAATTTGTGAATGACTTACTAGCTCACCTCCCAATGAAAACAAGATTGAATGAATCAAAGTATCGTCAATGAATCATTGGCAATTAATGAATTATTGAAGCTCACAAATTTTTTAAGCTTAGCATTTGTCCCATTGTAAATAGTTTACTTCTACGGCAGGACCGAGTAATTTAATAAACAATGTTTATGAACGTATGGAACTATAAAACCCAACTTTTCGTATGATTCGCTGAAGCATTGATGAAATCTTCAAGATTGAACATCGCATACCCCAGACTTTTGTAATTCTATTTGGCTCTGAATTAATCTAAGCTTCTGCTTCCTCTTCCACCTCTTCTTCGGGTTCTTCAGCCGCTTCTACCTCCACTTCAGACTTTTCAACAGAACCGTTGGTGGTGGTCTCTTCTGCAAGATCGATCAAAGGTTCAGCAGTACCGTTTGATTCTGGGAGCTTTAAACCGGAAAAGTCGTCGATCAATCTTTCAAGAATCTTGTCCTTGTTTTTCTTCTCCAACTTCTGTTTCCATTCAGCAACAGCTTTTTCCACCTTGTCTTTAGACAAAGAATAGTTGACAGCGAATATAGAAGCTTCAGTGAATCTTTCACTCTTGATTAATAATTCTAAGCATCTTTCTTTGTCACCAGCCAACCATAAAGCTTGGAATGCTAAATTGTACTTACCATTGGCTTCACTCTCATCTCCCAATCTGATAAGTCCCTTCTTATCGTTTGTGGATGATAACACCAATAACAAGGATGAGTAGTCGTTGGCCAACCAGAAACAATCTTCGGCCAACTTGACTTGCCATTTGGTCAAAGCCAAGTCACCCAACTTCTTCCACCTGGAGGAATTAGCTAATGATGAGGATTGGTTTTCCTTTTGGTTGGCGGACAACAATTCGTAAGCTTGTGTTAAGTTATTAGTAGAAAGAGAAATTTGGAACTTACTGTCAAAGTCTTGAGACAAATGGTATGACAAGGATAAGTAACCCAATTTTTCAAAGAATCTGGATAATTGGTTGGATTCGGTTTTGGAGAAGGCATTGAAGATGCCGACATATTCTTCGGATAAGTTTTCGAAACTGATACTTGATAAGTCTGGCACTTCCTCTTCGGTTTCTTCATCGAGCACGGTCTTAGAAGCAAATTGTTCCAAATCACCACGCATCACAAGAGTTTGCAATTCCAATAATTCGGAGTTCACAAACCAAGAAATGATATTGAAAGACTTGTCGATCAAGTATAACTTGCCCTCTTGTGCTTTGTAACCAATGATGTAATACTTGTGATCAAAATGACCCAAATTTATCACTTCTCCACCGACGAAGTAGTTCAATCTGTTGGTGGCGGCAGTGGTGTAAATGAAAACATCACCAATGAACTTACCCGACAAAATAGATTCGGAGGTAGGCAAGGTGTATAAGACATCGAAAGTAGTTTCTGCTCCTTCTTCTGGATCCAATTCATCAGCAGCCAAGGCTTCTTCGAAAATTTGGTGGTTGTAGCTCAAAAAGTAAACTTCGTCGTTCTTCTTCGAAGCACCGGCAGCGGCAGTGTCACCGACACTTGTGGAAGTAACAATAGCAACCAATTCACCGTTGTCGGACCAGACAACATCCAAGATGTCCTCGTCTATGTCAACTCTTCTAACCAACTTACCATGGTCCCAGTCGTAGAACGAAATGCAACCTTCAGACTTGACACCCAATAAGTAGCCAGTGAAAATTTTATCGGCCTGATAAATCAAATCAAGAGTCAAATGCTCTTGGAAGTTCTTAAAAATCTTGACAGATAATTGCGACTCTCTAATGGCGTAGGAGCAGACATTGGAGACATCGTGGGAGTTCCAACTGAAATCGAGAGCATTACCGTATGCTTTTGATCTCCATGCCAAAGATGTGTAAACAATATATTCACCGTCACCACAAACAGCGGCGTAACGACCATTAGGAGAATGGGCCAAGGATTGAGGGTATATTTCGATAGATCCCAATTCTCTTTGTTGCAAAGACAAGGCTTCACCATCTTTTAATCCTTCTGTTGAGTTTGGCTTAATGATCGATTGGAAGACTTCAGTGTTCTTGGCGTAGATCAACTTGTTGTTAGAGTCCATCGAGAATAATGGTTCTTCGTTACCCAACTTGATGATGACGAAACCGGAGTCAAAACCAGCGGCCACAAGGTTAGACTTAGGCAACATACTGATACACCAGGCTCTTTCAAGACTGTAGTTGATAGATTTCTCCAACTTGAAGGTGTTGGAGTTCCAGAATCTGATGGTACCATCTTCGGAACCAGAGACGATCAAAGGAAGTTCTGGATGGAAAATGGCGAAGGAGACGTTGGACAAGTGACCTTCCAAAGTGGCGACGCAAGACTTGGTTTGGTAGTCCCAGATCTTGATCGTTTTGTCGTCGGAAGTTGTTATCAAGTATGGCTTGTCTGCTTGTGGATAGTAGTCGACGTAGTTGACACCCTTTGCTTCGTGTGCCACAAGGGTGAAGTTTGGTTGGGAAGAACCCAAGGACCAGATCTTGACGGTTCTATCCAAACAGGCGGACGCGAAAGTGTTTGGGTCCTTAGGATTGAAATTGACACTCATGACATAGTGCTGGTGACCTTCGAACACTTGTTCCAACTTCCAGTTGTTGTCCCAGTTCCACAATTTGATCGTCAAATCATCCGAACAAGTCAAGATGTATGGCTTGGATGGATGAACCGAGATTCCTCTGATATAGTCCGGGTGGGCTTCGAATTGGGTGATCTTTTCTCCGGTGTTGTAGTTGTAAACCCTAATCTGGAAGTCATCGGAACCAACGACAATCCAATTCTTACGGGCAATGAACTTACCGGTTCTGACTGGCAACTCGGTCACTTGAATCGACTTGACAAGCGAATTGGTGGCATAGGACCAGATTTCAATCTTACCATTATACAAGGTGGTCAAGATCCAAGGCTCGCTAGGGTGGAAGTCAATGCCTTTGACCCTGTCGGAACGGGTCGAAAACTGTTTTACCACGTCCAATTTCATCTGGGGAGTTGGTGGTGATGGGTAGGTGGGCGACGAATGTTGTGAAGTTGACACGCTCACTCATGAAAATTGGGCGGGGCACGCGTGATCCGGCAAACGATCTCGATCTAAATTAATCAAAATGAGATCCTGGGAGTTACGCGTGTAGTTATTGTAGCTCGGAAATTGTTGACTGAAGGGTGTTGTTATTTTGCAGATAGGCGGATATTATTCCACGTATCTTTAAATTTTAATTTTGGAGAAATTTTTTAAATTTATTTTACGTAAAATATTGCTTCAACGTGTCAGTCGATTTTCAGCACTATAATTTATACCGCACGTACAAAAGGACTACAATTTCTATAATTTCTTGCACTGGTGGTTTATTCCCTATGTTATTTGCTCATTTATTTGAAACAAGATGGGACTCCCTTATCATACTTCTATATACATTCCGTCTCTCAGTGCACCGCCTCCACCTCGCTTCTCTTCTCTGCTCTGAACCTCTTCTCCAAAACCTCCAATTCTTCTATATATTTCATCCATTGCTCGTCAAAGGTTCTGTTGGAGAACTTCTCCAACACCAACAGGGCACCGTTGGATCTCATTTGTGCCAATTTCTCTTCTGCGATCAATTCCTTGTTTTCGATAAATAATCTAACAAGTAAATTTGAGAAACTGGGGAATTTCAATTTTTGATCCTTATAATTGAATACGAGATCTTGTCCATTTGCAGTCTGAATGCTTGGATCAAAATCAGGATCCAATTCACTCTTGAAGAAAAAGCCTGTGTCGTTGTGCCAGTCTTGCTCAGGTTCGGAATCACCCCATGGAGTGACAATATCCAAGTATGGACCAGCGGATGCATGACAAAGCGGGATTACTCTACCCAAATACTCCACCACTCCGATCCCGAAATGTTCGTTCCACATACCGTTGAGTCCATATTTCGCTTTGGCGAGCCACCCAACGACCTCTTCGTAGGAACAATCGATCACAAACTCGACGTATTCTGTCAAATTCAATTCCTTGACCTTCTCCTTTACACTTGTAAGCGTGGCAGTATCGTCCGAGGTACGACAACTTCCTAAAAATACGACAGTAGGAAGATCTTTGATTTGACTCTTGGACTCCTTGAAGTGCAGCAAAAACTTGTGATATTCGTCAAGAATTAAATTGTGACGTTTCTCGGGTCTGAATTGGGCAATGTATAACATTTTATTCTCTTTCACTGAATCTGGTGGCGAAAGCGGAAGGTTCTCGGTACCACATGGAGGATAGAGAATTTCCATTTTGCTTCCAATGCCTCGGTTGAGAACAAAAATGTTCTCAAGATGGTTATAGGTCCAAGTACCATTAGTCAACACGATATCGACCAAAGAGCCCAAATAAGTGTAAAAATAGAATAATGCTGACCAATAAACAAGCTTTGCTGCATCTTTGGCATCACGAACCGATCTGATTCCAACCATATCTTTGAAATGTTTAAATTTAAGCTTGTTGAACATATCGTTTTGAATGATTGGATAGTGGACATAAGCCAATATTGGCACCTTCAAAACCCAGCTAGCAGGGATATATGATCCGGGCAAGCCAATTGTATCGATCCACACATCGGGAGACAATTCGAACATTGCCTCCAAAGACAAAAGGAACGAACCCCACAATTGGCCGACCATCGTGAGGTGTTTCCAGTACAGACCATCGATAAGATGGCCAAAACGTCTCAAATACACGAAAAGGACTCTGCGGGAGTCGAGATCAGTGATCTGGAACTTATCGGCTGCTTTCTTCAAGATTTGCAATGGTTCGGCATCGGTATTGGTGGTGTAAATGACAACGATATTCTTCTGATCGGCCAAAAGGGTAGACTTGACAGCCTGCCATAACACTCTTTCACCACCGCCTCCGTTGTTGGCGTAGGGATGGAAAAATCCGTAAAGAATTCTTCTGTTGGGATCGTCAAGGCCACGGCGACGCATTTCGGTAAGGAAGCTTTCATTGTAGTCCTCTGGACACACCTTGAGCTTATTGTTGACGAAGTTGGTGTAGAATGATGGCTGAGCACTTGCCAACACGAGTCTTCTTCTGTAGCTCGATCTCTTGCGGCCTACCTGGAGGTAAATCGGTTTCGAGTACTCGATGACAGCCTTGATCTTATTTTGCCAATGGGCTGGTGGTACCAAGAGGAAGTTTGGGAGCACGGTGGAGAACACTTTGTACACGAGGTACACTAGTGCCAATGACCCAAAAATGAGATACATCGTGTTGTGGTGATGTGCTAGTCTATTGTGATAATAGTGAATTGATAGTGCGCGCGATAACGCTAGCGAGAAATGAAAATAGACTTAGCGAGCGTCTCAGTAAAAGACAGTATGTGAATTTGAGGCACAATATTTATGAATCTAGACCCCATCTGTGTGAACATTCACTACGTAAAACACCTCGCTATACACAATCTGGTGATACTTCAATAGATCTAGTATGTATGAATTTTCATAGCGTATGAATTTGACAGTACTTTCACTGGTATCATTTTGTCCCCTCAATTTTACCAATTGGATGATACTGGTATTATGATTAGAATGGTACGGCGACTGAACTGGGGACACTACTTATATTCAAAGGAGAATTACATTCAGGTGTTCTACGGTATTTTCTGAATCATTGACGAAATCACCATAATTCACCACAGTTAAACTTTTCTCAATAGCTTTGTCTCAGATTATCCCACTTCGCCAATTTACTACGTTTCTAACAATCGGATCATTTCGCGTTCTCCGTGGCGCCTTAACCTTTTAAGTTTAATTTGTGCGAATTCGTACTAGACGATTTAGATAGCAAATGCGCCTTTTCCTTTGTCTAGTCCCAAACTCGCAGTTTGATTGGTACAAATCGTTATATATCCGTTCACTATCACTTCGGATATTGAAAATTACTAATATCGTAGACGTTCGGATATTCAAAAATTACTAATTGGTGACGGTTTTCTTCTCGTACGTGCCTCGTACATTTCTTCTCTGAAATTTTCTAGATGGAATAGATCACCGCCAGAAACTGCTTGCGATCTTCCTCAACGGGTCTTTCCTTGCATTTGACTGGTGGGATCGGTCGCAGCTTCTACATCTTCTCTCACAGCAAGGAATACGGAGAGAACCCGGAGCACCGCAAGCAACTTCTGGAAACTGGCGCCAAGAGTGCTTCCAAGACATCCAGGAGCCCCGCTGTCATAAATTGAAGCTTTGTAACCCCTTCAAGCAAGCCCACCGTTTGACGTTGCCTTATCCGCCTCGTAAAAAGCGGCGCACCTTAGAGCCCGATCGGTCGATCTTGTCATCACGTTTTGCCCCCCCGCCTCTGCCCAGGATGAGCGCCAGAACCATTGACCAACGTTTTGTAGTGACGACCGATCAATGTCTTTATGCTGACAATTCCGCTTCCCAGGTGCCTACAATTGCTCTTTGTTTCAGCCGTCTTAAAGAAGGCATTCTCCGATGACACCATGCAGCCCTTGTTGGCATATCCGGTAAGTCCTGTCTGCACGTGAGGCGCTCTGCTCAGGGACAGCCCCTGCGAAATGGGCTTCCTAATTGGGATAAATTGCAATACGCGTACCAAAAGACTCTTCTCTCGAAAGACAAACCACTTGCTGTTGCTATCGTCTAGCTATATTACTTTACCAAGTTCATTTCCGCTAATAATCGTCATTTTCACCCTCCCCTTTCCATCTTTCACCACAACTATACCACTCGTCTTCGTCGCGTGCCCCACACTCTTCTCACGAATTCCTCCCCAGCTTACGATCGCCGCCTTCGTATAGCACTGGACAACCGCCACCACCACCGCCTTTCTACACCATGAGCAGAGAAACCGTATCGACCACCGTCACCCAGGTGTCTGAGGACTTCAACGCCGTCGGGGCCCCTGTCAAGCTCAAGACGCCGTTGAAGAAAGAGGAGTTGGAAAAGATCGCTAAGCAGTTGAAGAAGAAATTGTCGAAAGCTTCTATCACCGCAAAGCAATCGTTTTCACCCGGCAAAATAGTCAGCAATGGTGTTTCGATGCCCAAATCCAGTCCTTTGAAGAGTTACGTCGTCAAAAAACAGTTGGGTTCTTCTCCCATTGCTGCCGGTCTTTTGTCATCTTCGCCCAATAACTTATACTCGCCAAACGGCAAATCCCCTACCCATATACGTACACCAGCGGCAATCTACCTTTCTTCGTCGCCTTTGAAGAATATGGCGGCCGAAGATACCGAAGAAGAGACCTCTCCAATAAAAAAGAGAAAGTCGTCTCCTTTGAAAGAAAAAGAACCGCAAATGATTCTTGAAGAGATCACTACGCCTAACACCCCTTCGAAACAATTCCCAGCATCTTTAAAACCCTCTTTGGAGTTGACGGCATCGAAATCCGAAAAGAAAGCTAATGAGCCGCAGGGACAAACCACGCCAACATTGCTCAAAAAAGAATTAAACGTTAACACTACACCTAATGGGCTTCTCAAAACCCCTACTCAATCTAGACATTCTGCCAACGCTGGTGGTAACTACAACGATGAGGAAGGCGCTGATTTACTCATGTACTTGGCTACATCGCCTTCTCCTGCCAAACCATTTTTCTCCAATACTCCTAGAGCCATCAATATTCATCACCCCATTAATTCTTCTGCACCTACGTCTGCGGGCTCGATTCCTATTTCTCACAAGGCCGTGGGGTCTAATGCAAACTCAGCATCTTTCATTGCTCCTCCACCAGTGACTCCAAAGAGACATGTGACTAATACCACCAGAACCCCACAAAATAGACTCACTCCATCGATGAACTTGTTCAGTAACTTGATAAATGGTAACCTGGGATTACCGTCTTCTGGCTTGACGCTTACTCCTACCGGTTTCAACATGAATGATTATGTTAATTTCTTCACACCTTCTCCAGGAGCTGCTAATATTCAGGGTGCAAACAAAAACTTGTTACGTACTCCAGATTTCAACAATTTAATTAATAATGCTAATGCTGCTGCTGCCGGCGCTGAAAGTGGTGTCGCCAATGGGCTTCTTGCCAAGCCTAAAGTGGATGGAAAAGTGTTGAATTTTAATAAGGTTCTCTTTGGAAACGGCCCAGGATCTGACACGCCAAAAGAGTAAGGTTCTATTCGTCTTCAGTTCTTGGGTGTATTTTTAAATTTTCGTACCTGTATTATAATAAATTAATTAGTTAAAGGAACATTTGTAAAGTTAATAATCACTGTAATCGATTAGATTGGCCCTTTGGGCGATTAGCGTTTTTTTTATATATATATATATCAATGGGTTATTGCTTCTATCTGATAAAAAAATTACTAATATTTAAGAAATTTGGCATAATTAACAAGAAATTATAATTTTTTGTTTTGGTACATAAGGTTATAATTAATGAGAAAATACGAGTATTATCTGAACTTAAAAATTATTTAGTGCTTATCGTTCAATCCCAATTAGGGAGTCAACACTAGAACTTTATTCACTATTAGTAGGAGCACTGTATTTAACATTTACGATGCTAAGGCTTCATTAATAATTCAAGTAAACCGATGATATAACTTTATTACTGATACAACTTCATTAGTTTAGTAAACCTGATATCCTTCTGAATTAATCCCCTTTAAAACCTTAATTTCAGTGCCCCTTTAGTCTCTTACTAATTTCTGAGTTCACCAATATTTCATTCACCGAAGAATTCCGTACTACTCCGAAAGCCACCCATAAACTAATTCCGTACTCCCCTTCAATCCCAAAACCAATACTCAACTATAAATAAATCCCCAGCCTACTTACAAGCCTCTTCTCACACACATATCCCTCTCACCACTCAATTATTTACTCTCATTTTCCTCCCACATTCACTCACTTGCTCGTTTCCCACTAAGGGTCTTGTACGCTCCTACCCCTACTTTTTTCTCGCAGCGGTCAAAAATTTTTACACTCAACCACATTATGTCTAGCGGAGTAGAACAATCAAGCCTTCCAGCGGTCAGTGACCTCAAGATCGCGGAACCAGCCAGCACCGACAAACCGGTGGCACCAGAAGCGGGTGCCGAGGAGCAGTCCGAAGCTGCTTCCGGTGACGCCGACAAAAAGAAGAAGAAGAAGAGCAATAAGAAGAAAAAGAAGATCAGCAGCATCGATTCGCTGTATCCCGACGGAGTTTTCCCAGAGGGTGAATGGCAAGAGTACCCACTCGAAGTGAACAGTCACAGAACCACTTCAGAAGAATTGAGATACTTGGACCGTCAAGAGAACAATAAGTGGGAGGATTTCCGTAAAGGTGCTGAGATCCACCGGAGAGCAAGAAGAAAGGCACAATCATCAATCAGACCAGGAATGGCCATGATGGATATTGCCAACATCATCGAAGACTCGGTGCGTGCCTACGCTGCCGCCGACCACACTTTGAAAGCGGGTATCGGTTTCCCTACTGGTTTATCCCTCAACCATGTTGCCGCTCACTACACCCCTAACACAGGAGACAAAATTGTTTTGGGCAAGGATGACATCATGAAGGTGGATATCGGTGTGCACGTCAATGGACGTATCTGTGACTCTGCTTTCACCATGACTTTCAACGAAACCGGCAAGTATGACACTATCATGGAAGCCGTCAGAGAGGCTACCAAGACCGGTGTGCGCGAAGCCGGTATCGACGTCAGATTGAACGATATCGGAGCCGCTGTGCAAGAGGTGATGGAGTCCTACGAAATGGAAGAGAACGGCAAGATTTACCCTATCAAGTGTATCAGAAACTTGAACGGTCACAACATCGGTAACTACATTATCCATTCCGGTAAAACGGTGCCAATTGTGCCCAACGGTGATATGACCAAGATGGAAGAAGGTGAAACTTTCGCCATCGAGACTTTCGGTTCCACCGGTAACGGTTATGTCATTCCAGAAGGAGAGTGTTCGCACTATGCATTGAACCAAAATATCGATGATTTGCGTCCTCCAACTGAAAGAGCGCTGCAATTGTTGGCCAACATCAAGCAGCACTTTGGAACCTTGCCATGGTGTCGTCGTTACTTGGAAAGGGCCGGTGAAGATAAGTACTTGTTGGCATTGAATCAATTGGTGAGAACCGGAATTGTTGAGGATTATCCACCTATTGCCGATATCAAGGGAAGTTACACTGCCCAATATGAGCACACGATCTTGTTGCATCCACACAAAAAGGAAGTTGTCACCCGCGGTGACGATTACTGATAGTTTGGCTAAAAAGGAAGTTTTTAGGTAGAATGGGGATCCACGGAAAAGGAAGTTACTAAATAGTTTAGCTAGATGGGGTTCCCCATAAATAAAAAATAACGATTCTCACGTGACACTCCAAAGAAAGAGATTCATTTCATAGCTATCCTAACAAGAGAGGTCTCCCCGCGGTGTGGGGCTCGTAGCATTACCGTTTCCGGTACTCAGCTTCTTCGCTGCACATGATAGCAAGAGAGGGGTTCGTTTCTGCCTGGCGCAGACCAGTGGAGATCTCCAGCATGACCGACCTTGTTGGCGTCAGAGGCCGGCCATGTGATCGATCCTTGGAGGATTAGAGTATTGAGAAAGCTTGGAATCCGGCGCTTAAAGCCGTTGCCAATGGGCCTATTGTTCCTGAAATCCCGTGAGCTATTACTGGCCAATTCTCCCTGATTGATCCTTCCAACAATCTGCTCCCTACGGCTGGTACTACGAACTGTCCCGCTTATTTCAGGCACCTTATCGCGTATTTGCTCCTGCACACAAGCGACCCCCCGTTATGGGAAAAATTTTCAGGGAACAACATTTATAAACAGCAGCGAATCTCACAACAAGTCAACACACAGTGCGTGACACCAAAGTGACAATTTCCGGATATTGAACGTCAAACGGCCATTTTGCTGAATTGACTAATTGACTGATTGATCATCAAAAACACCTTTCCGCCATTTCCAAGCACCAATTCCGATTGATTGCGATTGTTTCTTTAAAGCCACCGTGTTATAGATCCTGATTATCCAAAATGGAAGTTTCCCCCGGTACATTGGAGTTCAGAGGTATGTCGTGATAACCAAGCAGCAATTGCCAGTTATATGTGTACTAACAACCAGGAACTTTTACCAAGCAAACCACCGAGTACTTGAAGTTGACCAACACATCCAAGTCCCCACTTGCTTTCAAAGTCAAGACCACCGCACCAAAACTCTACAGCGTTAGACCTAACGCCAGCATTGTTCAACCTGACGAATCCATCGACATCTCCATCAACTTACAAGGTTTCTCCCAACCTTTGCCAAAGGACTACAAGTGTAAGGACAAGTTCTTGTTGGTGTCATTGCCATGTCCCGAATTGTCTGATCCATCTAAAGTTGGTGAGGTCTGGGCCGAATTGGAAGCCAAATACAAGCCTCAAGTTGTTTCCAAGAAGTTGAGAGTCAACTATGTCATTACCGACTCTGACGACGCCGATGCCGAGGCCGGTGCCCCACACTCTGGCAATGGCCAATCCGAGGGCGACATTACCCACATCAACCAAACCGTGATAAACGATGCCTCCACTGCTCAAGCCACCCCAATAAAGCACCAATCCAACGGTAACGTCAATGGCTCCTCCAGATTGAGACAAGACGACTTCGACACCACCCACGACAGAACCGTCCAAGGTGTCGATGCCACTCCACGTGCTGCTGCTCCACCATCCCCACCATCCGCTCCAGCCCCACCAATTCCTCAAGAAAACAAAGCTCCAGCTCCATCCGAAAAGGTGCAAGAGAAGGCCGCTCAAGCCTCCACCTCGTCTCAATCTGTTGCTGCCGAACCTGTCAACGGTATTTCCATCCAATTGGCCGTTATTTTGGTCATCCTTGCTTTCCTCCTTGGTTGGTTGATCTTCTAAACTGCTGGTACTTCGCAGATGTGTGCTTTGCTCACTACATTATGAATTCACAATCGATAGCCTTGTATCATTAGACACATCCAATCAAATCGACGACTCTTCTATGCAACCTGTTGCTTTTATTTCTCTGATTGTATGTACATTGAATTAATGCTTTACACAGTAGTCTCAATTCTCCATTCTCCACCATCTCTATTTTCATCTATCCACTTTAACCTACGCTTCCACATATTCCAGACTGCCCCTACCTGGATCGCGATAACACATCATGTGACCAAACACTTATTTTCGTTCTTGACTCGCCAAAAGTCTACCAGCCGCCTTCTCGCAGTTGACTCTATTATCACCGCGTCTTTCGCTATCGTCATAACCCTTCGTGGCTTCTTCTTGCTAATTTCGCCATGGGTACCGCTACCATAAGATCGGGCTCGATCAACTTGCTCAACACCATCATTGGTGCCGGTATTCTTGCCATGCCATACGGCCTCAAAAGTAACGGGTTGCTTTTGGGATGCCTTTTGATTGTGTGGTCTTCATTGACGTCGTCATTCGGGTTATACCTTCAGAACAAGGTGGCCAAATACACCCAACAGCAGGGCGCCATCTCCTACTTCAGTTTGGCTCAAATTACATACCCTCACTTATCGGTCGTGTTTGACTCTGCTATCTCCATCAAGTGCTTTGGTGTGGGAGTCAGTTACTTGGTGGTTATTGGTGACTTGATGCCTAAGATCATGGAGAGCTTGCACGTTGCCGAAGAATCCTTGTTTATGCACCGTAACTTTTGGATCACTCTCTTCATGGCCGTGATTGTGGTGCCTTTGTCATACCTCAAGAAATTGGATTCTTTGAAGTATACCTCGGTTGTGGCCTTGTTCTCGGTGGTCTACTTGATCTGCTTGGTCATCGAGCACTACGCCATGAACGATATCCCTATCGAAAACAAAACAATCACCTGGTTCGGCCCTGTGTCTTGGAAATCAACCTTGAGTTCTTTCCCTATCTTTGTTTTCGCCTATACTTGTCACCAGAACATGTTTGCCATTATCAACGAGTTGAAGACTTCGGACGTGCACGGCTCCACCACCAGACAATCCAACTTGATCATCAGAAACGCCATCACCACTGCCGCCGCATCCTACTTGGTGGTGGGTATCATTGGCTACTTGAGTTTCGGTGACTCCGTCAACGGTAACATCATCACCATGTATCCAAAGGACTCGATTCTGTCTTTGATCGGCCGTCTTTGTATCGTGATCATGGTCAGTTTATCATTCCCCTTGCAATGTCACCCTTGTCGTGGATCTATTAACCATGTTCTTCATTTCCTCACTGAAGGTGTCACTTCTTCGAAAACAAGATCCACCCGCCAGGCTCAAGGATACACCTCGTTGCAGTCCGATATAGAGTCCTTGAACTCCATTACTAGCGAGTCGATCCAGGACGAATCCTTTATTTCCACCACCCCTATGGAAGGTGCCCAAGACACCGATGGCCACTCTCCAATCATCGTGCCCTTGACCACCAAGAGATTCTACGTTATCACTACCGTCATCGTGACGATGTCCTATTTGGTGGCCATCACCGTCACTTCTTTGGAACATGTCTTAGCATTTGTGGGTTCGACCGGTTCTACATCCATTTCCTTCATTCTTCCCGGGTTATTTGGATACTTATTGATTAAGCCAATTAATGGGGCCACTGAATTGAACAGATTGGAACTTTGTTGCAAGTACGGTGGTTTGGCTTTGGCTATTTGGGGTGTGATTGTCATGATTGTGTGCTTGGGTGCCACAATCTTCTTGGGTGCTACTCATTAGGTTACCTATTGATACATATATTATACAGTAAAATACATAGTTATCAGAACTCTATGCTTGGAAAGCCTTGCTATATCCGAGCCATATCTATAAATGAATTAATCAATATCATTGAATCGAAACCAATAAACCTTTGATTTGTAAAATCGGTAGATTAATAAATCAATATATTAATGTTTCAATCCCTTGTTTTATCTTCGATTCTGATATTCTTTTGTAGCTCAAGATTCGCCAATCCCACGAGACCCAATTCATTTGTTATATCTTGCTTCATTATCTCATGGCTAATTTCCTCCTTATTTCTCAAAACTGAGCCCAGAATACTTGAGAATCGATCTTGAGTTGACAAGCTTCTCAATTCCAAGGTGAACACATAGCGAGTTCTGTACCCCCTGAGATCCGAAAAAAAGTCCAACTCAAACTGCGGTCCTTGCTTGTCGTCTCTAAACGTTATGGGAAACTTGAAACCCAATTTATATAATGCAAGATCAAACTGTTTATAGATTTCCCATGTTGTTTCGAGATCTTTCAAATCATCTAAACTGAAAGGGTTCCACTCTCTGACTATACGAGCATTAAACAATTCAAACAAGTCTCGATTATGAAGCTTTAGTTCCTCAAACTTTTTGAACTCTAGAGCCAGCTCCTTCTGATTTTTTGAAATGGTGAGTAAGGCAACATTATCAAAGCTGAATTGCAATGAATCATCTGTACATCCCTTGTAATGAAAGCCTGATAATTGCTGCAAGATTTTGAATTTATTGTTAAGAAGAGTCACTTCTTCGATTTCATACTTCCGATTATTGTTGATAATCATTTCCTCAACTTTGATCTCGCCTGCGATTTTGTCTTTGATTTCTTGATTTCTTTCAATCTGATTGTTCAATTGTTCTAACTTCTGTGTTTTGTAGGCGATATCCTCATGCAATTCTTTCAAATTCCGGGTCAAAGCTACGAGACTAGTCTTCAACTCTTGGAGCTTCTCGATATCTAACCCACTCAATTGCCTCTTGAACCTTATTAAATTCTTCAATTTGTCTTGAAGTGATGCAAACTTCTTTTTTGCTTCCCTTTGAATTTCTTCCACTCGGCTAATGTTAAGTTCGAAATTTGATTTGTCCACTAGAAGTGCTTGATACTTGGTTTCGAGCTCCAGGATAAGATTGAATGTCAACTGTTTTCTCCATGCGTACCAAGTAATTTTCGACTGGTGACGAGTGAAATCTTTAATGAGTTGTAATTTCACATTCAAACCAATCCTGTCTTGAGGATCATATGCATAGTACTCGCGAAATAAAGCCGGATTGTTGGACTCTATCATCGAATTGTACTCCACAAACACTTTTTTGCCTTCTTGGATATTCTTGCTCAATTCTTCGCAACTAAATTGATATAAAGCTAGCAATTCCAATTTCGAATAAACTCGCATATAATCAGTAGGCTTTGTATCTTCGCCGTCTATACTATTCGTGGTGATACTCATTCGCTTCGTGAGATAGACATCGATATCAAGGTCATCATAAAACTTGATGCCTATATCTTGCATGAATTCATTCAAAGTCACTGGAACGTAATTATCATCTTCAGAAATTTCTTCGTCTTCCGCTTCTATAGTGGTATCAACAAGCGGCACTTTGGTGGTTGTAGTTATGACTTGCTGTACGATACTTCCACTGGATTCATCGGCTTCTGTGGGGGGTTCCGATTGAACTAAAATTTGGTTCTCTTGAGTGAGTTGCATAGGTTGAGATCCATAATCCGTAGCATTAGCCTCTTTTATCCTGATTTTTTCAGGCTTAGCCGGAGTTGTTTCTGCTTTGGATTCCTCGTTCATGTCATTTGAGATATTGGCTTGTTGCACAGGTTCTTCAGTAACCACTTCTTCTTCACCTTTATCAAAATCGGCTATTCTTGGAATAACGTCAGCGATTAAATTATCCTCTTGCGTGTGTTTCTCCATTGAATCCGGGTTAGGATGGGAAATGACGGTTGAAGGAACTTCCGTCAATTCCATAGTTGGCTCTGCTATCTCGTCGGGGGCCGTGATTCTAGCAGGTACCTGTGTTATTTCCATGGTTTGCTCTTCGTTATCTTCTTGAGGATCTTCAATGGGCACCGGAATTATTTCATTGGGAACGCTGGTTTGATCTATACTTAAAGTCCTCAATTTGGTGCTTAATTCTTGATTCAGCAGTATATCGTCTGCTTTGTATTCGACTGTCGATTTTGAAGCACTTTTCTCGTCTGAACCTGTATTATTGGTTGATGCTTGAATTTCGTCATTATTAATCCCATCCTGCAAGGTGTATTGACTCTCATTCTCGGGAGTTTGGATTGTAGCAGGCTTTGTTATCGAATACACATTGGTCATATCCATAGTTAATTCTTCTTGGGTATCCACGGGCAATTTTGTAGTCTCTGTGTCTTTTTCCAGCTCTGGAATTGATGTTTGCGTCGTTATTGTTTGCGTTTTAAGAGGGATGCTGGTGATATCCATTGTAATTTCCTGATCAGCCATGGGTTCTATTATTGTTTGCGATTGTTCTGTGCTCGGTTGGGCTGTTTCTGGAAGCAACTCTTGTATCGAAGGGTTTAATCTTTGTGTTCCTGTCAACTCCATATCAGATTCCTGATCTGCATCTTCATCTGAACTGACCAGACCAGTTTCAGCGACGACTGCCAATGAATGGATCAGATGTAATTGGCCATCAGACGTCTGTTGGTGCTCGTCCAACTGGATTTGCCCGGTGAATTCCATTGTGATCTCTTCGTTCTCATCTGTTTGTTGCGGCAACTGATTCCATAATTCAGGAATAGCGTGTTCAAAGCGGGCGCTTAGCTGACCAGTGAGTTCCATAGTCTGTTCTTCGTCTTGTTGTTCTGGATTAGTATTGCCATCATGGAGCATATGAAGCGAACTGACCACCAAATCGGCTTCATTCTCAAGCTTGGTAAAACTATCGTCTGCTTCGAGATCGGAACTGTCCTGAAGGATTTCTAGCCCCTCATCAGCCGAAAGAGCAGGCTCCTCGACTTCGCTGCCCGAGAAGTCTTGACTGCTAGGCGGTTCAGCAATAGTTTTCCTTCTTTTGGGGTCGGAGTAGGGCACAAAGTCGAACTTGTGAAGCGTGACTTCGGGCGCAAACAGCACCCTCCGCTTGTTCATGGGAATGGGGAGGGTATTGTCCTTGAGGATACTTTTGGACGGGTTCCTTCCTTTCTCTGCCATGGCGGCCGGATCCTCGTTTTCTTTATTGAACATGGGAAGAGATGTGGTGTGTTTACATGCGACGCGTGCGCAAAACGCGCTGGATCTTAAAGTTGTGAGAAGATTAAGATTAAAGGTCAGAAATGAATCACAAGAGCTTCTGTGTTATTAGAGCTGCAGAGAGTCTAAACTTAGAGGAGAGATTCTGATTGGATCGATACGATCTATTTGAGGAATGAAGTAAGTCGCCTAGCATACATTTGGAGAGGATCATGGTCGCACGACTCGCTTTCTCTCTCTAGCAACCGGGCTGATCTGGCTTATCTGAAGTCGCACTATTTTGCAGTCGTAAAGTAAACAGTCTAAATCAACATATCTCCAGGAATGGAGTGTTTTCTCTTTGGAACACATCTTGATTGATAGTAGTGTTTTCTTTGCTACAGTTCTCTATAAAAAGGAAGTTTTCGTCAAAATTTTACCCTTCTATCTGAGGAGTTTCCTTTGTAATATACATTAGTCTATAGTTATTTAGTTGAGCAACTCGGTGCTTTGTCTCAGCTCGCGCATGCTCAAAAGTGTCTCATCTTCGATGTCAAACTCATTAGGATTATAGGTGGCATGGTCGCTTACCGATTCGAAGCGCAGCTCGATCAAATTTGCAAGCACGTACCGGTCCACCCATCCCGTCAAAATGTGCGAGTTAGAAGCGGTACTGTCCATAATAAGGAGAAAGTTGAGATGAAGCTTTTCGAAAGATTCCAATATAACTACCACCGGGGTCAATTCATTGGCGTTGATCAACAGTTTCTCCGTTTCAATTGATACTTGAACGACACCGGGAAGGTTGCGTTCGTAGTGCAACTGTTGCGATACCAAATTATGGGGCAAATCTTCGACTTGAAAACTGATAGGGACGTCGGATTGTTCCACTGCTGCTAATTTCGTGTAGAGCTCGTGCTTTTTCACATACCCCAAGGATATCGGGTTAGCCTGGCTCACTATCACGGGATATCCCTCGTGAGTATCATCGTTGACCATGGCGTATAACGAGTCCACCGTGTGTGGAGGTTCGCTCAAAAGACTGATACATTTGACTTCAGATACAGGCACCATCACCGACTTGGCCTGGACATTAGGGAGCTTGCTTTTCAAAGTGGAGGTCAACCCCGTGAAATTGACAAGCCCGTCACCTTTACCCTCGTTGGAGATGCCGGTGTTGCCACTCTTGTTGAAATGGGTCTTGAGCCAAGTATCGTAAATGTTCTCCGTGCACATCCAATCGTTGACAAACTTCAGGATAACCACCGCCAACATGATAGGGAGCACGTACGAGATTGCCCCGGTAAGTTCGAACATAATCACCACCACTGACATCGTGAATTTAGTGATTCCAGCCATGTAGGCTCCAGCACCAATGACGGCATACGAAGATGGCGAAACAATGCACGATTGCTCAGTACATGTGGCCAAAGAGTCCCACGAAAAGAGCGATTGGATCGATTGCGAAATAATACCAACAAGTCTACCCGAGGTGGCTCCAAGCACCAAGGAAGGCATCAAGATACCACCGGGTAATTCCACTGCAAAAGTGTAGGCAGATAAAATAAATCCTTGGATGATGATATACAACAATTTCAAGGCAGTTACACCATTCGAAGACAGACACATGAAGTTTGAGGAATTAGAGTCCAAGGCTTCTTTGGGACAGTCGGTGAACAATATTTTGAGGTAGGCACTGAGTGGAAGTTTTGCAATCTCGATGGGAAAGTTGAGCATACTGGTGATAAGCACCAATAAAGCCATTTCCAAATAGATACCGTATGATTCAGAAATTTTGAAAACACGACATAGAGTTGCTTGAATGTTTTTTCTGAATGATAATTGGGAAAAGTAGGAATTGAACTTGATGAATAAATGGCCGTAGAATCCTCCCATGACACCGAGCAAGATGAAAGGGATTATTTCTGCGAAAAGCCAACTGAAGTTACCGAAGTTGACTTGAAACAAATCCTTCTCGTTGAAATGGGCACCATTGGTGAAAGCCTTGAACCCATTGACCACCAATACGGCAACCGTGGAGGTAATGAAAGAATTCCACATAATTCTGGTTGGCATGAAGAAGGATGGAAGTCCTTCCAAGACGAAGAGCACACCTCCTATAGGTGCGTTGAAAGCAACAGAAATACCAGTAGCAGTGGCTGCGCTCAACAATTCTCTTCTGACCGCTTCATTGGAATACTTTGTGTCCACAATGAGGGAGTATAAGCAGTTAAGAATGCAGCACGACACATGGACCAAAGGACCTTCTTTTCCCAACCATAAGCCCGAACTAACCACCAAGATCAAACCTGCAATTTTGTAGATCAACAATCTCACTCCCAAGTAATCTGCAAGATGGTAATTGAGCCCCGATATTATGACCTTTATTTCGGGAATACCCGACTGCTTGATTAAAGGCACTTTTTGAATGGTGATATACGACACAAGACCCGTGCCGATCATGGAAAAGAATAAATAGATAGGGAAGTTGACAAAGATGTTGGTGATGAGTCCCTTGGAGTTGAAGAGCAATCTCGACCAGTCGTACCAGTCTTCAACGGGACAACTCAGGTAGGGGTCGAGCAAGGACCACTTGTCGATCTTGCTTAGACAGACTCCCTTTTTAAGATCATTCATCCAGACTGAAGTGAGATCGATGAAGGTGGTGACGTATCCTAAACACAACGACAGCACAATGAGGGTGACCCACTTTCTGGTTTGGAAACTGGAGGTTGTTGGAAGCACTAGTGACTCTTGCCACCAGTCAATATAGGTATTGTCTTCATTAAGATGCAGCGCCTTGGATGATCTTGGTGGAGGCGGCGACGATGACGACGTCGATGGCGTGTACCTTAATATGGGGAGACCGTCATCAATGGAAAATGTGACATCAGAGGACATCGCGGTTATTCTTCCTCGGCGCTCTAGGTTGGCCCACTGTTCGAATTCAATAGCCCTGTAGTGGTTGTTAAAGGGTGCAATAGTTCTATATATCAAGTCCGTATCAACTTGCACTTTCGCGCGATTTGCAGGTTGGTCTCCCAGCGACGATGATTTTTCCTGAAATGCACCCGCAACATCGGTAAACATTAGCATCTACCATGTCGTTTCTCCAAGCCAGTTCTACCACGAGCTCCAGCGCTACCACTGGCCAAGAGTTGATCAATGATATCACGGTCAACAATGCTCCCGAGGATACGGTCACCGAATTGTCGTTCTCACCCCAGCAAGACTTGTTAGCAGTGGCTTCATGGGATAAGAAGGTCAGAATCTACGAGATCGATCCTAACTCTGGAAACAATCAAGGAAGAGCTTTATTCGAACACAGCGGTCCTGTTTTCAGTGCTGGATGGACTTTTGACGGTACCAAGGTGGTAAGTGGTGGTGCCGACAAACAAGTGAAACTTTTCGACTTGCAATCACAACAAGCACAACAAATCGGAGCACACGACCAACCAATCAAGTGTGTGAAATACGTGGAGTGTGGACCCTCCAATACCCCCGCCGTGGTCTCAGCATCCTGGGACAAAACATTGAAATATTGGGATATGAGATCACCTCAGCCCATCACCACCATCAATTTGCCCGAAAGAGCATACTGCATGGATAACAGTCAAAAATTACTTGTGGTAGGATGTGCTGAAAGACACATTGCCATCATTGATTTGAACAACCCTCAACAAATCTTCAAGACCACCACATCGCCGTTGAAATACCAGACAAGAGCCATCTCGTGTTACCCACAAGGTAACGGTTATGCCGTCGGATCGATTGAAGGCAGATGTGCGATTCAATACATCGACGATGCCGAGCAAAGCAAATTCGGTTTCTCCTTCAAGTGTCATCGTAAACAAGCCAGTTCAACCACCGGTGCTCTGACTATCAGATCTTCCAGCAGCAATGAATCGCACGCATATGCTGTCAACTCGATTGCATTCCATCCAGTCTTTGGAACCTTCAGTACTGCAGGCTCCGACGGTACCTTCTGCTACTGGGATAAAGATGCCAAGCAAAGATTGAAGTCTTTCCCTGCACTCGAACAAACTGTCACATCCACCACTTTCAACAGAACCGGAACCATATTTGCCTACGCCTTGGGCTACGATTGGTCGCAGGGCTACATGGGCAACAGACCCGACTATCCAACACAGATCAAATTACACGCCGTCAAGGAGGAGGAAATCAAGCAAAAGAACAAAAAGCGCTGAACAGCGCTGAAAAGCTAATAGTTGCAGGATAGGCAGTGGTCGGTCTCTCCGTGTGCAAGTATCTTTAAAGCATGGCCAAATATGCATTTTTGCATATATTGTATATTAATAACGAATAGATAAGTAGTGATGAATTGTATGGCTACACCTTTATTAGAACGATCGAACTTCGCATAGATCATTAAGCAGTCTCAGAAAATGTATTGATAGATAATCGAGTCTCATAGGAAATGCATTGATCAATTTATCAAGAATTGTAAGCAATACACTAAATCGATCTACATTGATTCGCTTCGCTCATCAATTCACTCAACTCGTAACTACTAGCTTTCGCACCCTAATTTGCGCAGGCCGGCGCGACACCGGCGCGACATACGACACCCTCCAATCTCGACCACCCGCACTAAACATCATCGCTGGTTGGACGAATCGCCTTATATTTCCATCACTTCAGATATTGTTACAAAAGGCCCAAGGGAAAGATGTCGGGTCCCTCTCTTCACACCACGGCCACCGGACCTCCGTGTTACCCTAAGCGCACGATCTCCTCCGAGCCTTTTGCTCACCAGATGGATATGGTAAGTCAGGCACTTATTGAATTGCAAAATCAGCCGCCTAGTGTGTACTACAACGGGGTTCGTGGTAAGAAAAAGAGTGGGTTTGTCAAAACCTCCATGCAGCCATCTAGAACCGCTCCCGTCTACAATACCGGTGGGTTCCAGAATATGGCTAGCTTGCCTCCATTTGTCCCAAGAGGCACATCTTTCCAACCCGGAAACCTCGAGCAAAAACTTGTCCAGCATGCTTCCCCCGAGCCCTTGACTCCAGTTGTGAGACCACGGATGGGAAGTGTTGATGTCTACAGTGGGTCATCCCAAGGAACCCCCGAGATGAGTGACCCTTTGATGAGCGGGAACAATAGCTCATCCACTACTATTGGCAGCAGCCACAGCGAAGGAGTCGCCACTAATGTCAGCGCTGGTGCTGCCAGCGCTAACGTTGGCGCTGCTTCGGGGAGTGTACGTGCTACACTTGGGTTGTTCGACCCCTTCAGTCCATTTGAGGAAGAGCCCAAGCAATTTAAAGACATTCAGACATTTACTTCTTCGGGCCCCCTCGAACTTGGGGCCACCAGTAAGTTTTTCGGAGAACACGCTTCGGTGCCCACCTCGATTTGGGGCACCAGTTCTACCGGTGGACAAAAGCTCAGCGACACCATCGTGTGGGGCTAAAAGGGCTGAAAGTCCGGTTCATTTCAAGTCTAGGTATTTATTTCCGGTTGTTTCTACGGTTTGGTTTGTTTGATTTACAGCAGGTCCGGATACATTATATTATATTGTGGGATGTCACTGGCATAGTGACGTGTATTATTGATGATAATTTAAAAGTTGACTAGTTAACCGATTCACGGGGTCACCGATGTAGATTTGGGAGCGCACCATGTGACCAGCACGGCCAGCCGATCCCAGCCCCACGGCCCAACGGCCTGACGCCCTGAAAGTCTATCCTATTGGCCGATAGTCAATGTGCAACCACTAGCGTAGTAGCCTACCAGCTAATAGCGGTAAGCGGCGCCGGCACCCCGGTTCCAGCGGGGGGCCCCGCACCGCATATCAACCCCCTGAACAGGGAGCAAAAAGCTTGCCGTGGTGGTACAACTACGATAGCGTCAAAGCTATCGGACGGGCGCTGGTGCGCGCACGACAGCACCACCGCGGGAACGTGTAGGGAGTGCTCCCGTTGACCGAACCAGAACGGTGGATGTAGACGCTAAAGAGCCCATCAGTTGAATCGCTCTTGACATTCCCCGTTTGCGAGAATTAATTCCTCTCCAGATTAACCCCATATCGACCTCCAGGCGGGCAGCGACTAAGGTAGAAGCCTAGTGACACCCCGCACGACCTAGCTCCCTCCCCATTTACGTAAGCGGCCTGCATGGAGGGATTTTTCACGCCGAGACAACAGTGGCCGCACCGATGTCTCCATCTCCCTATAGCCAAACCTTATCAGCTATATCCACCGCATAGACCTGGAGCGACACCTCCCTGTCATTTCCAGCACCGGGTACTTCAAGCCACTAATCCCGCGAATCGCGCCTCACCCATAATCCTCCCATCGTTGTGCGTGTGTCGTCGTCCGTTAACTATCCCAGCAAAGTCTTGTTGTACCGTCAATTGATATTGTGTTGATATTCCCATCAAATATTGTGTTCGTCGAGTCCATAATACCAACCCATCTATTCGTTTATTACCCAGTCATCTTATCCTCGAACTCAAAACGCCCGATTAAGCGATCGCAGCCTCAGCATGAGCCATCATAGCACTCCCCATATGTATAACAAGAGAACGCCGGGCTCCATGAACGATGGAGGCTCCGGTGGAATGATCAAAGGACCAGGAATGGGCGGGAACGGCTCCAACGGAAACGTATCGGCCGCCTCCAATGCTACCGCAGCAGCGGCGGCGGCTACTGCAGCCGCAAACAACCGCCCCATCATGGATTCATCTCAAAGCGTGTCAGATACTCAAGCAGCCAATGCCAAACAGTTGTTGAATGCTTACGTTTATGATTTCCTCATAAAAAGCCGTTTGCCGCAAACCGCCAAGATCTTTGCCAACGAGGCCGAAGTGCCTTCGGTACCGGCATCCAAGTCACACCATACTTCCAATAAGAACTCGCCCCAAATCAATAACCCAGGGAACAATGGCTCATCCACAAACTCTCCCCAAATCCCCAATAGTCAGTTCTCCAAGGACAATAATATACCTCTTTGTAACGTGGCCATGGATGCACCCCAAGGGTTTTTATATGAATGGTGGCAGGTCTTTTGGGACGTCTTCCAGGCGAAGAATGGTGCCAATAACCTCAACAAGGGCGCCAGTCCTAATGTGGCATTACAGTACTACCAACTTCAGTTATTGAAACAGAGACAACAACAAGAAATGCAAGGTTTGAACGTGCAAGCAGGCATGATGGGCCCTGGCGCAGTCCCCAACGGCGCGCCAGGCGTCTCAGCAGGTGGTGTAGGTGCTGCTGGTGCTACTGGCCAGTTCCACCCTCAGCAGAACCCACACCCACAGTTGCTTCAACAATTGCAAATGCAATTACAAATGCCACAGGGACAAATGCTTGCACAGGGCCAACAGGGCCAGCCCCAACAAGGGCAAGTTCAGGTTCAGGGAGCACAAGGACAACAGCCTCAAGGACAACCTTTACAGGTTCCTCAAGGTCAAATGCCTCAACAGGGACAACAGCCACCTCAAGGCGGCCAACAACCTCAGATGCCACCTCAGGGCCAGCTGGCAATGGATCCTCAACAACAACAGAGATTAATGATGCAAATGATGATGAAACAACAACAACAACAAGGCGGTTCAAATATGCCCATGGGTGCCACCACGTTAGACCCTCAACAACAACAACAATTGTTAGCTAATATGGGCCCCAACAATGGCTTGAACCTCCAACAACAAATGTTCCTTTCACAACAGCACCAACAATCACAGAATAGAATCCAGCAGCACGCCCAAAATCAAATGAATAATTTGCGTCAGCAAGCTGCTGTCGCCGCTCAACAACAGCAGGCTGCACAATCTCAAAACCAACCTCAACCACATCTGCACGATGGCTCCAGCAATAATTCACCAGCAAATGGCCAAAGGATGACTCAGATGACTCCACAGACACAACATGCTCCAGCACCGCCTATGAATGGAATGCAACAGCAATTTCCACAGCAGCAGGGTATGATGAATGGCCCAGGATCCCAAGCACCAACGCCCTTTGCACAAGGCCAACAAGCTCCTCCACACGTTGTTAGAATGAACAGCGTCAGTGGAAAGCCAGGAATGCCCAACCAAGGAAGTCCTGTGATGGTCAATGCTAACAACGGAGCAAATAATAATCTCATGAACAAGAACGTGAATAGCACTCCAAATGGTTCCACAGCCAATGGAGCCAATAGAAACATGAACGCACTTCAGGATTATCAAATGCAATTAATGTTGCTAGAGAAGCAAAACAAGAAGAGGCTTGATATCGCCAGAAATAACGGCAACGCCGATCAAGGACAAGCTGTCATGGGCGGTAAGATGTTGCCCGGACAACAACAGCAGCAACAGCAGCAGCAACAACAAAATCTCGCTGGAGGAGGTGCACAACAATTATCACAAAAAGACTCTCCAGCTACAGCTACCAATTCTCCAGTCATAAATAACAAGCCATCACCTTCGAGTACTGGTGGTAAGAAAAAGAAAGAGGCCCCAGGAAAGAGAGGAAGGAAACCTAGTACCGGTGCGGCCAACGTACAATCTACACCGGTTAACAACACCGCCGCAAATACTCCAAGCTTACTCAAGAAGGAATATAATGCCCCTCTTACACCTGCTTCCGAGTCACAGAACGATCTCAAGAGGAAAAGAAAGGCAAATGGCGGTCCCGAATCTCCAAAGAAGCAAGCTACCTCCAAGACTGGTCCTCTTAAGAAGGAGAAGTCGATCAAGGAAGAAACTGGCGATGATGAAAATGCTCAAGGTAAAAAGATGGAAGAAGAAAATATGCCACCACCAGGTGCATCCTCCAACTTTCAAGATCCCATGGGGGCTCCTGATCAAATCTTCCCGGTCGAAATTCTTAGTGGCAATGGAGCCGGAGATAATAATAATTTCTTTGGAGCCTCCAACCAGCCAAGCCAAGGTGCATTGGATGACATCGATTTTGATTTCAATCAATTCTTGGATGGCAATGGAGATAGTGGGTTGAATGATGGAATTGGTGGATTCAATTGGGGCAATGTGGATGCCATTGAAAATGGAGAATGAGGGCTTTACTGTTCGATAATTGGTTCTATGTTTTCTAAAACTTTATTTCTATCTTGTTTCTTATACTATTTCTTTATGTACTATAAGTTCAACTAATCAATTAAGCGAGGACCAAGTGTTCTGTGATACATTAAAATCATTGTAGACAAAAGAAGGTATTATTGCAAACGAAAGGCGTACTTGTACAAAAGGCTTCGTTGTTAAAAGAACCTTGAAACGTCGATCTGCGTTTAATAATCAAAAGAGACTTCCTTGTAAGCGTTGTTGTCTGAGCTTCTTTCTTCTCTCTTTCTCTTCATCAATCACGGCTCCTTCGAACCAAGTGTTTGAGAACCAAACTCCCACCAAAACGATACTCAAGAGTGCCACTAAAATTGCACTACTTAATTTAGTGGAAGGGAATACGTTCCAGCACCATTCGTGGACCAAAAAGATAATTGCCAGTGGCACCAAGCCCCAGTTTGTGAAGTAGAGCAATGCAGGTAATTGCCAGCAGTACCAAGATAAGAACTGGTAGTGTAAGGATCTGGCAAAAAGGATACCAATGACGTTAGAAGTGGCCAAAATAAGGAAAACCAATTTTGGACCGGTCTCTTCCTTGGTGATTAAATTATCAGCAGCAATGGTCGATTTGAAAGAGAAGGCGTCCATGATCAAAACAGGCAAGCCCTTCCCAACGACTAAAGGATGAACCCATCTGGTCAAGACAAAAGCGCACAACACGAACAAATTGCCTGCTAACAAAATGGTTGCAAACTCCCTACTCAAGAAGAATTCTTCAGAGAGGAATCTCCAGTTGACGGTCCATTTGTACATGAATTGTCTGGAGAAATCGAAGGCCTGGCTGATGTAGTTCCATCTGATAAGATTAGCTTCTTCGTCGCTGTAGAGAGGTAACAAAAATTGCCATCCCATGATCACCTGAATAAATGGAATAATTGACAAGACCACAATGAACTTGATTGGGTTTTCACCAGTCAAGAAGTATACGACGACCAAGAAACCTGGCAAGTACAACAAAGCATTCATTTTGATGGAAATGGCAATACTGTAGAGATCAGAAGCCACGGCCACCAAGAAGAAGGATGCCCAAGAACTGGTGGAGTACCAATAGGAAGCTTGCTGAAGAATCAAACACACACCAGCCATGGCGGCGGTGGTGAAACAATCGTTGAACAATCTCAACACATAGATGGAGAAGATCCGCTTACTGGCCACCAAAAACATCATGGGCCATGGCAGGAAGTTTGTCATGGATCCATAAATGAATACCACGACCAAATTGGTGAAAGCAAGAAGGTGGCCGAAAAGCAGCTGCGCCAATTGGATATTGGCCCCTTGGTTGGTGATATAACTGATCAACTGATAAATCTGCACGTATCCGGCTGGGTACACGATGGGTCCAGTGTCACCGCCGATGAGTTTGTAATCGAGTTCTCCTTCATTGATGAGGTTGATTTGTTGCATGTAGGTCACAAAGTCAATTTCGGTGTATGAAACCTTGGCAATGATCAACTTGGCCATGATGGCAGTGAGTGTAAACACCACTGGTCCAACCACACGCCGGTAGAATGGATCGTACAAGACGGCTCTGATCCCATCCTTAATGTCTTGCAAGACGTTTTCAAGGGTGAAAGGTGGCAATTCTTGCTTTTCCCGAGTCTCCGCCACCTCCTTACTGTCCTTCTTTCCCTTGGAAGCTTGCTTCCTCTGTCTGAGCTCCTGTTGATCCGACATGGTGTGATCTGGTGATGAACAGCGCTACCTGATAATTTTGTGCAGATAGCCGACGCGAGGTCGTAAATTACGCGCGATGTCATGTTATTATCAGAGGATGGGATCAGGAGATAGAATAGAAAATGAAAACATGAAATGAGGAGATAGAAGACTTGGAGAAATTATGAAAAGGTGAATGCCTCGAAAACGTATGAATTCATATTAAATTATCACTCTCGAAATACTTCTCTAAAAATGAATAATTAATTGGATACTCTCTGATTCAAGCCCATGGATCCGTAATTAAAATACTAGTTAAACTCTGCAACTATTTCTATGCTCGTACCCAATCGCTTGATACTCTTCTTTTATGATATTCGAATTTCTAGTTCCTTCTTCTTCTACGAATTATTAATTAATTTCTTACTATGCGATTATGCTATTTATGCTGCGAAAGACCGCGAAGATTTCTTCTTGAAAACTCTTTGCACGTCTCTCTTTCTTCTCTTACACTCTCTCGAAAATTCTCCTCTCATCTTCCAGAACCATTGCTCGTAAGCAGACTCTTCTCCTTCTTGAACCACAATATCGTCGGTTTCTCCTGGCAATTTTATCGCTTCGCTGAAACCACCAATCTTGTTCAATTGCGACTGGGTTTGAAGGAAAGGCGAGTCCAAATGAGGCCAGAAAAGCCCGTATTTTTGCGACTGCTTCAAGTAAGTCTCTTCCTGTTGCTTCATTCTGATTTGCTCCAAAAGCTTCTCCTGCTCAGCGGTATCTATGACTTGTGCCTTTTCATCCACATCGTCGTCTTCGTCCGAAAGTGCCAATTTAAAAGCATCTTTGGATTCTGGATTGAACAAAGATCTCAAGGTTTCAGTATTGTTGGACTTTGGAGCTCCGAAAGTAGGAATGAACTCTTCTTCGGAGTCTTCATCTGCATTATCAGCTGCCTGTGGTTGAACTTCTTCCTCTTGAACTTCTTGATCTTCTTCGTAGTTTTCGTAGTTTTCATAGTTTTCATCATTGTCATCACCTTCAACCTTCTGAGGCTTCAAAGTGCTGAAATCAACTTCATTTCCTTCATCATCCTCATCGAAGTAAGTCTCTTCTTGAGGTCTTTCAAGATCTCCTTTGAACTGGTTCAAAATCTTATTGGCCTGGTTGTAATTGTATGTTTCGAATTCTTCTTCCTCAGCGTCCTCATCGATTCTACCTTCGGCTTCGTAATCGTATCTGACCACCTTTCTTCTACCTTTTTTGTCGAAAATGATATCTTCCTTTTCAATACCGTTACCCTCTTCGATTTCAACTGGTTTATCGAAGTCATGCTTATCCAAAATAGAAGCCAAAATCGACTTGTTCTTGATTTCTTCTTGGATAAACTGTTCATCTTCTTCTTCGTGCTTACCTTCTTTGCCATAGGCAGCAACTCCCTCACTATCGATTCCACATTTACCGTCATCTGGACCTCCCAAGACTGGATCGTTGATTATAACCCTCTTTCTGTTTTTCTCGATAAGATGGTCATCTCCACTTCTCCATGCTCCATCTGCGTACCTCCAGGTCAACTCTGAGACCGCTTTATTCTCAATACCCCATAATTTGGTCTTGTAATTCTTGAACGTCTTAAGTTCTCCGTTGATCAAAATTCTGAGAGTTTGTTGTTTACGATCGAGTTCAGAACGGTCAGTTTTCCGGATTCTACCTTTAATAACGTCACCTCCACCAGAGAGGTACGAATAGGAATGAACATGCGTTTTGCTGAAAGGTTTCGTTATCGAGCCGTATGACTTCAAACCTGCTAATGTTCTCGATGGTGGTCTGTTCTTGGTGTTACCAGAAATATCTTTGTACATGTGGCTGGACTTCATGAATCCGTTAGGGTTGTTGGTTGTGCGGCCCGATGTTAAATCACCGGTGATGAAGTTGGTAGGGTATAAAGTGGATGCTTCTTTGATTCTGATGTCACGCGCCTGACTCACGTTATTCTGCTTGATTCTTTCGGAGCGGAGCTTGTCTGGTCTCTTGTGATCCTTTTCCCACGCTTGCATATAACTTGGTTTGGCTTCGCTGATGGTGAGCTTCATTCCCATAAACAACAAGCCGTTGAAAGCGGACTTGAGCTTTTCAAAGCCTCCCTCTGGAAGCTCAATAGTGACGAAACCGTAGTAGTGATCCTGGAGAGGTTTCGAGCGAAGCTCGAGTTCTTTGGTGATGGTTCCGAACTTCGCCAAACGAGTGCTGAGAGTTTGCAGCGAAGCGTAAAGCTTCGGCGAAATGTTACCGATATGTATACGAGTTTCCATTGTTGAGTCTGTCTCTGTCTCTAGAGGTCGCTGGGAAGAACTCGACGGTGTTGAATGCAGGTTTTGTCAATGAGGTGCTTGATTCACAAGTACTAAAATAATGAAAAATAGTGCGCCGATGAGATGGCCCCTCCAGATCATGTGACTGTATATGATATCGCGTCCCGGAACTCTTCAAGTATTTCAGTAATCTGTTCTTCAGACGTCCTCTTAAACTGGTTTTACGAGGATCTTTACCTTTGATCCTCCTTCTGAGACTGGTTATTGGACTTGACCATTAATGAGCTCTTTGGACAATGAAATCAAGAACGGTTGGCAGAGGGTAATTGAAGGTTACGAGAAGCTCGAAGATGGCACTTATACCAAAGCAGAGCCCACAGAAATCGATTTGGATACCAACCAGCAGGTCAATTTATCGGAGACAATTCCACAACTACAAGCATTGATTGATAGTAGTAACAACAAAGAGGTTTTAGAGCAGGAAATCAAAAACCTCTTCCTGAGAGGATACTGGAATGGATTCTATGCGGGATACGAACATGGAAAATCAGAAGCGAACGAAGCGAGTGAAGAAGGTAATTGAATAAGACATTGGATCCAGATTCAAGACTAATACTTGGTATTGTGAAACATGAAATTGAAAAATGAAATTGGTCGCTTCCTCATTTGCAACTTCCTTGAAATTTCAAGCTTGCTTGTTATCTGATAAGACTCTCAAAAAATTCCACAAGGACTTTCATTCTTGATGAAATTCTTCGTTTTGAATCACTCAAGAATTTTGTTCTTAAGAGTAATTCTCATGCGTAAGATTTTTCCTACAGTTCACTAATCTCAATAAATAATTACATTGCGATATATAGCTGCGTAAGTCTAGGTAGATTGCCATAAGTCCTTCAAACCCATGATGGAGGTGATTGTTCCGGCCACACCAACGTCTCCCTCGGTGAAGTGCAAGATGTCTAAGGAGTTGAGGGCAATGAAGGAGTCCAATGCGTCCCAAATCAACTTTCTCTTTGCCTTGTAGATCTTCTTGTCCACGGTCTCCTTCTGCTCGCCCTTCTCTTGTTCGGACTTGTACTTGCTCAAGGTGTTGATGGTGTGCACGGAATTGATTATACCAGCAATCAAACCGAGCAACCAGAATCTGGAGGCCCAGGTGGAAGCGGTAGGGTAGCGCTTCTTGTCCATTATTCCCAACATCTTGAAGAAGGCAAGAGAGTCTAAGGTTAAGTAACCTGCGTAACCCAAGTTTCTGATCACGGTGGTGGATCTCAATACTGGGTCCAACAATTTGTTATCGAAGGTTTGAGCGGCAGTTTGAAGATGGTTCAATGGCTTCAAGAATCTCATTCCCTTTCTGATGAATGTAACGTGGCCCTTGATGTCTTTGAACAAATTGACCCATTCGGCGGAGTAACCTTTGCGGGCAAGATAGTAACTCAAGAAACGGGACAAATAGGCTACCAAACGGTAGCACTTTTCCCTTTTGGGTGTGCTGTCCAAGAACTTGATAAGTTTGGCAAAAGTGGGGTGGTAGATGACAGCGTCGGCGACCATGGTGAAATCTGGGGTACAATTCTGGGGGTGCAAATCTACTAAGGAGATTGGTGTCTATATAACCAAGATTTTGTGGAGGGATCACGAGGACCGAGGCTTACTTTTCGGCCCGCCGGGCAGGGTCTCCCCGCACGTGAAATGTGCCCTGTCACGAGGGAAGATCATCACTGAAATATCTGCTAGCTAAACTCTAGATTTACGTCTCTTCGAGCAATCATAGCGTATTTTTTACTGTCATTACTAAATTTGTGATTGGTTCATTTATTCCTTTAGTTTACATATCCAAAGTTATCGGTTGCGGCTTCGAGGGGCCTCGATTCGTCCTCGGGAACCGCACCGGCGGGCTGCGCAACCTCTTCGTTTATAGTGAAGTCACTGCCCTCGGTGCTGCTGCGATCGGAGGGTACTGGCTCAAAAGAGCCACCCACCACGCCAAAACTCTTTTGACGTTCTTTGCGAGCAGCCACCGAAGTATCCGCAGGTTTGGCCCGCGCACTGGCACCGGTTTTGGAAAATGGATCTTTGAAGTCTTGATAGTGTTTTTTAATGCGTGGATTTCGCAACCCTGCAAGATTATCGTGGATCTCAAAGATGCCTTCCGTCAAATCTCCGCCGTCAACCATGTCAAGCATACTAGATCCGGCAATGTGAGGATGGCTATGACGTTGCGAGCTGTAGTCATAGAGCAAGGAGTTGACCGAACCATTGCGGTCGGTCATTCCCGGATTAATATGCGGTTGTGGATGCTGTGGGGTGGTTGCAGATATCGAAGATGTTGATAACGTCAAGAGCGGGATCGTCTGGTCTACCGGTAAATCAGACGTGTACGAGTTGAGCGAAGTCGCGGATGATGCTTGTGACAAACCACCACCGTAAATTTGGTGGGGAGGCACCAATGGCGAGCCTGGCGTATCTGTGACATCCAAGCTGCCCACGCTGCCACGCTCTTTAGGAGCCTCGTGAGTCTCGCCCAAATCAGTGTCATGCCGAAGTTTGGCCTCATCGGATTTAGAAGAATCCTGCGAATGTCTGGACTTAACGGGTGTAGAAGAATCCTGCGAATGTCTGGACTCATTGGAGCTTCGATTGGAAGAATCCTGCGAATGATTCATCGCTGGTGATGACTTTTTCTTGGCTAAATCTTGAGACTCTTTCTTTGGAGTCAATTGGGGAACATCTTGAAGAGGAACTCCATTCAACTGGAGACTCAACATGTCTCTCACGGGAGTACTGTTGACAGGAGTTGCAGGTGTTACATTTATGCTGGCCATCAATGGAGGTGAGGATCTTCCGTTCGCCGGCGAACTAATTCTTAATGGAGACAACGACATCGAGTCCTCTTCTTCGTACGCAGGTGGTGGTGCAAGGTTGATGGCAGTAGAAGGATCCAAATCTGGATTGAATGGCGGTGGGTTTACCGATGGATTTCTTAACAAATGAATTGGTCTCGCGATCGGTGAAAGTAAAGGACTGTGGAAATTCCCTGGATGTGGGGTGGCTTGTGGTGAATGAAGCGAGCCTGGTGTCGCTGCCGGTTTGTACAAATTGGCACCCAAATGCATATCACCGTCTCTTTCTATAGGGTCGTCATTGTTAAACGAGGAGTTGATATGATGGAATGTAGGTTGGATCACAGCATCTAGCGAGTTCGAGGAATCAGCCGTGTTCGCTGCCATCAATGCCAGGTTTGCCCGATTGGTTCCATCCACCGCTAATACCTCGGGTGATATTGGCGGAGATCTCTCTGAATAGAAGGGCAAACCCGAAGTTGGTGGTGGGCTCAATCCATTATCATAAGCAGGTAATAATGTATTACCATGGGCAGCTAATGGTGAAAGGATGTGAATTGGGGAATCGATCGAAATTTCGTAATGCTTCCGTTTTTCGGGTTTTTCGGGGTCTTTGCGTGATATTCTCAAACATATCTTAATCCAGTGATGCGCTTGGATTGTATCAAGTGAAGTATCGGGATGGATTTCGTGATTGAATTTTTCGTTCAAGACTTTTGGCACGAATAATTGGAATTCTAATTCCTTAGGTAATACTTCATCATCAACGTCTGGAGTCTCTGAATCTTCATTGCCTCCACCAGCACTAAGAAGTGATTTTCCCTTTTTGGCCTTGTGTTCTAATAACAAGTACTTCTTTGGTGGTTCCATTCTGTGTACTTTTTTGTTCTGACAGTAGTACTCTAAATTTTCGCTAAGATAAACCCTGATCCTATGAAGGGCTACTTTACCCCATAAGGGCACGAATCTGAATGCTAGAGGGAGGTACGAGTTGAGAACGACCGATTTTCCACCCACAACGATATCGTACCTGAGTTGATCTTCCCAGTCTCTCGTGATGACAATAGGTTCATTTTCTTCCAAGTTGAGCTCGGATGGGGTTCGTACCACATCAATCGGCAAGCGGGCATTCAAATTCGATTTGAAGGCTCCTGTTCTGACCACGTTGGCTTCGAAATGGTACAGCACCGATCCGAAAGTCACTGCACACGTTTCTGGGGTCGAGGGTGGGAGTGGATGCTCGAAGTTGTAGATGTAGTCACCGGGTGCGAAATGGCCTGTTTTGGGATCGGATTCAGATGTACTGACGCTGGTGGACAATTCATTGAAGATGGTGCTAGTTTCCGGGGCTGGGGACGCTGCACGGCGCACAAAACTGGGGGATAAGTTTCTGGTGAAAAAGTTACCCGTGGCGTTAGCCGCGGCATCGACTGATGTTGAGGAGGATCTAGACATCGTTTCAGCGAGGTTCAACAGTGAAATGTCATTTTCGGCATGGTACCCGGACGATGACGTACTGTCTAGTTCACGGAAGACGTCAGCGCCATTATTGGGGCCACAGAACAGGCCCTGCTGGAAGAAGGGCCAAGTATGAGACACGATATCGTTGACTTCGTAGAAATTCGTTCTTTTGGGCGGAATACCTTCAGGCCAATCTGTACGTTGTTGGCCGCTGAATGTAAGACTTACCGACTTGATCTTGCTGGGTTTCAACACCCGAAGGTAGAGCGCACCCCGAAGGAGGGTGGGAGGTCTTTCTGCAAACTCTTGAGTGCTGAATCCCTGAACGAAGAGCGTCTTTTCAGCTGGAATGACATACAACTGGATGGAGGACGTCTGGGCCAAGGGCTTATCGGGAAGTACAGGTGTATAGGTTTCGACTTCTGCGCCGGTCCCCGTACTGGCTCCGCCTGCTAGTGTGAGCTGCAGCGCCGGGAAAAGCGGGCTATTGGGGTTTCCAGACATCTTCGCAAGGGACGGTGGTGGTTACAACTTCAATTAATCCCCTAAATCGCATCTCGAGTATAGCGAGGGCGTGCACACAGGGGGGTGACCGGGTGATAGCGGCAGCAGCAATGCGACCGGCACAATGAAATTTAGGGTCTCGAGATCGGTCGGGGCAGCAACGCAGAGAAGGTGGGGGACTACCGAGAGTGAGTGATTAAATAGGGGCTAAATAGAGTATAGAGGTGGAGATCGAAGTTGGGGGAGACAAGCTTTGGCTGCGCCTTTTGCCCAGTTCCAAGAACTGGAAAGCCTCCCCTCCACGGGCGGCGGATCAGAGCGATCTCTGATCGCACCGTGCGAGGTGCGCCGTCCTGCAGAGAATGACATAGACCTGCAGGTACGTCTGAAACCGGTACTATTCCATTCACTCATCGCACGATACTGAAGTGAATAGAGATTGATATAGAAATAGAATTCACAGCCTAGAGCTATCATTATATTTTTGCACATCCTCCAGTATGATACGTCGCTCTCTTCTATCAGGAGTGCGTCATTACCGTACGAAAGGTGCTAAGAACAAGAAAACCCTCGCTGGCATCGATCCTTCCAGCATACGAAAGTCTCGAATCTCGTGCCTAACCCCAGAAGAACTCCCAACTAGCACCAATATCGAACAAGACCCATCCTCTTTCACCACCATTCATACTCCTTACGGCTGGGCACCCATACCCAAAAAGTGCTACTCCTTCAAATGGACCAAAGATCAGATCGAACAAGCCGTGAATAAGCAATATGGTCTGACCGCTCCCACAGTGGCCCAATTGCAGTCGCTCGTTTGTGACTGGGCTGCCTCGGTCGATATCACTGCGGTACCGAAGACCGAAAAGCCGAGTGCTCGTGATTTGGCCCAGATCAAGGAAGATGCCTTGTACCGTTCTCAATTGAAATTCGATATCTACGACGTGGAAGGCAACAAGAATGGCGTCATAAATAAGAGGCCATACCTTGAAAAAACTGTTACAGGCGACAAGACGGTACTTAAAGGGACCGTCAACTTCACACACGCATGGAATTACTTCTATCTGCTTACATATCCGCAATATAGCGACTTGCCACGAGGACAAGGTACCAAGAAGGTCCTGGCACTCTGGAACGAGATGAAAATGGACGAGAAAGAGATTTATCGTCAAAAATACGCTGCCTTACTCAAAGATGGTAAAGATGTATATAAGGGAAAGATCATCACGGTTGAGGAGAAAATGCGGATTAACAAGACATTCAACAAATACAAAGAGACCCAGCGGGCTCGAGTGGCAGCCAGACAGGAGAAAATCGATCAGATGATGGCCGGTGACGACTGAAAATGTTGACAGCATATTGTACATAGTCAAAATCATAATGCATCATGAATAGGTATATTTCATTGGAATCTGTACGAATCTGGGGACCAGATCTCCCCAAAATTCTCTCGTAAAATGCTCTTATTATTTTTAAGTCAAGGAGAACACAATATATATGTAGTCTGGTACTCACGAACATTTCCAATTCGAGTATCTTCACTCTTGAAATATCTACATTTTTCCATTTCATAAGCACTCTACGCCGATTTTCCTTGAATAACACTGTTGATTCAATCCGATAAATATTTTGATAATCTAGAGGCTCAGACTTTTCCCTTCACCTCAACCAACTCGCCCTGGGCATTCTGTTCGAGCTCTCCGAGCCATTCGTACAAGACTCCCAAGTCTCTATTAGCGAGATCCTCACGTTCACATGCCCTGTCATACCAGTGCTTACTGGCCTCTCCTAAAAACAAGAATCTATTCTGGACATCTGCACTTTGGGTTGCCAAAACCAAATCCTTCCGGGTCAATTTGGTGATGAAACCACCTGCAAAATCGACGTCCGCGGGAAGTTGAAGTTCGGGAGGGTATGCGTGCTTCACAGGACAGTTGTCAACCAGCGCCCAGGACTTACCGGTGGACACCGAGACCAACTTGGCGTACTTCTTCATGTCAAGCCCGAAAGATTTGGCGAGCTGGAACGAATCGGCCACAGCTAAGTTGGTCACCGCCAACAAGTAGTTGTTGGACAATTTTGCAGCCAATCCCGCACCATGTTGGGCGCCGCACGGAAACATGTTTTTACCCATTTTGTTCAATAACTGCAATAATGGAGGCGAGATGTCGGTTTCGTTCGCTCTTGAAAGCATGAAGGAAAGGGTGGCCTTACGGGCACCGGCGGTTCCTCCGGATACTGGGGTATCGATGAAATCGAACAGAGGAATCTGCTCTTTGACGTACTTGTGGACTTCGATCGATGTGGGGATATCGATAGTGGAAGTGTCGAGGATGGTGGTGGTGTTACTGGCCTGACTTGTGGTTTTGTAGTTTTGCACCAATTCTTCCACTACAGCCTTCACATGCTTTCCTTCGGGAACCAGGGTAATGATGAAGTCCAATTGTTCATCCACATCATGGACAAAACTTGCAATCGAGTCCAAGGCTTTGACAGTACCAGCTGACTTTGGCCCTCCGGCAACAGTTGTGATGAACTGATCGGTGTGTTGCGGTAAAGTGTCGTAGACATACAATTTATCAGTTGGCTCGAGCTTTTCATAGACATGTCTGGCCATATGTTGGCCCATTTGGCCAAGACCGATGAAGCCGTAGTTGGCAAGAGCACGGGATGACACCGAGAATTGACGCTGACACTGTCTCAACATCTTGTTGGCCCGTTATTCCGGAGATCTGGGGGTTTTTATAGTTACCCCAACTGTTAGGCGCGCGTCGTTTGCGGCATTGTGGGGAAGCGCTAAAGCGAGGCACAACCGCTAGCGACATCGAATATCCAGCAAAATAACTGTAGATCTCGAGAAAATCAACCAATTGAAAGTATACCATATCATTATTGCTCTACACTGGTCGAAAATGCCTTTTTCTCGGTCTGCTGCTCCAAAATTTTTCAGTTTGCGTCCCGATCTGGCCTGCCGAAACTGTGGAGATTCCTTTGGTGCGCAGATGCCACCCCAGATTTGGTTGAGAGCGCACCTGACTATCCACGGATATCCAGAGATCGGTACTGCAGTCTACTCAACCCAGCGGAAACGGCCTGCCGCTGAAAATTGCAACAGCGCGGCAATTGACAATCTGATGGCGGCTGCCGCTAGAGTGATACCATTTGTGGCTTGTATTCCAGGTGCACATAGATTTGACATGTTTTTTCAAACTCCGGTATGAGTCCGCGGGGAATGGTTGGCCCATTTCCACACCCCCACTTTGGTACCACCCTATCCCAATTGGTCGTCTCGACACACTGATGATTAATTATTTTGAAACCGTCTTCTCGACAAATTGATACTTAAAGTCTGATTTTGTTCATCGCATCTGTTTCTCATCCTTTCCTTATCTCATGACTGATCTCGCTATTTCCTCGCAAACCCCCACCAAAACCACCTACTCCCTCCCCCGCCCCCGCGCCGCCTACTATCCGGACTCGGGCTCGAGCTTGTATCCTGATAAGGATCTCTACCTGAAGATCGCAGCAGCGCCCAAGACTCTCTTGAAAACTTACCGTTGTGAGCCTCGTTCGGCAATTGCAATCACCGTTCCTGCCAAAGCAGTCTTTCGAATCACGACCCCCGAAGGACCTCAAGTCTGCGATCTCAACATCTGGAACCAGCATAACCCGCGTGAACGGTTTTGGGCCGCTAGAACAAGACAATTGCACTCAGCACACGTCTCCACTCATGACAGACTTTGGTCCAACCTCCCCTATCTTCGTCCGCTAGTCACCATCACGGGCGACTCCTTGGGCGGCCGTCACGACGAATGGGGTGGCCGTGTTCACGACACTTTGGGAACTCGTTGTGATCCTTACGTAGACAACTTGCTCACTGGCGAAGATAACGATTTCCATTGCCATTCCAATCTTACGCGCGCGATTATGCCATATGGCTTGACCGAATTCGATGTTCACGATGTGTTGAACGTATTCCAAGTCACGGGCTTGAATGAGTACGATCAGTACTTTATGGAAGCCTGTCCCGCAAAGCCCGGAGACTACTTCGAGCTTTTCGCCGAACAAGACTTGCTTGTCGCAATCAGTGCTTGTCCAGGTGGAGATCTTTCGCAATGGGGCTGGGGTGAAGATAAGGAGGATTTGGCGCTGCTGAAAATGGTGGACTGTTGCCGTCCATTGGAAATCGAGGTCTACGAATTGGACGACACTCTGGTGTTGAACGATTGGACTGCCCCCGAGTATGCGAAATATAAGGGTAGCCATGGTTTGAAACTTTCGCAGCCACCATCGAAATAAATTTTGTATTGATTATATGCTCGGATATTTTTCATGCTTATGATTTTATGTAGATGCTTCTATATGGCTCAATTATACTCGTATGAATCAGTACTATTATATGACTCAGAATCATCATACTCATATGACTCGTATACTATGATATGACTCAGGAATACTACATGAATCAGTAGTCAATATATGTGCAGCACCATTCAATTTTATGACTTTGGGTGAAATTCAATTTCGTCTAACTTGTTCCGTCGATGCATTCGCCTACCCAGTCACTGATCGCATCATCGGTAATGAAGCCGGCGATCTCGCTCCCCTGGTACTCAATTTTGTTGGACTCGATAAACTTTTGCAAGTACTCGAAACCACCACGAACTCTCTCTTCCGATTCTGAACCTTCGAACTTCAATTCAACCTTTTCGAGAATTGCGTTCTTGGCCACATGAAAGGTTACGGTGAACCCTAAATCTTCATTTGTTATTTCGTGAGTGAACAGTTGAGTGGATCCGTACCTCCATGACCACTCTCGAAGCTCATCTGCTAATTTGGTGATTTCTTCCGGCAAAATTGTGCTTTCATCGATCACAAATGTTTGAGCCGATTTTGCTGAGTTGGCCTCAACAAAGTCAGTTAACCCAAACAACTCATTTTGATCGTACTCGCCTTCCTCCTGCTCTGGTTTGGTCTCTGGTGCTACTCCATAAGCATAAGTGAACTCGCTGCTCACGGCCTCAATGAATTGCTCTTGTGATATGTTCAAATTCTTGACCTTTGACTTAACCGATGCTATACTGGCCATTGACTCCACTTTGCCTAGAACCTTCTCGTCACGGCTCAAAAGCTTTCCCAAGATGTCCAATCTCAGGTTGAGAAGCATGGTACCATGGTGGTAGGACTTGCCTTTCGAAAGTTTGTAAGCAGATCCACTGATTTTGTAATTGTAGCCATCACTTTGGACAACGGTGGTGATATCACCTCTGTCGTTTACCTGAATCTTATAAGGAATATCTTCGATTTTGTTCACTGCTTGCACCACCAATTCTGCAAACCGGAACCGATCGAATTTGCCCTTGGTGGTCATGAATGAAAAGTTCACATTGCCCATATCGTGGACAACGGTGCCTCCTCCAGATCTTCGCCTCACAAGGGGAATATGCAATGAGTTGAGCAACGGCACATTCACTTCTTTCCAGGGGTTCTGGTTTTTGCCGATAACTACACATGGTGAGTTTGTATAGAACATCAAGCGGTTGAAGTTCAAGTGGCCTTCGTCATTTTGTGGGAGTGGCATCTTGTTGTAGACATAATCTTCAATAGCCAAGTTGAGGTATGGATTGGAAAGTTTGGAGACAAATACCGCTGGTCTTCTTAGCTTGGTTTGATCTTCAAATGTGAGGGTATGTTCATCTTGAAATATGGTAGCGTCACTGACTTTTTGATTTGAAAAGGGCGTTACAAGGGCTAATTCTTGTCTTTTTGCGATCACGTCTGGCGATTCTTGGTAGTGCTGAAAGTCACTCAAGCCAAAGTCATCCGAGTCCGCCGAGGTCAAGTCGTCCTGGAACGGCAACTGAACATTTCCTATCAGCCTTCGAGATCTCAAAAATGAGGTTTGATATCGTACTCGGGTACGCAATAAGCTGAATCTGAACATGAGCTTGGTAAGTGTCAAAATTCGGTAGTACGGTTGAATCAGTGCGGTGAGAGTTCCGGGAAAAGACCTCGGGGATAATTCCGTAAATGGAGCTGAAAAAGATCGCAAAATGAAGTAAACTAAAGAGAATGTAGGAAATGTCTCGTGAAGTATTGAAGAGTTCCATTCTTGCTCTTAATGGCCAAAGATCATTCAACACTTGTTAGTATACCACGGTCGGATCTTCCCTGTATCACGTGAATATCTCTATTTCCAGACCATCGCGTTAAGTACAGTACCAACTGAAACTAACATACCCCATCCCCACCGTCCCTACCACCCTCATGAATCGGGATCTTGTCATAGAGAAGCATCTTCTCACGCGGTCATATGACTCGGAATCCAGGATAGAAGATCTCTTGGAACAGAGATATTCCATCACTGGTGGTCAAAAACCGTTCTTGATCTTCGGAAAGCCTGAAAAAGCCCCACCAGTCAAATTATTGGAAACAAAGATAAATCCATTGACCAAAGAACGCAAAAGATCCACTCGGATGGAGCTCAGAAACTACTTTAAACAAACTCTACTCAATCAAAAGCGTCTCATCAAGAAAATTCAGGCCCACAATCGATCCAAATCGCAAAAAGCTTTCCCCGTTAAAAGAATGCTAGAGCACTACAAAATCCCCGAGTTTGAAGATTTCATCGCCTTAAATAACTTATGGCAATCCTACACACAAGAATTGTTGTTTCCTCAAAATAAGGTTCCAGCCATGAATATAATACTACCTAGGTTAACTAGTGTCGATCTCAACGGATGTCTCCTTACGGTGCTAAACTCCAAAAACCATAATTTAGTGGGAACCAGAGGGATTGTTGTTTGCGACACACAACACTCGTTTATAATCTGTGTACCCAGAGATGAAGACTCCAAAGAATGGAATGAATCCAAGAAAGAATTCAGTCCGCTGGAAATGGTCGGAGGACTTCGAGTGGTGCTAAAGAAAGGATCTCTTTTCGGGTTTGATGTGATAATGCCTGGAAATGAAGAAGAATGCATGAGTTTCACCATTATCGGCTCGCGGTTCGAGTTCAGAACCGGTGATAGAAGTGGGAAGAAATTCAAAAATCATAACGTCGACGATTTATAGAGTCAGAACTGGTGATATAAGTGGTTCAGAAACGATAACGTTGACGATTTATAGAAATCACGGGTATAACGAACATTCAGCATCAATCATCTTGTAACTCATTAATTTATCTCTTGTCATACTGCGTATCCGGATACCATCCCTTTTAAATGTTTTTTATATTTTCTGCTTCAACTCGTTCAATTGTATAATCAACAATTCATCCTTGTGAATATCCAATTTCTCGAGTACTTTTTGGATCTGGTCCAATACTTGCGCTTTATCTTGGTAGTTACCACCGAGCAATCCGGTGATTTCTTTCGACAATTGAGCGTCGTCTATATTTTGCAATCCTTGTGAGGCTTCTTCCTTGTCGACTATGGCAATCACACTGGAATTTGATTCCTCGTCCAGGAAATTCGTCCTCAAGTTCTGTATTACCTCGTTGAAATTGCCACTGAATTGTAGCGAGTCCTCGGATAAGAAGTCAGTCAAGTCCTTCAAGGTTTTATCCACATGATCGTCATTATTCTTAGGTAAAGTTTCTTCGTAGAGACCCAATCCATAGGTCTTTTGCGTCGGAGGCACTGGATTCGATAATGCTCCCAAAGTTTGACTTAACTTGATCAATTCATAGTAATTATCATAAATGATCGACTTTTTGGCCGAATCGTGGGAATTGTAGTTATTGGTGATGGAATTTCTAACCTTCAAGATATCCTCAATTCTAGAACTTTTGATAAATTGCTCCAACTGTTGGGGATCTTCAAAGTTTGGTTCCACAATCTTGTCAGTTGACTTCGTCGACTCATTGGGTCTGTCTATGCCTTGTTTCGTTGATTCTTCCTCCAACTTCTTGACATCTTCTTCTTGTTTCTGAATGTTATAAAACTCTTGAAGTGCCTTCCTCCTCGACAGCACCTTTCTAGTCGCTAGATTTGGAGAAGAGATCTGAGTCGGCGATTGTGATCCCAAAGCAGGGGATGCCGTCCTGGATCCAGGTTGCCTTTTATATGATAGAACTGGAGTGTCGGGCATTGTAGACTTGATGACGACGGTAGTTGAGTCTTGAAAGTGAAACTTGAATGGCTAGTGATCTCCAGGTTATACGGTGCACACAAAAATACAGATCGCCCTATGCAGGAGGTTATAGTTCTACTTACGAGACAACACAAATCCACAAATCAACTGATTTCAAGGGGGAAATTTAGAGACCGGAAGAGGAAGGGGGGGCTTAAATTGCCTTAGATATACACCTGCAATGTAATATTTCCAATATTCTATTTTATTTGTTTTGCAAAGTATTTTTTTTATATTCTTTTCAATATTACATGGATTTTCGTTTAAGTATTTGCTTTTAGTTCTATTAATCTATACACAGAGAAGCTAGTCATTGATCCATGACTCCAAGAAAACCAAGTCTGATTCCTCGGTTTCTTCAGGAACAACCGAGAAATGGTCAAAGATGGAAAATGGTTGGTTTTTGATCGATTTTCTCAATGATTCACTGGTCAATTCTTTATTGGATTCATCGTCATATGCCTTACCGTAACCCGCTTCCAACACACTTTGCCAAGTGGCCTTGTAGGTGTCGTTTGTGTAGTTGATCAATTCCAACTTATCATCGTGAACAAGCACATCACACAAGGATCTTATATCACTGATGGCCAAGTCAATATTGGTAATCTTATTGGAGGTGATGAAGTTCATGATTGAGTCCAAATTGACAAATCCGGTGAAAGTGGTGGGGTAGCTTGCTTGGAGAATATTTGTGTCTGGTCTGAGTGGTTGGAATGCTGTGGGGTATGTGATAGAGGCTGCATATCTCCATATGACGGTCAACAAGGAATCAATGAATTCGGTATCCAATTCGGAATCCGTGAACCATGGACCACCAGTGACTTCAATAGAGGGTTGTAAGTTATACAACATGTAAATTTTTCTTGTGGGGTGTTTGACAGACTTGATGGATTTGATGTAACGTTGGTTTTCCAAGGACTTCAAGCATCTCACCACAACGTGCTGATGTAAGTTGGTCTTGGCCTTGATGGTCTTGGTCCAGATACCCTCTCTTCCCGAGGCCTCGATGTAGGAATAGATCATGGCTTCGTCATCGGACATCTGGGTGATCTTGGAGGCCTCGGCCATCGACACCGCCTGGAACTTCAACTCTTCGCCTTGTTTCACCAACTTGATGAGTTTTTTGTTAAGAAGCTCTTGGACATATTTCACCAAGTCGTTAAGTTTCATACCAGTAGTCTTGACAAGTTCTTCCTGTCCGAAGAGGGTGGAGCTCGGCGACTCCAACATCTTGTTGTAAAGCGCTTTGGCGCCATCGGTCAATTCGGCCATGCTTGTTAGATGTTTGGTGAAGTAGTTGGTGATTCGGTATTTGAAGTGCCCTTCTTCTCTCTCCAACTAGTAATAAATATTGGACTAGATCACTCTTTTTGAGAAGTTTTCAACTTATTGAGACTCCTATTGACCTTATATGTGTCCTTGGCCTTCCAAATTCGTTGCAGGTGCACTTTTCAAACCCAACTTCGATCTGGCGCTGATGTCTGCTTTGACAATTTTGGTTCGCGATGCCAGCTTTTTTTTGAGTGCTGATGATCATCTACCAAGAGTGAGACATGGCTGCTGATAATTTGTTCGGCGAACTCGATGAATTGGAGGGACCCAAGGTGAAGAGTGTTGGGTTCAAGAAGAAGGCTATCAAGGGGAAGAACAGCAGGTCAAAAGCGTTTCAGTGGGAAGATCCCACCCATCCATCCTCCAATACCAACACCTTGAATGATATCACTCCAGAAACTGGAGAAAAGCAAAGTTTGGCGGATGGAGATACCGATATCATTCCAGAAAGTGGAGAAAGGGCCCAAATCTCGGCAGACGATACTTTACATATCATTCCGACTGCGGAACAGAAGGTTCCAAACTCGGTGAATGGTACTTCTGTTGAATCATTTATACCAAATCAAGACACTGCAATTCCACAGAAAGAGCATTTTCCTGCAAACTACCAGGTACAATCGAGTAGCTCCAATAGAAACCTTTTGGATAAGTTGAAAAGAAGAATAACAACAGAGAATGCAGAATTGGAGGATCCAGAATCAGTCCCGGTAATATATGACCTTGAGGATTTGAGCGATGATGCTCTTGATGACGTCCCCAACATCGATAGAATACGGAATAAGAAAACTAGCATACCAGAGGTAAAGAAATACGTTCCTCGACTTGAGGTCAAGGAGCCGGTTTTCAAGGTTACAGAAAAGGAATTACGTGAAGAATATGAAGATAAGCACAATTACGACGATGGAGCGAACGAAAGGAAAGCCGAAGTCAGCTTGGAAGCAGATGCTGATGAGGATGAAGTACTTCTTGACGAAGGAGACGCCGGTGAACTCAAACTAGGCGACTCTGGCAGAGCAATGGAGATCAATAAAGACATGTACGATTTGGAGCTCGGACAAACGAGTGATGAGGAGGAGGATCTGAAATATTCTCATGACGAAAAAGACTTTTCAAGACACAGAGATGCAGCAGAATTGGAGTTACACCAACAGCCAAGTTTCTCCGATCAGGTTACGTCGATTCAAAATTTGGTCGAACACTTAAAGCGGACCAAAATTGAATTGGAAGAACAAATAGAAGCTCAGCAGGCTGAGCTTGGTGATATCAATAGAAAAAAATTAGCACTTCTTGAAGAATTGAACAGTTGATCCATATAAACTTTTTGAAGAATTGGATCTGTATAGCATTTCTTCAAGAATTGGACAGTTGAACTATATAGCACTTTTAAGACTTTAGATCGAGAAAGGGTCCAATATCTTGGCGACTGACATCCAGTGAAGCAGTCGGGATTTCCAACGATCTTTTCGAATCTAACATGTAACGAATATACCTATTTGTATGAAACATGTAGATAATTAGACTAGTCATCAACTTCATCTATATAATAGCCATCAACTTCAACCACTGGCTGTTCTATCTCAACTATTGAATGCAGCATTCGAAGATGAAAAAATTCATGCTTACCGATAGTAATATAATCCGATCCGGGTTCTCGCTTACCGATCCAAAATGTAGTACATTCCCTGGGATGTGTCTATATGCGGGCCTGTTTTTACGCTTACTGTAAATTTAGTCCCGAAGATTTCTCACCGCGCTTAGCGTCGAATTACTCAATTCGTTCTGACTCATATCCCCGAATTTTCACTTGCCATATAAAGCCCCCCTGTTACCTCGTCCACTTGTCAATGCAATCGATTAAGCACTCTTTAGGCATGTCAGTCAAAACTTTGAGTACGACCAGACTTTTTTCCACCTCAACCATAAAAGCGACTCCACGTCACTTGGTGAGCACGCTTCAACTTTCCAATGAAGAATTCACTTCATTGGTCAACAAGGCAGCCCAATTGAAGCAAATAGCCAAATCCGGCGAACCATCGGTTGCAAATCATCAGAAACTTTTGGGTAAGTTGGTTGCAATGCTTTTCACCAAAAGATCCACCAGAACCAGAGTTAGCACCGAAGGCGCCGCCGCTTTCTTTGGCGCCCAGCCCATGTTCTTGGGGAAAGATGATATTCAGTTGGGTATCAACGAGTCTATATTGGATACCACCAAAGTATTGAGCTCGATGACATCCTGTATCTTTGCTCGTGTGAACAAGCATCAAGACATTTTAGACTTGTGCGAACACTCTAGCGTGCCTATCATCAACTCGTTGTGCGACAGATTCCATCCATTGCAAGCGATTGCGGATTTGTTGACGATCAAAGAATCTTTCGAGCCCGGTCAGCCATTGAAGTTGTGCTGGATCGGAGATTCCAATAACGTGATCAACGACTTGGCCATTGCATCTTTGAGATCAGGCATCTCAGTGTCAATAGCCGTACCCCAGGGAATTGACTTTGACGCAGAGGTGTTAGCGAAGGCACACGAGTTGGCACACGCACATAACTTGAGTTTCGAAATCGTGCATGAGCCTAAAAAGGCATTAAAGAATGCCAACATAATTGTAACAGACACGTGGATTTCCATGGGTCAAGAAGCAGAGAAGGCACAAAAGCTCCAACAGTTCGAAGGGTACCAGATCACCCAGCAATTAATTGCTGAGGGCCAAGCGGCCCCCAACTGGAAATTCATGCATTGTCTTCCCAGACATCCCGAGGAAGTGGCGGACGACGTTTTCTACTGCGAGCGGTCATTAGTGTTCGAAGAGGCTGAAAACCGCTTGTATGCGGCTATGGCTGTAATTGAAGCATTTGTCAATAACAAAGGCGACTTATTGAAGTAGAATTATCATTTTAGACAATACATGTATCTTATTGATGACGCCGACCAGGCGCAGCGGCAGATAAGAATAGTGCGTAAATAGATGAGCACAACCAAAGTAGAAAAAACATCCGGATGGGCTCACAATTTGATCTCATCCGTCGTGGCCCCCTGAGGACAGACACATTCGCCAATCTGTGGTGACTCTCCAGTCCGTCAAACTACGCGGAATGTTATAGTGTCTACACGCACTACAATTGTAATTTGACGTAACGCGCACGGTTGAGTTTCAGCCGTAAGTTCACGAATCGAGACTCCGGGTTGCTTACTGATCACAGCAAAGAAGCTAGATCTTCTTGTTGGGTCGCAAGTCCCAAGCCCAGGGGGGTCTGCACTCTGGCGCAGAGAAGCTTGGGGTCTGATGTACCGCTAGCAGCGCTACCGAGGCGCATCGTGTCCGTGCCGTGCGTACTCTGCTCATCATGGCAAATGTTTAAGGATTTGCGAGTGCGGCAACCATCCTCCTAAGGAGGATCCAATCCGAGCAATTCTTCGTGATCGACAGGCCCTGAATCTGGGACCAGCCTGGATGCTTACACTATGCAAACCTTAATCTGAGATTCAGTGTCTAGCAATGGAACCGATGAAACACGGAATCTCTGATTACGCGGAATCTGAGCGGCTGGATCCCTAATCTGTCAAAGAAATTTCTTTTGTGCCACATCAGCCGTGCTAAAGATAATCGGGAGTCTCCAGCCGTCCTTAACGCACGAGAGCTTCTAGAAAGCATTGAATCTGACTAAGCTAGCGGTTTAATAAGGTGGCTGTGACTCACCCGGGCTGGACATCGTTAGCTACCCGTAGCGGGCAGATCCTAAAGACAAAGTGTACCTCCGACGATCCCACCACCCTGACTATTAACTTCGGTGCAATAAACATTTCCCCACGGCTCCTTACGAGGAATTACGGGAGTGCGCGGGCTCAGTGCGGCTCCGCCATCGAAAAGAAGCAGCGGTTCTCAAAATGCTGACATGCGAGCACAATCGCCCCACGGGGCACTCCCAGTGGCCAAGCGGGGTTGTATACTCCAGATTTTGTAATTCACAGCAAGCTCGCAAATTAGACCATGCTGCTACGGCTGAACTGCGGCCAGACAACTCTTCGGATTTGATAGGAACCTCTGGCAGCTAATTGGACTGATCTGTTCCCGCATAGCCCAGTGCGCGTAACTGCAGGTTCAGGTGCGGACATTTCCTGGATTCTTAGTAATGTCACCCACCGCCCCGGTGAATCACCTCAAAGTTTACAAGTGCTTTTAAACCTCTGATTACCCGTTGTTTCCGCAAACTGATAGACCAACTCTAGGTTTCCCCCAGCTTCATCATGGACGCCTTTGATACCAGACACCATACTATTGCCGACCCTTCGATACTCAGTGCTTCCATCCCAACAACTCTTGACACTACCCGCCACTCCATCACGCAAAGCTCCGATGATGAAGTCCTTTATCATGGCAGGAAAGTGCCCCGCTCTACCAGGCTTAAGCAAATGCGTGAGTCTCAAAAGCTTTTAAGAGACAAACGTAAAAATAAGATGAAGAGTTTGGAAGAAGAAAACGAGGCACTCAAATTGGAAATCGAGCGTATTCGTAACGTTGCCACACTTAACTCTGGCCTTTCAGATCCCCTTTTCCGTTACGACTCCTTCCGTTTTTTCCCAGAAAAATCTCATCAAAAACCACTTAAATTCGTACCTTACAACACTTCAATTCATTACCGTGACAAACCTTTCGAAAAGGTGGCTAAACTTTATTTGGGAGAGGGAAAAAATGTTACTACTTCAATTCTTGAAAAAATCTCGAAAATGATCCAAGAAAAGGATAACTTGGTGCTCAAGCGCACGGTGTTTAGATACATCCCTTCCATAGGGCTGGCGTTGGCGTTTGTCGAACATATCGATACTTTCATAAAAACAAATACTGCCCCTGAACATTGGGTCAACGACGTCAAGCTGCTCCCCGATGGTGTGATTGCTTTATATGATGTGGTTAACTATCTTCTCAACTACACTGACATTTTGCGCATGAGCATGGAAGTTTTCGCCGCTTTCATGGCCACTTTCTCTTTCGCTACTCACTGGGGACCTGCCATCTTTGTGTTTGATCTCTCCACCTGTGTCAAAGCTGCTATCAACCCAATGTACGATATCGCATTCTTGCACAATGTGCTTGAAAAGCAGGTGGAAATGATCATGGGTAATAACCTTGTTGACAACTCCAATGTCGATGACACCATGGGTCTTTTGAGAGACAGAAACCCGTATGGCCCTTAGCCATCCAGCATTAACAGTCACGCTAGCGAAGGTCTAGCTGACGGACTAAACGATTCATGACAAGGAAGCGACTGCAAAAACTAATATATTTATCTCGGCAGCCCCAGTATACAAAGTAAGTAAGGACAATAAACATTGTAAGGACCAATTGTAGTCAAGCTTAAGCCTCGCTTCAACATTATTTTTTGCTCGTTATGACTCTCTTCGTGTTCTACCCAACCATTTTATCCATTCCAACTCTAATTCTATTCTATAAGCCATTTTACCCTTTCGAACCCTTTCGTATTCTTTACTATCTTCTCCTTTCATAATCATTCGTATTCAACAATTATCCTCTTTCATATTTCATCATTCTTTTTACTGTTTCCTCCCCTCTTATATTCTTTCCTTCCCGTTCCCTTCTCACCCTCTCCATATTCGTCCTGTAGATAAACGGCTCAAGGTACCATTTGCATCATCTCGCGCTACAAAAGTTATCACCATCGAAAATTTTCAATCCACGATGTCTGTTCCCCCACAAAACCCGATCTCCTCGGTCGAAGAACAGCACCTCGTTCCCCTCGCTCACTATGGGCCCGTGACTGCCCTCAAGATATACAAGGACTACGTTCTTGCCGGGTACGGTCCAATTCTCAAAGTTTTTCGCATCACCGAAACCAGTGCTCACTTGGTAGCTTCTCACCAAGTGTTTGCCAGAAACAAAATTCATCACATTTGCACCAGCACTTCCGGTTCGAAGGTCTGTGTAAGTGGTAGCAGATCGTTTAGAGTGCTTGACTTGCAGTTGTTCTTGGCAAAGGGACCAACTTCAGGTGAGAAGGCCATTAATGAGTGGATCACCTGCTGTGAATTTCTCAACGATCACACCTTATTGGTATTGAACTCCCACAATACCGTTTACGAAGTGGATGTGAGCTCGGCCGAATCCAAGTTCGTTCTCAGCCAAAAAGTGCATTGCAATGAAAAGTCAATTTTGTACAGTGGATCCATCCGTCTCTTGAGCGATGGAAGAGTGCTCATCGCTGCAGGTACCGTGATGCACGGCGTAATCATATGGGATTACTCTACAAGACTGATCATTCACAACTTAACGGACCACGAAGGTTCGATTTTCGGCGTCCAAATTGATGCCACCGGTGAGTATGTGATCTCTTGTTCCGATGACAGATCTGTCAAACTCTACAATCTTAAAGAAGGACAGCTTCTTGCAAACGGATGGGGCCACGGCTCCAGAATATGGAGTCTCCGTTTCTTCAACGACCAAAGCAAGGGCTTGCGTCTCATGAGTACTGGTGAGGACTGTACCGTCAGATTGTGGAAATATCAACCTGGTCAAGATTTGATCCAGGAAGAATTGTTGGAAAACGCCCATTTGGGTAAACATATATGGTCTGGAGACGTTGAGGATGAACATCTCAAAGTGTTTGTCACCGGTGGTGCTGACGGTAAGGTCAGAGTGCACAATTTGGTGGGAAGACAGGACGTGCAAGAGTTCAGCTTGAAGTCGATATCCGCCATGATTGGTAAAGAATTCGAGTCCAAGGAAATCATCAAGCAATACACAGAATTGCCACAGATGAACATAATGGTGATTTTGACTTCGCTAGGAAATATTCTCAAATTCGACTACAATAGCCAATCCTTCACCCTCATTGAAATCACCGCTGAAGAATCTGCCAAATTCCTCGCTTTTTCGGTGATGAGATCCTTCACTGACTCCAACATTGTGATGATCTCTTCCCGTAATGGTGATCTTTTGCAGCTTCGTTTCAACCAAAACGAATCACAACCTCAAAGAGTCTGGATAGAGGAGACCAATTTACAGGGAAGCAAATTGACCAATTTATTAACTGGCACCTCGGGTTCCACCCACTATAGTTTATCTGATTGCCCCAACACCAAGGTTCCTTTCATTTTGAGGAAATACACCGATAACGATATCGAGACCACATTCTTGAAACAACCTCAACAAACGAGTTTCACCACTACAGACATGGCCATTGATTCCGTCAACAACTGGCTCATTTTAGGGTCCAGACATGTGTCAATGGCAGTGTATGATGTTTCGCGTCACGAAGAAGAGGGCATCATCTTCAAGAAATTGTCTCATGGAGACACTATCACCTCTGTCTCGGTCGTCAAAAGTCAACCTAACTTGGTTACCGTGCTTTTGACGGTGAGAGACGGTGTATACATGTACGTTAACATCACCAAGACTGACGGAACATTCAACTACGACATTATTCATGAAAACAAGTTGTCAAGAGGTTTCATTGAAAACGGTTTCGTGCAAGACGACCAGCTCTTCTTATGTGGCTTCAAATCATCCTACTTCTACTTGTGGAATGAAAGTAAGCAAATCGAAATCTTTAATGAAATTTGTGGGGGTGCACACAGACAGTGGGAACTTTTCAGACAAGGATCCCACGCCAAGTTTGTCTACATCAACAAATCCACCTTATATATCAAGAACTTCACAACCAGATTTGCTGACAATGCCGGGGTGGTGAATTCAGGAACTCATGGTAGAGAGATCAGAGGCGTTTCCATCTCTCCACTCACTAAAAATGGAGAAAGATTGATCATGACTGCTTCTGAAGATACTACGGTCAGATTAGGCAAACTTCTCTCCAATGGCTCAGTTGAGAATTACTGGAGTCTCAACCATCACGTATCAGGAATGCAAAAGGTCAAGTTTTTCAACAATACTTTTGCAGCCAGTTCGGCTGCAAATGAAGAGTTTCTCCTCTGGAAACTTGATCAATTGGAACAGATTCCAATGGTTATTGAATATGCCAGACTCAAACCTTCCGCAGCCATTCCAGACTTGAGAATTATGGATTTCGATGCTTTCGAATTCAAAAATGGCTTCATCATTAGCACTGTGTATTCTGACTCTACTATTAAGGTCTGGTACTTTGACATCCCTAAGAAGACTTTTGTTCCAATCATCAGCGATCGTTACAGAACATGTTGTATCTTGAACGTAGAGTTCTTGTTCTTGGATGGACGTACTTTACTTCAGATTGGGGCTACAGATGGCCATCTCAGCATTTGGGATTTGACTGACAAATTGCTGATCGATGGACAAAGCAAGGCTTTAGATGAGATGATCATCAGACAGCAGTTACATCAAAACGGTATCAAGGCTGTGTTGTCCGTGAAACAGGCTCACTCCTATCAGATCATAACAGGTGGTGATGACAATGCGTTGACATTGTCTACCTTACTGTTTGAATCTGGAACTCTCAAGCTTGAAACAAACAGCTTCGTTGAACAGGCCGCTAGTTCCACCATTACTTCCATTTCTGGTGCTGGTGAAGAAAGCGTTTTGGTCACCTCTGTCGATCAAATCGTGAGATTGTGGAGTTACAAGCAAGAAAAGCTAGTCTGCGAATCGGCTAGATATACTACGATTGCTGACACCGGCTGTAGTGACTCGGTCATTGATGAGGATGGTGTGACTTTGGCCATTGGAGGTGCTGGATTGAGTACCTGGACATTGGCATAAATATCAAGATAGAATAAATAATCAAGATAGGATAATTAACATAGAATTAAATAGATCATAATCAATAGAACATGATTCACTTAAACATAAATTTAACAAGTCTCGAATATCATTTTTTGACAAATTGTCAAGAAATTGGTTGGGTAAATTTATAATTAATTCACGAAATTTCGAGAAAACAGATAACGATCAATTGATAATGATACTCAATTCTCAAAAACATTAGGATTATCTCTACATTATGGCTTATCATTATAATTTTATTATCTATACATAGGATTCTAATTAGAGGTTGCTCACTTACAAGCTCAACAATCTCAAGTTGAAGACAGTTTCTTCAATGACTTGTTCTTCGTCAATGATGACCTTGGCAGAAGCATCAGTGAATGGAGCCAAAGGCTTCTTGGAAGACTTTGAAATGATTTCTTCGTGGGTCTTGATAACCTTTTCGAAATCAATGGTATCCTTGGTCAAGTGGTATTCAACGGCAACGTCATCGGTGGTGTTCAAACCAGCCTTCTTACGGAGTCTTTGGATACGGTTGATCAATTCTCTGGCCAAACCTTCGGTCTTGAATTCTTCATAGACGTTGACATCCAAGATAATCAAGGTGTCCTTGTCAGCTCTGGCTTCTTGACCGTGAGCAGCCTTTTCGGCAGGCAAACCACGTTGGACTTGCAAGTCTTCGGTCACCAATTCAATACCATCAACGGTGATCTTACCGGATTCAGCGAACTTTTGCACTTCTTCGGAAGAGACCTTTGGCAAAGCGGCCTTGACCTTCTTGGCATCACCCTTCAACTTCTTACCCAAAACAGGCCAGTCGGCAACAACAGTGTATTCAACATTGTACTTGGCTTCGTCGGAAGTGATAACAATGTTTCTGACGTTCAATTCGTCAGCAATGTATCCCTTCAAGGATTCGACGTCCTTCAAGTAACCCTTGTCGGAATGCAAAATGACCAATTCCTTCAAAGGAGTCTTCAAAGAAATAGTCTTCTTTTCTCTGATGTTTCTACCCAAGTCAATGACCTTTTGCATTCTACCAACAGCGACTTCGATGGCACTGTCAAACAAGTGCTCCTTGACTTGAGGGTATGACAAGAAGTGGATGGATCTGGTATCCTTGACTTCAGGGTTGACAGCGAATTGTTCCAAGTCTTCATCAGAGAAGTATTCCTTGATTCTTTGGTAGATGGAGTCAGCCAAGAATGGGGTGAATGGAGCCATGGCTCTAGACAAGGTCAACAAGGCTTCAACCAAAGTGTTGAGACCCTTCTTGGTGTCGACGACATCATCACCGGCGTAACCCTTGATACGACGACGGTTGAATCTGATGTACCAGTTGGTCAAGTCATCGATCAAAGACAACAATCTTGGAACGACAGTGTACAATCTGTAACCCTTCATTTCTTCGTGGATGAATTGAATCAAAGATTGGATGGAGGCCAACAACCATCTGTCCATAACGTTTTCAGAAACCAACTTGGAGTCGTACTTAAAAGATTCGCCATTAGTTTTCTTGAAAAGATCGGCAGCATCCTTGAAGAACTTGTAAGAGTTGTACCATGGCAATAAGACACTGGAGACAACATCCTTGACACCTTCTTCCTTGAACTTCAAGGTTTCGGCTCTCAAAACAGGAGAGTTGATCAAGTACAATCTCAAGGCATCGGCACCGTACTTACTCAAAACAATTCCTGGATCAGGGTAGTTCTTCAAACGCTTGGACATCTTCTTACCGTCAGCAGCCAAGACAATACCACTGACGATAACGTTTTGGTATGGAGCGGTCTTGAACAAGTGAGTACCTAAGACGGTCAAGGTGTAGAACCAACCTCTGGTTTGATCCAAACCTTCGGAAATGAAGTTAGCTGGGAATGCGTTCTCGAAAGAAGACTTGTTTTCGAATGGGTAGTGCTTGGAAGCGAAAGGCATGGAACCGGATTCGAACCAACAGTCGAAGACTTCTTCGATTCTCTTCAATTGACCCTTACCCTTTTGAGAAGGAATGGTGATGGAATCGATGGACTCACGATGGATATCGGTGATATCATCACGGCCAGACAACTTCTTCAATTCATCGATGGAACCAACACAGACGATTTCTTCGAAATCGTCAGAGACCCACAATGGGATAGGAGTACCCCAGTAACGGTTTCTAGAAATGTTCCAGTCTCTGGCGTTAGCAATCCAGTTGGAAAATCTCTTGTCCTTAATGTTGGAAGGAACCCAGTTGGTCTTTTCGACATTGTCCAACATTTCTGGAACAATCTCAGTGATACGAACGAACCAAGCTGGCACGGTTCTGTACATCAATGGAGTGTCGGATCTCCAACAGAATGGGTACGAGTGCTTGGATTGGGAGTTGACCAAGATTCTTCCCTTTTCGGTCAACTTCTTGATGATGTGCTTGTCAGCATCCTTGAAGTACATACCAGTGAACTCTGGGGCTTTGTCGGTCATCTTACCAACATCGTCAACCACGGCTGGTGGTTGTCTCTTTTCGTTGATGAGTCCGTTGGCAGTGGCGGCGTTGAAATCCTCCTCACCATAAGATGGGGCTTGGTGGACAATACCGGTACCGGAGTCAGAAGTAACGTAATCGGCGGCAATGACTTTGAAAGCGTAATCCTTGAACTCCTCGTAGAAGTAGTCGAACAATGGAGCGTATTTGAGACCAACCAAGTCCTTACCAGAAATCTTTTCAACGATCTTGAACTTGGCAGCAGCAGGCTTCTTGTATAAAGTCTTAAGCAAACCCTCTAACAAGATGTAATGCATTTGCTTTTCTTCATCGAAGATCTTGACGTACTCGAAGCTTGGGTTGACGGCCAAGGCAATGTTGGCAGGCAAGGTCCATGGAGTGGTGGTCCATGCCACCAAAGCGGTCTTTTCATCGTCTAACAATGGGAAAGAAATGGTAACGGCTGGATCGTTGACTTCCTTATAGTTTTGTTGAGCTTCGAAGTTGGACAATGGGGTGGTCAAACCGGTGGAGTAAGGCATCACTCTGAGACCTCTGTAAACGGTGTCTTTCTTGAACAACTCCTTGAATCCCCACCACACGGACTCCATGAATTCGGGGTATAAGGTCTTGTAATCGTTGTCCATATCGATCCATCTTCCCAATCTCTTGATGGTGGAACGCCATTCGTCGGCGTATCTCATCACAATAGCACGACATTCGGCATTGTACTTGTCAATACCCATGGCGTAAACGTCTTCCTTGGAGGTGATGCCCAACTTTTTGTCGATTTCGTGTTCGACTGGCAAACCGTGGGTGTCCCATCCGAATCTTCTTTCGACGTGGTGACCGTTCATGGAAGCATAACGTGGAATGATATCCTTGATCGTGGAGGCCAAAATGTGACCGTAGTGAGGAGTACCTGTTGCAAAAGGTGGACCGTCAAAGAATGCGAATGGAGGCATATCCTTGGTCAATTCTAAGGTTCTTTGGAAGGCATCGATGTCTTCCCATTGTTGGATGACGTTCTCTTCCTCTCTGGGGAAGCTGAACGGTTGGTTACCCTCCTTTTCAGCCATGTTGGTGATAGTGCAGATAGTGGTGAGTTCAGGTGTTGAAAAATTAGATGAAAAAGGTGAGACCAAAAAATCCATACTGCTTATATAATCAATGAGTCAGAGAGGCTAGTGAGATAGATCAACTGGAAACTTCTACGGGGGTCATCATTTCACTTCATGACTACTCGAGGCACAAATGACTCACAACCAGGCTTTTCTGGCCGTAGCATCGATGCTTAATCGGCTAGCACGGCCCAAGGCCGTGGCCGTGGCCCTTTCGGGCGGCGTGGACTCGATGTGCCTCACTTACTTGTTGAGTCAGTACAAGAAACTCCATCAGCCCTCGTTAGACGTGCTTGCTATCACCGTAGACCATCAGTATAGGGTAAATTCGGGTAGTGAGGCTGCCTCGGTCGGCCAAATCGTCGATAAGTGGGGAATACGACACAGGATTGAAAAGCTAACCTACGAGAAGAGTATTGATAATATCACCAACTTTGAAGAGTTGGCCCGAGAAAAGCGGTACGTGACCTTCAAACTGGTCTGCGAAGATGAACTGATTAATAACTTGTTTGTTGGACACAACTTGGACGATCAATTAGAAACGTTCATCCAACGACTCAAGATGTCTTCTTCGATATTCGGATTGACAGGCTTGAAAGAATTATCACCACTACCAATACCTTCGTCAAGGCCATATGAACATAGTATCCAAATATGTCGTCCCCTACTCCAGTTCAAAAAATCCCAATTAATTGATATTTGCGCCCAGAATGAGGTGACATGGTTCGAAGACTATACCAACCAAGATATCGAACTAACGCCCAGAAACTTGCATCGACACATTATCAACCAAATTTTGCCGGATAGAGCGGGTCTCGGTCTTCAAACCTCGGATTTGATACAAGCACTCGAAGAGCTTCGAGTATTGACACTGTCAATAGAACTCAAGGCCGAGAACCTAGGCAGTCTTTTGAAAGCATCAGGTAATTTTGTCTTCAATGAAAAAAATGGTTCGATTCAATTGGTGCTACCACCGAAAATATTCCAGGATTCCGGTTTGGTATTGAGTCGGTTTCTATTTTTCAATTTGAAGCGTATCTCCTCAGTGAAACATTTCCATTGGTCATACGCCAAGATTGAAAGACAATTGGTACCCAAGATTGCAAAGTATATCGAATCAGGAGCCCAGGATCCACTCAAACTCACATATTTGAATCTCGTCTTCACCACACAATTGAAAGACTCCAAAGTATTCATGGATATACGACGTCAGCCGCCCATACGTGAAAATTCACCACACCTTAGACTCGAAAAGAGCACAGGTTGGAGTCAATGGCATCTCTTTGATAATCGATACTGGATACGTGCCCAAGGTGGTCCATTTGAAGTTGTTGCGTACGATCATAGAAAGCACAAGAAGAAAATGGCTGAAAGCAACACAAGTTCCGAAATGGATGGCGTTCCGCTTGTTTTAGGGGACGGTATGTCAGTATATTTGCCCACGTATGGCATTGGCGATCTCGAAGGGAAGATTGAGTGCGTCCTCAAGGCTTGACTTATTCGTGTATACAAATTCAAAATTATTTATTTAATATTCCTGACAAATCTGGATTACCTGTATACCAAAACGCTTTTAGCTTTCGTACACTTACCTCAAGAATATCTCTTATATTCGAGTATTTATTCCTTTGAAATTCATTATTTTGCATCAACGTATCTCTCTGATTTTCAAATTCCTGTATAAAAAGGGCGGTTGGTGTAGTGGTTAACATATCTGCCTTCCAAGCAGGTGTCACGGGTTCGATTCCCGTACCGCTCATTTTTTGCATCTTCTTCAGCTTACCTGACACATCCCACTGAAACCCCATGCAATTGGCCCATTGGGGCTTCCTATGATCTCATGATGAATCGCTCTAACTACGACAGTCGTTCGGTGCATGAGCTCTGCGTAGACTTGCCCCAAATAAATGAATCAATTCAACAATTCAAATTACTCTAAACGACCACTATATCTTACAATGAGGTCTGGACATTTTTGCCAACAAGAAGAACCCTTGAATCTTCCCACAACATGTAGCTTGTAGTCATTCTCTAGCTTCTAGTGACACGCACTGTGTTGGTGCGTACAAACCGGAGGTTGGTACAGGAGTATAGTATGCAGGATGCGTACTATAGTGCTTCACAGGGTGAAGGCAGAGGGGTTAGATATCCAGGTATCAGCAGCGCAGATATCTCCGTATATAGCTGTAATGTATATTTAGATCTCGTTGGGGACTGACTAGGGCAGGTACCCCCTTTTATATATTCTTAATTATTCTGCCAAGAAGCCGAGGAATCGGCCTCGGCTCTCTACTTGGCTCCAGGTAGCCGGTGTCACCCGGAGCTTGTCCCGGGGCAATGAGCTTGGCGTTATACAGCCAATCGGCCTGATGGACGCCAAGTATATCTCATTACTACTCTTGGACCCGGCCCGTTAGACCGGTGTTTCTGATATGAGGTCGTGTAGGTACCAATGTAGCCCATTTACACCAACACACTGTGCTCGCAAACTAGTGTGAGCCTGTGTGCAGTCCTTCAACTCACTGAAAACAGTGTGCGATACAACGCTACATCATCCATCAACATGCCATCGACCCACCTCGAATCGGCCAGCAATTTTGGCACGCCTAGAGCCAACGGTCAGATGCATACGCCCAGGAACTACAAAGCGTCGCGCACGAAAGGCCAGGGTCTTCTGACGCAGCCATTGAGAATAGGATATCAGAAGGTGAACATCGATGTCGACCTCCAAGAACATAAAATAATAGGTGTGACCGAGATCACCGTGTTGCCTACATCATCGCAGCTAAGAAGCGTGAAATTGGATTGTCGTGAAATGGCAATTAAGGACGTTTACGTCAACAATTCAAGAACCACCAATTACATCTTCAAGGACAGACTTTATATCAATGATGGGAAATACGCCACCGCCGGCCTGAGCATCAATCTCTTCGACTTGTACAATAGCGATGTCAACATCCACCAGCATCATCTTTTACGGCAAAAACTCAACTACGTTTTCGGTGAAATCGATTGGGATGCCAGAGACTCATATGGAAACACAGAAGAACTCAACATTTTACTTCCTGATAATTTGAAATTGGAACTCACAGACATATCATCCACCTTCACTCCCAATGGAAACGCGGCCCATACCGCCACCCCGTTACACTTGAAGTCAAGAAATACTCACAATGAAACCTACACTCCAATCCATATCAAAATCGAGTACGAAGCAACGAATTGCAAAAACGGGGTAAATTTTATCACTCCTCAAAACCAAGATAAGAAAACTTGGCACGCATATACCACTAATTCAGCATACAACATATCAACCTCCTCGTGGGTTCCATGCATTGATAACTTGTGGGAACGATACATATGGTCGATTGAAGTCAATATTCCCAGAACGATTAAAGACATCGGAAACAGCAGAATAATAGGCACACATGATCCCAGGAGGAGAAGGAGAAGAAGAAAAGATGATACTGGAAATCAGAACGATGAAGCAGATGTTGAAGAAGAAAACGCTGACGACAACGACGACGACGATGATGATTCGAATTACGATCTCGTGGTATGTTCTGGTGATTTCAATAATATTAAGGAAACCCCACACCCAATCGATCTTTCCAAAAAAGTTGTTTCGTGGTCCTTATTCAATCCTGTATGCGCTCATCACGTTGGATGGACTATCGGATGTTTTGAGAGTTTCACTTTGGACGATGCAGAAGAAGAGGAAGAAGAGGAAGAAGACTATTTGAAGCAAGCGGAAGATGTTGACAAGGATTCGTCGAAATCCCCAGTGATCATTTACGCTCAACATGACCAACTAGACTTGGCTCGAAACACCTGTATTTTTACAAACAAAGCAATGGACTTTTTCGTGAAAGAATTTGGCTCCTATCCTTTCAGCTCTTACGCAATTGTTTTTGTCAGCAAAAGCCCCTCGGAATGCAGTAGTTTTGCGGGGCTTTCAGTTATAAACGACAAATTACTCTATTCCCCCGATATTATTGAACCAATGTTCGAATCTACAGAAACAATCGTGGAATCAATTGCTTCTCAGTGGTCAGGTATCAATATTGTTCCTCAAACCTTCAATGATATCTGGTGTACTTTGGGTATTGCGAAGTACATGAGCTTCCAATATCTCAGAAAATTGATGGGTAACAACCACTACAGATACAGAATCAAATCAAGCATAGATCAAATTGTGAAAGAAGATATCGGACAAAAACCATTAGCCTCTCAATTTTTCAGGTATCCAATCAGTGAAAGTGATTTAAGCTTCGTTAGTCTCAAAGCACCAGTGGTTCTATTTATCCTAGATCGCAGAATGACCAAAACCGACAAATCTTTCGGTTTATCAAGAGTTTTGCCTAAATTGTTTTTGCAAGCAATCTCCGGTGATTTACAGAATAGCACTTTGACAACTCAACATTTCCAATATGTCTGCGAAAAAGTGAATAGAAACAAGCTAGAAGTCTTTTTCAAGCAGTGGGTCTATGGGGTTGGAACACCAATATTCAATATTGTGCAAAAATTCAACAAGAAGAGAGGTGTGATTGAAATGATCATCAGACAAACCCAACACCAGGAAACGAAAAAAGTCAGACCCAAGCCCAAGACATTTATCAACGATTCGATATCTTACCTCGAAAACGAGCCTTCTTATCCTGTTCAGCCCGTGTTTTTGGGTCCCATGACGATAAGAGTCCATGAATCGGATGGTAGTCCATACGAGCATATTGTTGATTTGAAAGAGGGGCAAACCAAAATTGAGATTCAGTACAACTCCAAATTTAAGAGACTCAAGAAGGTGAAAGAAGAAATGGGAGAAGTTGGAAATATCTTCAACAAGTTGGGAGATGTTCTAGATTCACCAGAAGACAAAGAGAAGTGGGACCTTGCAGACTGGATCAGATACGAGGAGGACATCCTTAATGAACCATTCGAATGGATAAGAGTGGATGTCGATTTCGAGTGGATTGCAAAGTTTAATATGAAACAGTCTGACTACATGTACGGTTCGCAATTACAGTATGACAAAGACCTCGAGGCCCAATATGAAGCAATCAAGTACTTCGGCGAACTTGAGAAACCAGAAAAGGTGCACTGCTCGGCCTTGGTCCGTACTATCCTAGATAAGAGATACCACTACGGAGTGAGAATCGAAGCCGCTAGGGCATTGGCCAACTTCTCGCATCCAGAGAATAACTTCGCCGGTCTCAAGTATTTACTTCAGGCGTACAAGGAATTATTCTGTTTCAAAGGAAGCTCAATTCCTTTGAGCAACGACTTCAGTGATTTCGGCGATTTTTTTGTCAGGAAAGAAGTCCCCTTTATTCTAAGTCAGATCAGAAATAATGATGGGGTGGTACCAATGGAGATCAAGGATCTTATTTTGAACTTGATCCGGTTCAATGAGAATTCCAATAATCTGTTTCAAGATTCATACTACGTTGCACGTTTGATCGAAAGTTTGACAAACTGTGTTATTGGAGGTGAATCTGCCGGAGAACCTATAGACGAGTCGCTCAATGTTGACACACCAACAGGATTCAATGAGTTATCTCTGAGTGGTACCAAATCACTTGTTGCTCCAACGCAAAGAAATTTCCCTTCGTTGGTGATTCACGAATTGAATCGTCTCCACAAACTCGACCAGTGGACCCATTCTTATCATGACACGGTTTCAAAGACTTGCCTTCATCAGAAAATCCGACTTTGCAATCGGGGTATGCTCAAAATATCTTTTGAAGATTTGTTGTACTACACCTTGGAGAAATACGATTCCGATATTCGTGTTGAAGCGTTCAGAGGACTTCTTGTACTTGGTGGATTGAAGAATCAAGCTGTGTTGGCTTACTTCTTAAAGACATGTCTTCTTGAGTCCATCTCATCCTATTTCAGAATACAGCTTATCGCTGTCTTAGTGGAATCTTTATGTGTGGCTGCAATCGAGGGAACTCCTTCAACGCTTGATGACGACGAATTCAAACCATATGAAAAGCTTGCTGGAACAACCTCGAAAGTCACCACCAATCTGACTAACATGGTGATTATTGAGGACGGCTCCAATAATGAGATGGATTCCAAGAGAGATACTTTTGCCAGAGCCACTTTGAATGGTGCGATTGAAATTCTCAGAAGAGACTATTCCATCGGCCGTGGTTTAAAGAACTTGCTATGGGAACTCATCCACAGCTCGCAACTCAGCATTATTGAAAGAAGAGATGTCTTCAGTATCTGTCAAGTTTTGTACAAAGAAATTGACAAGTTTGTGATCAGAATGTCCGTCCCTCATGTCCCAGTGGTTGAATTGAAAAAGAAGATCGTTTTGAAGAATTTAGGCAGTGGCAAGGTTGTGATCAAACGTGAAGGAAGATTCAAGATTCAACTTCTCAGTAGAAAGCTTACAGCACAAAAACCGAGCACGAAAGCCGCTGATCCAGCTCCAGCTCCAGCTCCAGTTCCACTAGTCCCAGCAGAACCAAAGCTCAAGCTTAGTCTTGGTGGTTCAAAGCAAGGACATAAACGTGCCAGCAAGAAACCTAAGACAAATGACGAAATTGTTACAAACGGAGATCTTGAGAATCCATACGCACTTCCCTCAAAGGCGCCTACCTCCAGTTCTAGAAGACAACTAGCACAGCCACCGGTGAGCACGACACTCCCACCTGCCGCTGCTCCTGTGGAAGCGACGAGCGTTCCACTACAAATGGTAAGTTTTGACGATAAATATAAATTAAAAATCAAATTACCTGCTGCCAAACTTGCGAACCTCGCCAAACTGAAACCTGCTGCAACGGCCCCTGCAAGGGACAAGCACACACCTGTCCTTGTTCAAGGCTCGAAAGTGACATTCAGCTTTAAGGGTGAGTCCAAGAACAAACTCAGAGATTTATCGAAAGCAAAAACCGCTAAAAATACCGAGCCTACTCGTTACGTTAGAATCCTGACAAGAACAAAAACTGTGCTGCTTTCCGCAACTCCTTTCCCGGAGTTGACCCAGGAGAAGCCAACAATTGAGGTGAAGAAAGAGCCTGATTCAAAGAGTGTGAGTTCGGTAGATATTGATCTAACCGATCATACACAAGCACCCATCGCATCGGCACTGTCCTCTCCTTCAAAACAGAAATCAAAATCCAAGTCTTCACTTGTACACCCCGCCAAACAAGCACCCAATAGCCGGCGCGGACTTATGTCACCTTCAAAGGCTACCCCTCAAGCCACAGCATCCCCCAAGAAACACAAACCAACTGAAAATGACGCGAATAAGAAGAGTCACAACAGAAGTCCGCTGGTGGACCCTGAGATCAAGACAGAAAAAACACAAACGCCATTTTCAAGATCTGGTAGTCCCTTTTCTCAATCCCCTGCCAGCTCCAGCGTCAAGAAAAAGAAAACCAAGATCTACATTCATTCAGGAGATAGCAAGAGTCTGACGCCTACTGAAAGAGAGTCTCCTGATAGTGAGAAGGATCAGAGAAAAAAGGACGAAAATGCCGAAAAGAAAGAATTAACCAAGCCTAAGCAAGAGCTGGGCAAGGATAAGCCTAAGCTGGGGATCAAACTTAAGCTCAACCTCAAACGATAGATCAAACGACCTAATGATAGAAATGTAATATAAGTTGAAATCGAATATTCTAAACTGTAATGGAATCTAGACTATTTCAAAATATGTGATAAGCTAAACCAGAAGTAATTTAAACCTCAGTAGCCTGAAATAAAATTACTCTATGATGTAATAAATTAATATCAGAAGTAGTTCAAAATGTAAATAAGCCTCATTTCGTGTATAAGACCATCTTCGTCTCGCAACAAAGGCCTTGAGCCAGCAACTTCTCGGTTACGTAAGCGCACATAATCAAGTGCACTCCGGAGAAGTTACGATCTCCACAGTAAGCGCAAACCAACCAATACTTCTACCTCTATCTACTTCCCAAGAGCTCCATTCACTCTCCCTGGGCCATCATGTCCTTTAGCAACCCTTTGGCGTTTAATTTGTCGAAGTCTGGGCCCACCACGTCCACGAATAACACTTCAATCCCATCCACAGCAAGTAGCACAAATGAAGATAGTTCTGGATCCTTGACCCAACTGTCACCCAAATCTCCTTTCCTTCATAGCATGCTTGGCAAAAATTCAGCCTCCGCGGACGTATTTCATTCTCGTGATGCCACTGCCAGCAATGCTGCCCCCGCCGTCTTGACTGTGAGTCAAGATGACTCCAAAACGGCTTCGCTGAAAGAGCATGCAAGCAAGTCGGACCTTATTGGTTTGTTTGAGAAGTTCGATGTGAACGGAAAACCAAATTCAGCTGAAACAGAGTCCAATGCCGATGAAAGCAGTTTGGAGGGTGAAAAGAGTGAGAAACCCGACGAGCCGGTGATCTCCAAGCCGAGTGGCGATATGGAAGAAAGAATGGCTAGTTCTTTAATTCACTCATCAAGAAAAGAAGAAATCAAAAAGCTCGACTCTTCTGATAAATCTGCTGACATTTTGGCGGTTGATAACCAAAACGAGGAGACAGAACAAGATATCAGTAACGAATCGTCCCATGAAAAGCCTCAAAATAATTCTGATAAGTCTTTAATTTCTGAGCCAATAGCGCCAGTTTCGAATGCAGAAAACAACAATCTTCGTGAGGAAATCCCAAATGAGAACAATTATGTCAATGAAATTCCAAATCAGAACAGTAATCTCGTTGATGAATCTCCAAAAGAAATCAATAACCTGATCGATGAAACTCCAAATGAAAACAGTTCTTTTATTAAGAATGAAAATTCCGAACGGAAGGATAATTTGTCTCAAGATAAATCTGATCTTAGCACTGAAAATAAGCAAGCCTTACCTTCACTGACCCCCTCGATTAATATACCGAAAACTAATTCATTGGATATTAAATCACCAAATGCTAACATCGCCAAGAATGCCAGTCCCATGAAAGATATTTCTGATATTGCAAGCTCACCTTTTGAAGGAGGGGTTGAGGACTACGAAGCTGAAGTATCTTCGAATGAAGCAGTCGAAGAACAGCCCATAAATGAAGATACCGAACAATACCAGCAATCTCACAAACCTTTCGACTTTCAAACATTCCTCGCACAGTTAAAGCATAAAAGTGCGGATCCAGTGGTGCGGTATATACGCTCATTCTTGCTATCCTTCACTAGACAGGGCCACACATTCAGTGCAGCACAAAGGGTAAAAATAGTACGAGAGTTCAAGCAATTTGTGAACGAAAAATTTATGATTTACGAGCCGTTTAAATCCATGGACGACATAGATTTAGAAAACTCTAGAGAAGGTTTGGAAAAATTGATCATGAATAGAATTTACGATCACTGCTTCCCTCCAGAAACTCGCAAACAGTTTCCAAATCAATTACCGGATTCTTTTGTGGCAGATATAAATGACGACGAGGCTTTTTCCTTACAGCTCGAAAAATTTAGTTGGGTTAATGGCTCACATCTTGACATTGATATGGATTCTTTGTCCAAACTGAGAAAAGGAAACCTCAAATTCATGGAATTCGCCATACAAGAGCTCGGTAAGATCAATCAATACAGGGCACCTAGAGACAAGATCATCTGTCTTTTGAATGCCTGTAAAATAATTTTCAGTTTTCTCAAAGTTAACAATCAGGAGACAAACGCCGATGCTTTTGTTCCACTCTTGATTCTTGTCTTGATTAAAGCTAAAACTGAAAACTTGATTAGCAACGTGCATTACATCGAGAATTTCAGAGGGGAAGAATGGCTTTTACATGGTGAAATCAGCTACTATTTATCAACATTACAAGGAGCTATTGGCTTCATTCAAAACTTGAGTGTCAAAGAACTCACGATCGATGAAGCTGAATACAACGCGCATATGGAAGCATGGGACGCTCAGTTAAAGCAGAGAGCAATGTTCCAAATTGCACAACCTCAACCACAGCATCCAAACCAAAGTATCGGTGATGACTTGACAAACACTAGAAACCCTAATCAAAACCTCTCCCCATCCAATGTGTTAATGACAAGCGCAGAACTATTCACGAAATCAATTTCAAATTTCCTTTCCCCCTCGCCTCAAGATGGTGGTGAGTCTTCAAATGGCACCAATTACGATCGACCACATGGTCCTCCACCTCCAGCCACTGGACTCAACCCTCCATCCGAGGAAACAGAACTTATGAAGCAAACTTACGCAAGCTTGAAAGAGATGTTCCCTGATCTCGACAAGGCTGTGCTCAGAGATATCATTTTTATGAACAAAGGTAAAATCGAGGAATCTCTTGATGCCTGTTTACAATTGGTAAACGACGTATAGGTACATAAATAGTCAGAAGATTCAACTTATAGAATTAATTTTAAAAACTTTTGAACAAATCGTACAGAATGGATCGATTTCGTAATGTACTTCCAGTTTAAACTAAGCCAATGAGCTCCTCAGCTGAAAAATTGAAGTATTATTAGCCCGAATCCTCAATGAGCCCCTTTGTAATGTACCACATGGTTCATATCAAGTCTGAAAGCATGTTCAGCATATATAATTGATGCTCAACCAATTTGATCCAATAAACCACCAATTTTCAAAGTCAAGAAAAATCCGTGATAGTTTAGTGGCTAGAATTACCGCTTGTCGCGTGGTAGACCGGGGTTCAATTCCCCGTCGCGGAGTTTCGTTGCGCAAATGGTTTAGTGGTAAAATCCAACGTTGCCATCGTTGGGCCCCCGGTTCGATTCCGGGTTTGCGCATTCTTTTTTGTTTTTGACCTTGAAGGACTTATGTTGCAAGTCTTGAGATATGTTCACCCTTATCAACAATTTTTGTGTATGACAAGCCTGTGAATTAATTCAAAAATACCATTTATTTCATGGAAGTCTTCCTCTAAATGCTGAGATTGCATGATCCTGGAGATTTATTTCAATTCGATAATTTCACGGATGTGTGATTGCTTGCTTTGAATGCCAATTATTGATCCCTTTAGATCAAATGTGTACTTTTTTAATATAATTATTAAGCTCGCTTACTTCAAATTAAAGGACAAATTTTGCTAGGTAGTTAATAAATATACTTTTTATTCATTCATCAAAAATATCCAATATTACTGAGATTTATTGTCTTCATCAAAAAAATTAAAATTTTACTAAAAATTGTAATTATCGTAAATTACTACCATGAGTTTTGTTTCAACTACCATTAACTTCATCCAAGCGCAAATGGTTTAGTGGTAAAATCCAACGTTGCCATCGTTGGGCCCCCGGTTCGATTCCGGGTTTGCGCATTGTTTTTGCTCGTTTAACATGCTCACTATATTTTTATCTTTTCGTCTTCAATAGAATGATAATCAAAATTTACATATCCCTATTGTCGCATTTGCATCAAAAAAAAAATCAAAAAAGAATGATTCCGCCCAGGATCGAACTGGGGACGTTCTGCGTGTTAAGCAGATGCCATAACCAACTAGACCACGCAACCATTTCTTGACAAATGAAAATACCTGGAATATTACACGCAGACAAATGATGGAAAAAATTGCATTTATTCAGTATCTCTTTCATTATATTTCTACATTTCCAATGGTTTTGCTACATCTTAAGCTTATCCTATTTCATCTTTTATTATAGTACAGTATAATTTATCTATATTACAATTTGAACTTCAAAATCTTCCTCGAGTTCAGTATCCTCCACCAAGTCATCTAAATTCATGACTTCATCATCGAATATTAACTTAACCTTATCCAACTCAATCGAGTTCGGATCAATCTCCTTGACTGTCAAATAATGCATCAACACTTTCTTAAGCGATGTCTTAGGCCCCACTTCAACCTCAATTCTTTTGTTGTCTTTCCCCTTCAATCCAATGATGAAAAATTCACTCTTTGGAGCGCCCGCTTCAATCGGTGTTCCTTGATCGGAATCATCATTAACCACCACAACGTTGAGATCATCATCGGTGGAGGAATCGTTCGATATGTCGTGATTGTCTTCGGGGATGTCAGTCTCCGTTGTACTGATGTACGATCTATGGGTTTTGAATTCTGGGTAAAGTTGGAGGTAATTTGGAACGTTTTCTTTGGGGATCAAAATACATGTGAGAATTGTTGGTGCCATTGACTCCACCTCATTTGCCAAGATATCAAAGGGCTGAGGTGGATCAATTCTCAACGTGCTAGGCTTGAAGAAAGTTTTGATCTCCATTCTTCCTTCCACCCAGATCAAACTGGTCGAATCACTATCGTATTGTTTCAATTCCGCTGCTTTCAACTTGCGTGTGAATGAGGCCTTAAAGTTTTCCACCACTGCATCTAAAATTTTAGAGAAAAGTTTCGTACCTTTGGCACCGAAATCGGAGCTCACCTTTGGGTCGTAACTTTTGGGAGTAGGAAGTTTGGTGAATACCTTGATGATATACATTCTCTTCTTTTCGTTCTCCTCGGTGAACTTGTATGCATCTTCGTCAACCTCATCTTCAAGACTGTTTATGAACGACATGTCCAACTGATCTTCCTCACTTATCTTCAAGTCATCGTTTACACTTGAGCTTAGTTCGGCTATTTTCTTGCTTGAGGATGGATACTCGACTGAATCTGAATTTGGTTCTTTTCGCTCAACTGAGTCAGACTTTGGCTCTCTGCTCCTTGTACGTAGAGAAGGCATTTCTGGCACAGGAGGCTCTGCTTCTTCGCTTGCGATATTGAGAGGGGTTGGAGCATCACTTGGTTCCGCTGTGTCATCAACAACATTGGTTTTCTCTGTTGTGCTAATAGTCTCGGTCTTTGCAACCATCACATCAGTACTTGGACTAGAGCCATCATCTGTGGTCAAAGACTTTTGTCTCTTGGAATTCAGTTTCTTCTTGCTCTTTTTGTCTGAAAATGAGCTTAAAGAGAAGAAATCATCATCGATGATCATCCTTTTCTTTTTGCTGCTTTTGGATGGAGAGCTTAATGGTACAGATTTTGTGGCAGCTTCATGATCCCCAGGTTCAGTCTTGTTGCCCAGAGTTTGGTCCGTTGGTGGTTCCGACAGCATATCAAGCTGTGATCATCATCAGAAGCGGCACAAATTGCAATAAGAGGCTCAAACAGTGAGACCTCTTTTTTTTTGCTGGTTGCACCCCACATTACAGGTTATTCGCAACAGCTGCAGCAGCCAAACGTAAACACCATCAGGTAGATTTAGTTTAAAAAGTTAAAGTGTGCTCCGGCTTACTGCAAAATGTCCAACATTAAACTGTTGCGGGATTTGACATTCAAAGCAAGATTTGTTCACATCTATGGATACGATCAAGAGTACTACGATTTCATCTTGAAATACCGAGAAAAATGGCAAAAACTGCTTTTTCTGATTGATGAAAAGCTCGTTGCGGAGGAGGTTTCCAACGGTGGGTTGGCCTCAAAAGAGTTCCCAACCGTTGATTCAAGTGATTTGAATATCTCCGATCCTGTCCTCGAATCAATTGATCGGTCCGAGTTCGCATCTACTTTCCAGGCAAATATCAATATAAATGTGCAGAAGGGCAAGCAACAAAACGAGAATTCACTCCTCGTGGCCGAAGGTGTTCCTTTGAATGATATCGTCTCGAGAAATGGCTTGATTATGAATACTGGAGGTCAAATCACTTCGATGAAGTGGCTACCAAGACCATTGGATGAAACAGATGCGACATCCCATCTCCTAGCAGTCTCTATCATCTACAATCCTAGCGGGATCAAAGAAAGTCTCAATCATCAAGAATTAAGCATTTTCCACAAAAATAGAGGTACGAACCAAATCCGATCGGCGATCCAATTATGGAGGTACGATTTGAACAACAATCTGCTAGTTTTAGAGAAGGTATACATTACAACCAAGATTGGTGCAACAACAGACTTGCTGTGGCTTCCAGTGCACGTTTCGGGCGATGAATCTGTTATTGGGGTGCTAGCTGGATGCTTTACCGACGGGAAGTTGCATTTAATCAAGGTAAGCCATACTGACCCAGAAACATCTGTGGTAATTAAATCATCCACAGAGTACGCAGGTTATTCCAGTACCGCATCCAAAGAGTTCGATTTCACAAATATCACCGCATATGACTTTATCGGTCATGATAAAGTTCTCGTTGGATTGGTTGATGGGAGCATTGCTGAATATGTCTTACCATATTATCGTAGCACCGATGAAGATGACGACTACAAGGTCCCCTCTTCCATTTTGAAGATAGGAGATAGTTCCGTCAGTACGTTGATGGTGGCAGAAATTGAGAAGGATGATTACTTGATATATGTCAATACGACCGGATCGTCGTCCTTGACTTTCTCCTATAAGAATTACATTCAAGGAAGAGCCATCCCGCTTTTGAAGGCTTCAGGCAAGCCTTCTGTGAATAATACTTTGAAGATGTTTGTTTCTCCAAATTCGATCGATGCCATCACCTATAATTTCTTCAGCAGACCACATGATACCGTCAATACTTTATTGAAAACAGAGTTCTATTCAACAGTCACCAAACTGTCTGAAATCTTAGGGCACCCTCTTAATATCTCCGGAACTACTGGTGGAGACGTCATTGTCATGAATTACACAAGGAAATTCTTATTGAATGGAAAAACAACCAACAAAGCAACCGTCCCTTTGAGGCTCTGGAACATCAGTTTGAAGGATGATGTTATCCAATTATCCGCTGAATATCATGAGTTACCTAACGAAGTTTCTTTGCGACAACAAGTGACTCCCCCAGAGACAGTTATTTCTTCGTTAGCATGGAACGAAAACGTAACAGGCAGCTCAGTCTACACGGCCGGTACGATTGGTGGACTTTTGATCTTAGAAAGATTGGATCCAAAATTTGCCCGATCTAAATGATGGCGATTATGTATCTTGTACTATACTGTAATATATCTATTAATGATTAACTTTTATTTGTGTAATATAGAATAATATTCCTAAATGGAAAAGTACCTGATATTACGAAAGTATTTGATATTCTGGTTGTTTCTAATATTTTGGAACCGTAGGATCCACATCACTACTCCATTTGTTGAGTCCCCCAATGATATCCTTGGCATTTTTAAATCCCATATTTTGCATTTTCTGGACCGCAAGTTGCGAATCATTTCCAAAACGACAAACAACGAAAACTTCATCTTTGGATTTGTCAAAAGTATTAGGGAGGTATTCGTCAATAGTGTCCGCTTTTTTGAAAATTGGATCCCATTGAATATTGATCGAATTCGATAATTTAGTGATTTGAAACTGTTCTTTTGGTCTGACATCGACCAAGATATGTTTTTGCTCCTTCTGGAGTAATTCATTGTATTCTTGTGCTTTAATTCTATGTTCCAAAGCCAAGACATTGGAATTGACCGTTCCACAGAAAGCAGCATAATCGATCTGGCCATCTTCAAGCATTGATTTGTTGATCGTAGGATGCGAACCACATACAGCACATTCGGGTTTTCTGTTTCTCATCTTGAAGACTCTGAATTGTTGTTGAGGGTATGCTGAGTACATGGAGAGGAAAGGTTTGAAGTTTTCAGCGGTATAGTATTCGGTCAAGATCTTGATAGTCTCCACTGCCATTGTAATACCCAAAAGCCCGATAACAGGTCCTATGACACCGCCATCTGAGCAAGAAGTCACCGATTCGGGAGATGGTGGTTTAGGGTAGAAACAACGGTAGCATGGGCCAATGTTCTTGAAGTTGAGAACCGACAATTGCCCTTCCGTCTTGAGGCCCGATCCACTGACGATTGTCTTTCCACATATCACAGATACATCGTTGATCAAGTATCTGGTCGCAGGAGTATCAGTGCAGTCAAGAATCACATCGTAGCGGCTAACAATATCAAATGCATTTTCAATACTGAGGCGGGTAGGGTAGGTGGTGACGTTGACATGAGGGTTGAGTTTGTTGATGTACCTTCTGGCGGATTCACACTTGTGAAGCCCCACTGTCTCAGTAGTGTGGAGCACTTGTCTGTGCAAGTTACTGGTGTCTACCACATCGTCATCAATGATACCGATGGTTCCTATACCAGCGGCAGAGAGGTAGAGCAAGGCCGGACATCCAAGCCCGCCTGCACCCACCACCAAAATGCTTGAGTTCTTAAGCTTTATCTGGGATGGTAGTGACCCGAAATCTGGCACGATCATTTGCCTACCATAGCGCTTGTACTCATCGAGGGAGAAGTTTTGGTCTATCTTAGGGAAATCATGGATCTGTGGATTGCTGGCAGCGACCTGCGACTTTAGCCTGGCATTTTCGTCCTCGAGAAGCCGTATTTTGGCTAAGAGTTCTTGGTTGGACTCAGTCATATTTGCACCATAAATTTACGATGAGACTGAATATGTTCGCAGCTAATGGAACAAAATATTGAATTTCGGAAAGATCACAAGATCTTTAAAATCGGAGAGAGAGCTGATTTCTACATATTTAGAAATAATCCTTCCTGATTGACGATCTCACGTATCCTTCTTAGGTTTGACATCTCCCATTTATAAAAGGTGACAAATTTATCTAGATGTAGAGAAATGTTCTTTACATGGACTCTAAACAGAACCAATTGAACTTCAGGAGGCATCATACGACTTAAAGTCATTAAAAGACTCGAAATTTTTGTAGCTTCAAGTCCTTCTCCTATTATATCTGTCTATTCTACATTTGATTCGTATTTGTATCGATTGAATACTAGTATACAGATTAAACAATCTTTTGCTTGACAAAGAATCCCTTCAAGTGTCTCAATTGGTAGTAACAGGTACCAACCAAAACGAGTAATTGCACAATAGTCCACTTGACAACTCTGCTGTTGGTGGATTCGGATTGGTCTCTGAAAACAGCTTCTCTTTGTCTCATCATTTCTTGTTCAGCGTGGATGTCGGCCAACTTGGCGTTCAAAGAGTTGACCTTGGCAGTCAATGCATCAACCTTCTTGGTAGACTTGGAGTCAACGTAGTCGTGGGAAGAACCTTGGGCCATGTCGAAGAAAATACGGTGGGTCTTACCGGTGGTACCATCGGTGTAGACTGGAGTCAAACAGAATCTGTGCTCACCAGAGTCCAAGGAGTTGAAGTGGAACTCACCGGTAGGACTGGATCTAGAGGAGACGACTCTTTCGTCGTTGTGGAAAGTTTCCTAAACGTTAGTATTGATCGGATTGTGGAACAGTGTGGATTCAACCAACATGGATGTTGAATCAGATTATTCACAAAAGGGATTCAATCAGTGGGGATATTGAACCAGGCTATTCAAACAGAAGGGTACTTACCTCGACGTAGTATTCGACCTTCAAATCACGGTTTCTGACGTAGTCTTGGCCTTGTTGTTCATATGCATCAAGACGGCCAACAACTAAGGTGTGTTCGGCCAAATCTTCGTAGAAACAACGGGTTTCTCCGGTCTTCAAGTAGAAATGCACAGCATTGGTCAAGTTGGCCAAAGCAAACAACAATACGAGGCACTTGCCAACGATGGAGTTCAACATCTTGTGGAGTATGATCAACAGTTGATTCGCAATACTAAATCGACGCGTGTCAATTTTTTCAGCGAGGTAGTGTGGAACTCGGACAATAGCGAGTAGCGTCGCGACTCACATGAGTTGGCAAGTGAAATTTGGTGAAATTACCAAGAGGCATTAGTGACTTATGAAGAGAAGCGGAACGTTGGTGAATCAAGTCAATGCAAATTAATAAATAGTATATTGACTATTTTGATATCAATTGTTGCTATTACGTATTTGATACAAGGCACTATAAGTACTTGAATTAAAGTATGGCACTATTTAGTACTTTAATTACAGTATGGCACTATTGAGCACCTTGTTTTTTGTCTATAAATGTCTATAATGGTCAAATAACGATTACCACCCTTTTATCGATTAGCTTTAAAATTTCAATTCAGTTTCAAAGTGGACTTTTTCACTTGTTCTTTCTCTTGTTGATGATTTTCTTTTTAACATGCTTTTTCATCTTGGTCTTTCTTTTCTCCAGCTTTTCGAGTTTGGCGGCTTCTTTACGGGCCTTCTTCTCGTCCTTATCTTCGTGCTTCTTGCCCTTAAGAACTGTTTCACGTTCTTTCCATTCCTTTTTGGGTTTACCCTCTTCTACTTCAGAGTCATCATCCGAATCCTCATCAGAGTCGTCGTCCGAATCTTCGTCAGAATCCTCTTCGGAATCTTCATCTTCACTATCCTCTTCTTGGTCTTCCTTGGAAACAAGATCCTTCAATGTATCCACCTTTCCCTCTCTGAATTTTTCAAAGTCTCTTTCTTCCAAATGGTTCAAAGACCTCACTAAATGGAGAGATCTGAAAATTTCATCCTCAACCTCGTCATCATTATCTGTTTTCAATGGCAATGCTTCCAAGTATTTACTCAATTCTTCGTCGCTATTGGACTCAACGCCCAATAATTTGTTTTCCTCGGTGATATATTTAAAAAGTAATCTTTCAGGATAGACGTTGATCTTTTTTCTTGAGAAGAAATCATTGACGTTTTTGATATCCATTCTGAGGAAATCTAATGCCATAGGATGGTCAGGTTCGACCGATTGTGAAACATCGATGATGTAGAGCTTATCCTTATGAACAATCGAATTGTATTCACTCAAATCGGCATGCACTAACCGACACTCTTGGTACATCCGACGCATGTAGAAGAGCATTTGATGGTAGTAATGCACAATTTCTTCGACATCTTTGAAAGGATGGTCCCTGAGCTTTGGAGATGGTTGACCCTTTCCTTTCGTCAAGTATTCCATCACCAAAACATGTGATCTCAACTCTATTGGTTCGGGACAAGGAATCCCACTCATGTGTATTCTTTTCAAGTTTCTGAATTCTTTTTCGGCCCAGACCTTCACCATCTTTCTTGGATTACTTTGGCCCTTGGTGTTTCTGAATCTAAATTCGCCATCGACGTATCTTTCTCTGTCTTTGAAAACCAAGATGGAGGTTTTGTAGATCTTCACAGCGTACTCTCTGTCTGAGATTTCGGTGTCTTCGTGGTCTCCATGATAGACATTGGCTTCTTTACCGGTACTGATACAACCATTAATTCTGGAAAGAATTCCCTTGTTGATGATTTTTGCCAAAAAACGCATGGTTCTTGGGTCCAACACTTGCTCTACCGTAGCTCTGTTGGCACGGTCTTTGGTGACTTTCGGTCCTTTTTTGATCGGCTCAGTCTTGATTTTGTCTGCATATTTGGTAACGATGTCTTCCTTTTCTGTGATGGTTTTGGGAGCGGCGGTTTGGCCTGGAACCACAAGTTCGTCTTCACTCTCGGTATCGGTATCTGAAGAGTCGATGTCGACTTCATTCACCTTATTGGTGACTTCCTCTATTGACATCTCTGAAATTCTATTGTTCTACCTTGATGGCTAAATTTTTTCTGATGAGATTTGATCTAGTGAGACTTGAATGATAGCGATAAATCCACGATAAATAATCAAATTAATCCACTCATTATGGCTTTTGGCACAAACTTGGCATTGGTGTTGCCTCAAGTATGTTATTTCAAAGCTGATGGCTACAAACAGAACAGTACTAACGGTTAGAAATTCCTCGGGGTGATCCCGCTTTACATTGGTGTTGAGATGATATTGGGAGTGGCTATCATCAACAAAGCCGGAGGAGTCTATGGTTTCTTATCCCTTTTCACAGGCCATCCCATCAACTTCTGGCAATGGCTTTTCAACGTGCTTGCCATCCTGACCTTGCCATTCTATGTCCTGGCCTTGATCCATTTAAACAACAAGCCCAAGAATGTGCGTAAATTCTCGATAGCCACAATTGTCTACACCATAGATACTGTTGTGGGAGTATTCTACACCCTCTACTTTCTCTACTTCTGGTTTAGCAGAGAGGACGCCAGTTTGTCGACCAAGACGGACAAAAGAGCCGTGGAAACCAAAGTCACCAGCTCTCGTCCGGCTCCTACCGTGGACTTATCGAGCCAGTCGGCTTCGCAGGAAAGAGAACTCGCCATCTCGTTGGGCATGACTTTGGCCATCAGCGTCCTCAGATTCTACTTCAACTTGGTGGTGTTGTCTTTCACCAAAGCTTTACTCAAACAACACGCCAGTGAGCATAGATACAATGACAATATTCCTAAGGATGACGAGGAGGTCGAGTTGACGATGGCCACCGGCCGCTGGGCCAGCATCCGGAAGTACTTCTTACAATTGGAGCTCCAGTCTAAAGATAAGTTGAACGAGTTGTTATTGAATTAACCCTCCATGGCCTCTTTTCGCCCAAATAAGCATAATAAAACTCATTACTTGATATAGACCAATATCGAAGATTAAAACCAGACTAGAAGACTTTCCATGCCTTCTTTCGCCTAATAATATAATACTCATAGTTGAGCGTATATAGACAATATGGAAGACGAAACCACTTGAATAGGTATTCACTAACCATGATTCAATACTTAGTAAAACACATCCTTCAAAACTACGCCCAAACCTTTCAATATCTAAACTATCTCATATATCCTGAATGTCTTAATAATCTTATATCTCTAACATTTTTTCAATTCTTCTTCTTTCCATTTTTGAGTATCTTCCTCCCATCTCAAATTGTCGGATAGAATGTGATCGCAGTTGATTAGGAGGCGCGCTTCTCCACACTCATCAGGCGATACCTCACTTATCACACACAAACGACTGCAAGAAATCATAGCCGCCAATTAACTTAATTTTAGTGCTACTCAAGTCAACTTCCTTTAGTTGTTTCATCTTCTTCTCTCCAATCCCACCACTCAACTATGGGCCAATCCAGCAGTGTGGAGAGCAACTCTAGCGGAGCAATCCTAGAGAGTTTTACCAAATCACAACTCAACCAACTTTTCAGGGTCCGCTGTTCATTACTTCTTCGGGAGGTGGAGATCAAGGCTCTTACTTCCAAGTTGAACATCGACTCCTTGCATCAAGTCATAATCACTGAAAATGATCTTTTTGGCTTATTGGGATTACCAAGCAACCTCCCGGATGACCATCCGGTTCACGAGACCGTCCGGCTCCTTTACTGCAGTTTTAGGGTCTTAGGAGCTCTCCCTTTTCTTCAAGATGCACGGTCTCGAACCACAGAGCTTACTGTTGACGATTTGATCAAAGCAAACCTCATATATTCCGGAAGGTACAAGAAGATATTTGCCAATGATTTCGATTACTTAAAATTGGTGTACATTGCATTGGCACTCGCAAAGACCGAGATTAATGAAATATCTACGGAAGACAAAGATAAAGAAGATACACAATACGCCGTGGCAGACGACGCCCAAGTGGTGGAATTGTCTCGTCAATTAACCGGCGAAGAACCACCGGAAGTGGTAGCCCGAATGATCAAATGGAACACTTTCAAGACAATATCCAAATTTGATGAAATTGATTTGGATTCATTGAAATTGAAGGCTTCAAACTTGTTGCACATAATCACCTTTCTCCTAATTCTTAATTCAATTCCCAAGCAAAGCCATATAAAAATGAAAGACACATTGGCCAAAAATCTTGAAAGGTGGTCGGACTTTGAAAACGCTGCTCTTTCAATGATGAGATACTTCGATATCAACACAAATTCGCTGAACATAACAACGAAAACAATCAACCACGGAGAATTTTGTCTGGGTTTTACTCACTTTTCGAAATTCCTAAGTGAGTCCTTGGAATTCCTCTTCAGAAGAGGCATATTCACATCGGTTGAAGACAGCACTTTAAAACAAGAACCAGCCGAAGAACCCCAAGAAGCTGATAACACACCTAAGAAGAAAGCTGCATCACCCAAGTATCAAGAGTCGAGATTAATGAATGATCCTACAATATCGCTACTCAATACCGTGGTCAAAAATTCAGGAAGCGACCTCGAAATCACCAACAAGAACCTCATAAAACTTTACTTAGGATCGGAATCAGGTTTCTCGATAAGATCTCTAGAAACAAAAATATTCAAGTGGCAAGCACCAACAATATTCATGGTGAGCGGTAAAAGGCTCAAAAACAAAACAATTACTACAAACAAGCGCTATGAACAATTTAACAGCGAATACCCCCGCTTCTTCAAATCACTGGATAATCATAAGTTGGACTGGCAACATGATAACGATAAAATCACTTTTGCGGTGTTAGTTAACCAACCTTGGAGAAACTCCAATAAGCGTAACTTTGGTGATGAACAAAGCGTCATTGTATCACTTCTGCCAAGGTTAGATTTCTACACCAGTGTCACCAATCCCGTTTTGAAGGGAGAGCTGATCTACTTCAATAATCAAGGGTTAGGATTAGGATTCGGAAATAGTCAGCCAGTTAACAAAAACGGAGTCAAGAAGTATTTACCTGGAGATGTTTCTCTCACGATAGAAATGAACTTGGAATTCGCCGTTTTCAGACACATTGTGGCGCTCAAAACCAACGCACCAACATATTTCAAAGCGTCTAGTCAGTCCCAAGTGAAAGACGCCGATTTTGAAGATCGCTTCATGATCACCGATTTGGAAGTTTGGGGTGTAGGGTCCACGAAAGAACTTGAGGAACAGAGAAAGCAATGGGAATGGGAGGAAAAACAAGCCGAAGCTAGACAAAGTGTTAATTTGAAGAGTCTCGGTGAAGAAAGGGCATTTCTTGAGATGGTGGGTCTAGTAGGCAATCATAATTCCAGTGGAGGCTCGGTATAGCCCAGAGAAGAATTCAGTGGAAATCATAATTCTAAAACCAGAGAATGACTACTCTAGAACCGAAAAATCAAAATTAATGAAAGAATCATAAGTCTAGTAATCTTTCCAATAAGAGATCATGACTTTAGTGATAGTTTAAGTGGAAAATCATATCTAGTGGGGTCGGTAGTCTGGGTTTAACTAGCGCGCATAGTCTCATATATGTATATAACTGGGGAAGCTTAGCGATGCGCACTATCGTGCGATGCGCGATGGCATGAAATTTTTAGTGAGTTTCGACATGTTCTGTAGAGCAGTAAGATGGCCAAAGATAAGAAAGAGTCCAAGTCCAAGAAAGACTCGCAATCCAGAGCTCCGGTGACCACCGATGAGCGTTTCAAATCGGTCCACAATGATCCCCGTTTCAAATTGCCCAACTTGAAACAATTCAAGACCAAGGTTGATGAGCGTTTCTCCAGAGATGTCTTGAAGAAGTTGAACACCAGAGGAACCGGCAAAAAGGTGAAGATCGACAGATTTGGCCGTAAGTTGAAGAATGAGGACGATCAGTTCGATAAGTACTTCGAGGAGGAAGACGAAGAGGAAGACGAAGAAAAGGAAGAAAAGGAAGGTGAAGATGAGGAAGATGAGGAAGAGGAAGATGAGGAAGAGGAGGAGGAGGAAGAAGAAGACGAGGAAGAGGATGATGATAAGACTGCAAAGGCCAAGGAGCTCGTAAGCGAAAGCGACGAAGACAGTGGTAGTGATTCCGAAACAACTCTTGTTGAAAACTTAGATAGAGCAAGAGGCGAGGGATTGGCATCCTCATCGGATTCAGACTCGGACTCCGATTCAGATTCAGACTCCGATTCAGAAGGTTCTGTCAATTTCGAAGAAGAAGAAGAATCAGAAGTTGAAGTGGACGACGTCAAGCCAGAAGAAGGTGATCCTGCAAGCTCATTTGCCGTGGTCAATATGGATTGGGATAATGTCAAAGCCGTTGATCTTATGGCCACCTTCGTCTCTTTTGTGCCTCTGGACGGTTTCATTAAGTCAGTGACCATTTTCCCATCCGAGTTCGGTAAAGAACAGATGCAAAAGGAAGAGATTGAAGGTCCTCCAAGAGAATTATTCAAGTCCAAAAAGGCCAAGAAAGACGAGAGCTCTGATGACGAATCCGACGAAGAGATCGATGTCACAAGCGCCAGAGGCTTAGAAAAAGCTACCAAAAAATTGTACGAAGAAGACAATGGCGAAGAGGACTACGACTCCAAAGCTTTACGTCGTTATCAACTCCAAAGATTAAGATACTACTACGCTGTCGTGAAATGTGACTCTGTGGCTACCGCTAAAAGAATTTACGATAACTGTGATGGTACTGAATTCGAGTCCACTGCCAATATCTTCGACTTGAGATATGTTCCAGAAGATATGGAGTTTGATGAAAGCGAAGCCACCGATGTGTGCACCAAGATTTCTTCCAAATATAGACCAAACTCCACCTTTGTGACCGACGCTTTACAACACTCCAAGGTCAAGCTTACTTGGGATGAAACACCAAAGGAAAGATTACAATTTGCTAGCAAACAGTTCTCACAGAAGGAAATCGACGATATGGATTTCAAGGCATACTTGGCTTCAGACAGTGAAGACGACGAAGAGCAAATGGACGATTCCAAGAATAAGTACAAGAACTTGTTGGGTGACAAATTCAAGTCCAAGATGGAAAGCAGAGTGGCTGATGACGACGACGAAGACGATGTGGATATGGAAATCACCTTCAATCCCGCTTTGGAAGGTGGTGAAGCTAGTGCTTTCAAGAAGGAGGATGAGCCACAAGTGGCTGAATCCACCATCGATGCTTACAAGCGTAAAGAGAAGGAACGTCGTAAGCGGAGAATGGAGAAGTTCAAGGAACAAAAGGCCGACAGTGGTGAAGCCGTGGCTAATAATAAAGACAAGAAGAATGGTAAGGGAGCTCCAAAGGTTGACGCTAAGGCTAAGGAAGAGTTGGAATTACTCATGATGAATGAAGACGATGATGAGCAAGAAGCAAAGCATTTCAACATGAAGGATGTCTTGAAATCCGAAAAGCAAAAGGGCAAGAAGGGCAAGAAGAGAAAGAATATCGATAACGAGATGACTCAAGACAATTTCGAGGCTGATTTGAACGATCCAAGATTCAAGGAAGTCTTCGAAAATCACGATTATGCTATCGATCCAACCAACACCGAATTCAAGAAGACTCAAACCATGAAGAAGATTTTGGACGAACGTTCCAAGAGAAAGAAGTTCGACGGAAGGGCCAACAAGAAAGCTAAGCATAATGCCATTGATAATAAGTCCGATGTGAAATCAATGGTGGATAAGTTCAAAAGAAAGAACCGTAAATAATCAAATAGGCATGTAATATAATCATTAAACAGTAATAATTCAAAAGGCATGTAATCCCTAAGGTAATATCTCTAATAGATAAACTCAAGGGTTAAGATAGATATTATAGTAATAGTAGAGACCCTACGAGACAAAATGTCTTATAGTGCAGTATGAGTGTCGATGAACAACATCTCAACTGTATATACATAGTGGTAATTAATACATAATCTATCACAACGTTCTATATAAGCTCGACACAAAAAAAAGAATTGTTCCCATGGAAGTAATTAGAGGTGGGTCCTTTATGTGGAAACATGTACGCGATATGAAACTATTCTAATCAATAGAACAGAGGGTTCATGTTGGTGTGGTTTATAGCATTATTGTCATAAAGGTGTCCACGAGGTATCTGCGTCAGCTATTGCCTAAGATTCAGAAAAAGTCACCAGGATTGGAATTGGTATTTCCCAATATGTTCTGATTTGCATTATTATTCCCAATCATATCCGAGAAGAAGTCATCAGGGTTGAAAAAACCATCGCCTTGAAGAGCACCAGCATCTAATCCACCCAAGTTTTGGGTGTTTGGAAGTATAGATTCATTGCCAATATTGTTGGTTTGTGGAACTTCGTTAGATGCTGCTTGATTAACGTTGCTGTTTGAGGATTTTTGGAGCAAAATGATCTTCTTAGCAAGTTCTGCTTTGGCCTTCTCCTGCTGACTTAACACATACTTCAAATGCTCTATGTAGTCAACCGACTTATTGAGAATGGTGCTTTTGTTTGGTTTCGTCTCTTTGACTTTAATACTCGAGATCAAATCATTGATTCCCGCCGAGTTCAAGCTTGTATTTTTTTGTAACATTTGAACAGCACACAATTGAGGGTTTAATAAAGATGGTGGAACAATTAATCCCAATTCCTTGATTCTTTCTTTGATCAAATCACGCCTTCTTCTTTCGACTGCGTTGTGGAACTCTCTTCTTCTTTTCAATTTCTCTTCTTTTGTCAATTGCTTAGTGGGCAAAACCTCTCTTGAATTACTTGCACTGGGAACAGAAGTGCTCATGGTGGAAGTATTTGTTGGAGAAAGCAAGTTATTGTTGGGTTCTTGCTTTATGTGCCCAGCTGGAATACTCGTACTTATATTGCCGGATGGTACTCTTGAATGTTGATATTGTGGTGGCGATGATAAGTATGAATTCGAAGGTGATCTCAAAGTATCGAATGAATCGTAGTTTGGAGAAACGTATTGGGAGTTATTCTGTGGGGAAAGATATGATCCTGTGTTGAGATCTGGCCCAGTTACTGTGTTGAAACTATTGCCATACTGGTTATTTGGGACACTAATGCTTCCATGTCTTGACAAGTTTGGACTGTAGGTACTGCTGTCTTCTGCTATTGAGTTGAGCGAGTTGAAATTCACGTTTCTGTTTGGAGGAGAAAAATAGCGAGGATTTAAAAAGTTGTTATTGTTGTCCGCATTGTTCTGTGGCGAAATGATCTCGTCGAGGTTGGAGGAGCCCGTAGGATTGATGAACAGGTCGGTGACTTGAGAGTTAAATCCCACGTTCTGGGGGAAATTCAAGTTCTCCAAATCCTCTAAAAAGGGATCATTCAATGTGTTGACGGGGTTTGTAAAATCCACTTGCTCGGGGTTAGCACCGGTGTTAAACTCAGCATAATTGCCATATTGATTGAATGGTTGTGGTTTGGTATTGGGACTGAGAAACTCCTGAGGATTGTTGTTATTGTTGTTGTTATTATTATTAACGTTGCTGTAGGCGCCACTCATTTCATCAAGCGAGAAATCGCTGCCGGGAAAGTTACCATTGCTGCTACCTTGCCCGCTATATTGGCTATTGGCCACGTTTGGTGTGCCGGTGCTGGAGCTTCCATTGAACTGGTTGTTGTATTCGGAGGGACTGTCTTTCAAGAATTCCTCCATTTTGACTGTTGCTGTTTGTTTGTCTTTGTAGTGAGCTTGAAAGTTTGTGCAAAATGCTTGGAGAAAATACGTCTAGTATATCAGTCGAATAAGCTTGAAATTTAGATATCACAGTCTTGATGTTTTCGAGTAATTGGTCGAATGAAGGAGATTGCCTCTAATTGGCCAAGACTCGCTCCGTTTTGTAATCCTTTGATTCTTGGAAAATAAGTGGCAGAATTAGATTGCTGCGATTGGTGCTAGCAATAAATTGGATAGTTTGGTAGAAGATTATGGCTTCTGCTATTGCAAGTAACTCTGTTGAACTTGTGGTAGTACTATTCTGGGTGTAAATGTTGCCCCTACCTAATTAGTTTGAGGTGGGATTTTTGAGACATTGAGGGTTACCCGGATTTGATGATGTAAACTTACACTCACGCTAATGACTGGGGTAAGGAACACGATAACTGGTTATTAGGATCCCCAAGATAGCGTTATTAGCGTTGATCCGTACTACGATTGTGTTGGCTAGAGCTTGAACTTACTTCCCCATTCGGCCCTAACCGCATCCGCATTTCCACAACCGCTACATATCCAGTGGCAAGCACATTTACTATTTGAGTAATAAGCCAGCATGTCAGACTCAGAGAACTTCTTCAGGCAACTGTTCCAGAATTGGAACAACCGAGCTCCATCGGGACCTTCCACCGGATCGCGGCCTATCCTCTCCGAATGGACAGACTACGTGAAGAGTAGTGCAAACGATCTCTACTCGGCGCTCCCCACATCAAACACATCAACCGATTCAGTACAAGAACCATCCTGGTTCGGGCTTTCCAAATTCGAGCGGTTGATTGGATTCATAGCATGTCTCGGTGGATCCATTCTCTGCTTCTTTATCAGTTTTTTCTTGTTCCCGGTGTTAGCATTACGTCCTAGAAAGTTCGGGTTGATATGGTCGATGGGATCGATCCTCTTCATTGTTTCCTTTGGTATTTTACAAGGACCAAGAGCATATATCCGCCACTTGCTATCTGCGAGTAGAATCGTTTTCACCAGTGTGTTCGTGGGGTCAGTATTGGCGACCTTATATTCCGCCGTGGTGTTGAAAAGCAGCATTTTGACCATTTTCACCAGTGTGATCGAAATCTTGGCCGTGGCATATTACACGGTCAGTTACTTCCCTTTTGGTGCAACTACGTTGACGTGGTTTACTAGTTATATAGTGGGATACTTTGGAGGTTTCATTGGAACTTTCTTATGAAACACATAACTAATTTGCATCAATATAGAAACCTTACAGGAAATAGGCACGTATTTTAATATTTAATCTTTAAAAAATAGGCACTTGAGTAAATTTGCATTAATATTCCAGGATATGAAGGCATCTCTCTATAATTTGATTTAGGAGATGAAACAGCTTTCTATATTTCAATCTTTCAGGAATACTACATCTTTTTAATTTTGATATTTCAAGTAATATAAACTACTTATCTTAATTTTTTCAATCATATAGAAAACGAATGGAACAGCAATTAAAACGTAAATCATCAGAGACCTCTCAGAAAACACCTCTGAGTGGACCACTGAATAGACCTTCGATGTAAATCATCAGAGACCTCTCAGAAAACACCTCTGAGTGGACCACTGAATAGACCTTCGATTAGCGACCTCTGTCATCGAGAGATTTCTATCAAAGACCTCTGAGTGATCCCTGCGTGCAATGTGGGGTTCCTTACAACTTGGACAATTCTTCTTGCAATTGCTTGTGCAACTTGCCCAATGCATCGAAGTTGGTTTCTTGAGCAGGCCATTCGATACCTAAGCCGGTGGCAGCGTCCTTCTTAGGGATGAGATGGAAGTGGACGTGATCAACCACTTGGTGAGCAATTCTTCCGTTATTTTGAAGAATGTTGTAGCCCTCGCCTTCAGGAGTGTTGTTGGTGTCCAATTTCAAAGCCTTGGTCAATTTCTTAACCACAGGCAAGATGTCGGCCAAGTATTCGTCTGGAACATTGTGGAGCTTGGCTCCGTGGTATTTGGGGATCACCAACACATGGGCTTCGGCGGTGGGTTGAATATCCAAAAACGAGTAAGTCAATGCGGTTTCGATCAACTTAAACGAAGGAATTTCGCCCTTGATGATTTTGCAGAAGATACAGGAAGCGTTGGATGCAGCAGATGCCATTTTGGGAGACTATGGTGGTTATACTAAGTAGGCGCGGATTCGTGGGGTGCAATTTCGTGAGTGGGCTGAAAAAAGGACCAACAATATTTGTGTAGGAAATGTGGAGTACTAGAATTCAAAGAAACTTTACTAGAAAGAAATCATCAAAATGATCCAGCAGTGGATTATTGGGTGAATTGAACTACAAATTCACATTCCTTAGAAATTCTCCTGAATTTCGTTCTTAGTTTCTTCTTGATTCCTTCTGTAATTCCCTATTGAATTCTTCTACTTGATCCAGATCGGAAAGAACTTACTAAATGTAGTGATCTGATTCTCGAGCACGATGCCACTCTCGAAGTACGATCCCCACTACGTCATCACACAAATTAGGCGGCCTTGGGCTATCACTCTAGCCTAGTCACCACACGTGATCGAGGAAGTCGATGGAACCTTGTCGAGATATGGACCATATTTCGCCACCGAACTGTTCCTGCACCCAGCCCGGAACACCCCTCGGCGCCATATAAAGAGCCAGGTCCCACTGTAGTCGATTTTACTAGACATTTGTCATCAACCGCTGTTTAGCCCGAAGTCGTTTCAAAAGTAATTTTCAACTTCAGTTTTCAACCTCGAAATCTAGACTTGAAACCTTGCAATTCCGATTACTTGTGGTGTTAGAAAGTCGTTGCAAACCCAAAAGTGAACGTTTGCTAGATAACGTTGAGAAATCAGTCGCCAGACTTACTAAGATTAATTTGTTATTCATTTCCTAGAGTTTACCAATTGATCAGAACAGCACAATGGGAGAAGATAAGAAACCAGAGACCCACTTCGATGCGTCGGGAGCTCATTCAACCGAAGATCGTACCGCCACCGCCATCTTGAGACGTAAGAAGAAGGACAACGCATTGATGGTGGATGACGCCGTTAACGATGATAACTCGGTGATCACGATGTCTTCCAATACCATGGAATTGTTGCAGTTGTTCCGTGGTGACACCGTTCTTGTTAAGGGTAAGAAGAGAAAGGACACCGTTTTGATTGTGTTGGCAGATGACGATATGGAAGATGGTGTTGCCAGAATCAACCGTTGTGTCCGTAACAACTTGAGAGTCCGTTTAGGAGACATTGTGACCATCCACCCATGTCCTGATATCAAATACGCCAACAGAATCTCTGTGTTGCCTATTGCCGATACCGTGGAAGGTATTACCGGATCCTTATTCGATCTCTACTTGAAGCCATACTTCGTGGAAGCCTACAGACCAGTGAGAAAAGGTGACTTGTTCACTGTGAGAGGTGGTATGAGACAAGTGGAATTCAAGGTTGTGGAAGTCGACCCAGAAGAAATCGCTATTGTGGCTCAAGATACTATCATTCACTGTGAAGGTGAACCAATCAACCGTGAAGACGAAGAAAACAACTTGAACGATGTCGGTTACGATGATATCGGTGGTTGCAAGAAGCAAATGGCCCAAATTAGAGAATTGGTCGAATTGCCTTTGAGACACCCACAATTGTTCAAGTCTATCGGTATTAAACCACCTAAGGGTATACTTATGTACGGTCCTCCAGGTACTGGTAAGACCGTTATGGCAAGAGCCGTTGCCAATGAAACTGGTGCATTTTTCTTCTTGATCAATGGTCCAGAAATTATGTCCAAGATGGCTGGTGAATCTGAATCCAACTTGAGAAAGGCTTTCGAAGAAGCTGAAAAGAACTCTCCATCTATCATTTTCATCGATGAAATTGATTCCATTGCTCCAAAGAGAGACAAAACTAACGGTGAAGTTGAAAGAAGAGTCGTTTCCCAATTATTGACCTTGATGGACGGTATGAAGGCTAGATCTAACATTGTGGTGATCGCCGCCACCAACAGACCAAACTCGATTGATCCTGCTTTGAGAAGATTCGGTAGATTCGACAGAGAAGTTGACATCGGTGTTCCAGACGCTGAAGGCCGTTTGGAAATCTTGAGAATCCACACCAAGAACATGAAGTTGGCTGACGATGTTGACTTGGAAGCTATTGCCTCCGAAACTCACGGTTTCGTTGGTGCCGATATTGCTTCCTTGTGTTCCGAAGCTGCCATGCAACAGATCCGTGAAAAGATGGATCTTATTGACTTGGAAGAAGAAACTATCGATGCCGAAGTTTTGAACTCTTTGGGTGTTACTATGGAGAACTTCAAGTTCGCTCTTGGTAACTCCAACCCATCCGCTTTGCGTGAAACTGTTGTCGAAAACGTCAATGTTACCTGGGATGACATTGGTGGTTTGGACACTATCAAGAACGAATTGAAGGAAACTGTGGAATACCCAGTCTTGCACCCAGAACAATACCAAAAGTTCGGTTTGGCTCCAACCAAGGGTGTCTTATTCTTTGGTCCACCAGGTACCGGTAAGACTCTTTTGGCTAAGGCCGTCGCTACTGAGGTTTCCGCTAACTTCATTTCCGTCAAGGGTCCAGAATTGTTGAGTATGTGGTACGGTGAATCCGAATCTAACATTCGTGACATTTTCGACAAGGCCAGGGCTGCTGCTCCAACCGTTGTGTTCTTGGATGAATTGGATTCGATTGCCAAGGCCAGAGGTGCTTCTCAAGGTGATGCCGGTGGTGCATCTGACCGTGTTGTCAACCAATTGTTGACCGAAATGGATGGTATGAACGCCAAGAAGAATGTCTTCGTCATTGGTGCTACTAATAGACCAGATCAAATCGATCCTGCTTTGTTGAGACCAGGTAGATTGGATCAATTGATCTACGTTCCATTGCCAGACGAAGTCGCCAGATTATCTATCTTACAAGCACAATTGAGAAACACTCCATTGGAACCTGGATTGGACTTGTTAGAAATTGCCAAGATCACCCACGGTTTCTCTGGTGCCGATTTGTCATACATTGTGCAAAGATCTGCTAAGTTTGCCATCAAGGACTCGATTGAAGCCACTATCAAGTCACAAAAGGCCAAGGCCGAAAGGGAGCCAGCTGTCAAGACCGAAGAAGATGTCGACATGAAGGCACCAGCCACCGAGGAAGAAGAAGAAGAAATAGATCCAGTTCCATTCATCACCAGAGCTCACTTCGAAGAAGCCATGAAAACCGCTAAGCGTTCGGTTTCCGAGGCTGAATTGCGTCGTTACGAGGCTTACGCTCAACAATTGCAAGCATCTAGAGGTCAATTCTCCGACTTCAGATTCTCTGGAGATGCTGCTGATGGCTCCACTTTGCCAGCCGAAGAAGGTGCTAACAACGCTGGTACTACCGGTGCATCTTTCAACAACGAAGAAGAAGATGACTTATACAGTTAAATGTATCGCTGATTAAGATGACTTAACAGTTAAATATCGCTGATTAAAACGAATTAACAACTAAATGTATCGCTGATTAAAACGACTAAACAACTAAATGTATCGCTGATTAAAACGACATATCAACTGAATGTATCGCTGATTAGTTAGGCAATGTGTATCCTGATTAAAGATCAAATGGTAATTTTGTTTCCTTTGTAGACCCTATCTCCGAGTCGGTTGATCCGGCGCTGATGGAAATGTGGGGTTACCTTTTTCGCGGCACCCACACCACGTGAGCGGACATTGCTAACGCGCAAAATGATCCCGCCCTTGCGGCGCAACTTTTCAATCCGATCATCTCCGATAAAAACTCTTCAAATCCTCTCTCCTCATTCCACCATCAGTCATCTTTTATTCTTTGGTTTCCCGAGGCATTCATACTCTGGAAGTAGAATCAGCTCAGGACCTCTTTCGCATCATCATGAGACCATTCACCCATAGCGGCTTGTTCATGCTCACCCCAGCATTCTTATTGGTATCTGAATTCATTGTGACCAAATTTTCGCAAAATGGTCCTAATAGAATTGTTCAGAGCCAGAATCCAATGCAGAGCCTTACATACCATCAATCCAAGAACGCTTGGATGCAAAAGTTCGTTGGAAACAACCGTTGAGCAGCATCTGGACCCTTTGATGCATCGCCACACGCAAATCCATAGGATCACACTGCATTCTAAGAATTAGAGAATATTTCTATCTTCTCAGATCCTTTATATGTATTCCCTTACATGTGTTAAAACACATAATTTATTCCCTTCCATGTGTTAATTCACATCACTTATTCCCTTTCTTGTCCCATATATTCATTATCACATCGATGTGACTCATCATCCTGCAAAGTGCTACAATTAGCAGCATCAATCCAGCAGCAATAACCTGCAATTCGATACACTAGTCAAACTTCTTTACATCAATCAGATCACCTTCTTTGCATAGCACAACTATTCCCAGATCACTTTCTTTGCTCCAGGCATATTTGCATTTTAGTTCACCGATGTCTACATCACTACTTATAATACGTTCCTTACTTCACCATACGCGATGCTGAAACAATCGCCATTTATATCCAATTCATGTTTTGAATTTTAGATCACCTGTAGACCTTTTGTCACAATTCTGATCAATTGTAGTTGCAGCCATCAACAAGGTCCCTCTAATGTATAGAATGAATAAAAAAAATATTCAACTTTTTCACGTGACCCTTATCCACGTGACCTGCTTGAAACCCCCATGGTTTCATTGGTCGGCGCTTTTTGTGCGACTCTCCAAGTGTTTTTTCTCATTGAACAATCTCCATCCATTCCTATTGCCAACCCATAATGTTCACTAGAGCCAAGGCCCCCGTGGCTCGTTCGATAAACCAGGTCGGTAGAAGATTCAACTCGTCCTCCCACGATGCCCACCCCAAAGTGAGCGAAAAACCAGTTGAAATTAACCTCGCCAAAGTGTTCGGTATCGCGGCGGTCGCCGGAGGTCTTTTGGTATACAAGAATCATGAAAAAACCGACAAACCATTGGTTGCCACTCCATTGTACAACGAACAAGGTAGCGGTGAACGTGCCAACGCCAGAAACGAAAACTACTTGAAAAGATACAAGACTTCGTTCATCAAGAGTCTCATCAGAGACAAGGGAGGAATAGGCCAAAAGCAATACAGAAGAATCACCGACACCAGTGCTGTGCCCAACGTGTTGATTGCCAGCCACTCTCCTTACGGCAAGCAATTCGGTAGCGGTATCAAGACCGACCAGTTGGGTCCAAGAAAGGAAAGAATTAGAATGTACGCTCCGGTCGAGACCAACTCCAGTGCCTAGTCGGCCATAGACTAACCCTTGGTTGACTTTTGCGGAAGAAGACTACTTGCATTGCATCATTTATACTTCAGTGATGGCTCACCTCTTTAGTCCGGACGATTGCTCGACAAATATCCGCTTCAGACGTGTAGCGTGACATCGGACCCATCAGAGAACGTTTTGGTGTCCATCCCTGGCATCACGAGTTTTTATTATCCCATTAATACAAAAAGAAAGAATTATTGTAGAGAAGCATAATCAAGGAAAAGGACAATTGAAGAGAAATCTATAAAGAAAAAAGGGCATTTGTAGAGGAAATCATAGCTAAGGAAAAGAAGTATTATAGATGGAATGAAAACCGAAGGGAACCCATAGTTGAGGCATGTCTCGCGATCTCCTTACATATTATGCAAAAGAAAAGTTATTGTAGATGGGCCCACAATTAAGTCTTGCGACTCTGTACCGTATAAGGCAAAGAAATACTTTTCAAAATACGCTATAATTCTATTAGGCCAAGGGGGTGATTTAGCCTCACTCATGATTAAATCCTGAATTACATGCTGTAGCTGCATGATTTAGCTGCTTTTTTGGCTGTCTTATTTAGCTGTTTTTCTAGCTACTTTTTAGCTGCTCTTTCAGCTATCCTTTTTAGCTGTCTTTTTTAGCTCGAGATGATTTAACGAGTCTGATACGTCACAGCTTTAGTGTTCTACCCGCTAAGCCAACTCTATGCAGTTCACTCTATCGTTCATAAATTTACACAGTAGGTGACTTGACACTCGCTTTGGTGACACTCGCACAATAGATGATCTGCGTAGGGGTAGATTTAAGGAGTCCACGAGGCCACAGGGTCATTAAGAAACTGACTACTTTCACCTCATATAATCTGATTTAAATTACACTTTCCTTTAATTGATCAAATTACCGTTTACCTTGATTATCTCCACCTTATTTTTCCCTTCAATAAATCTCTAATTCTCATTCTTTACTATAAATTAACTGACGTTTACCGCGGTATATCCGAATTGTGCCAGTGCGTAGATCTCGGTGACCCCAGAATAACCAATTGTACTGCACCTAAGTCAGATTCCCATAAATTATCGTCGAGGTTACCTTACTAATGAAACTGGTATTTAAAGCCTTGACACTTCCTGTACGACAATTTTCTTTATCCACTGCAAAAATGGCTCAAACTTATAACGTTATCATTTACGACTTGCCAAACGCTCCAAGATTGGAACACAGAACCGCCCACCTCGCCGGTATCGCTCCAGCCTTCAACACTGGCAAAATCACCTCTGCCGGTGCCATCTACAAGGACGACGCTAAGACCGAATTCGCCGGTAGCGCTTTGCACGTTACTGCCAACAGCAGAGAAGAAGTGATCAAGATCTTGAAGACCGACACTTACTACAAGGAAGGTGTCTGGGATGTCGAAAACGCCGTCATCCACCCACTTGGACTCGCTGGCCGTCTTCCAGTCAAGTTGCCAGGTATTGAGATTGATGAGAAGTTGTTTAAGCTCTAAGTAGGCACTGTATAAGGTTCAATTGAGTTGAAATCTAGAAAAGTGTAGATTCAGAATAGATCAAGTTGGTATTTAGAAGATATTTCAGGCGAACGTATATCAGGTGCCCTTTCGAAAGTACGTCTTATGAATGGCCTAGCACTTTCAATTATGACTAGTCTGCATAAGGATGTGGAATGTATTCATTTGATTGGCATTCGACCGTTCTATTGCTAGGAGTCGATTTTGCAATTGACTAATTCCGTGGATCTGAATGACAGGTCAGTCCACTGAAAGCTCGTCCAGTGGACATAATTCTCCCAAGAAACTCAACTAATCCACCAGGAACTCAATTGTAAACTTTATAGTAAACTCAGTTGTGATTCATTTCTTAACTCATTTGTTGGCTCAATTGATTCTGTGAGTGACTTCTCTGTGATTTCTCGGCTGAACATTGTGGCTTTGTTGCCTTCACTCTCTCGACTACACTGATTCTGATTATTGAGCCATTGGCCCGATCCTGTATTGATAATAACTTAAACTACTCAGTAACCAACGCTGATCAAGTAGTCGGCGACCTTCTCGACAACGGTGGTAGCTTCACCGGCAACGACACCGGCAGGGTAGTGAGCGATCAAAATGGCTTGCTTGGTTCTGACAGCCACAACACCTTCAGCTTCGTGCTTACCGTAGATGGATCTGTCGTCTGCTCTCAACAAGAAGTACTTTTGACCTTGGACGTGCAAACCGTGTGCTTGCAAGTTGGAAGCATCGTCAAAACCCTGAGCAATTCCAGTGATTTCGGTAGATTGCAACTCGAAACTGGACGATTGAGCCCACAAGGAGTCTCCAGCACGGGAGTACAAGGCAGCCTTGTCGATCTTACCAGTTGCGACCAAATTGTCAGTGTATGCTTGCCACGACATCTTAATATGAATGAATAGTAATAATCAGATCAGGATTCCTTTATATATTGTTGGACACCACACAGAGCGCGCTTATGTAAGCTCGCGCTGTCAACAATAGCAACTGTAGACGAGTAGGCTGCTAATTTACCATTTATATCCGAGACCAGAGGCCAGTCACGAGATTGGAACGACTTTAAGCTTTGAACTGAAGTAGTACTAAGGTCCAAGGACCACCGAGGAAATGCTGGGTCCGCCACAAGTGACGACAGAGGACGCGATTGCCTCCGTGTCACGTGAGGCCAACTCGTATGTTGCAGAGGTCCGTTTCAGTACATTTGTTCTACTGAATCGATCATCTAAGCCTACGGAAGAGCCTTTTTTTGATGCATTAAAAGCCAACTTTCTATGTAGAGGGTTTCCCTTTGAAGCTTCCTTTTGGAACTTTCTAAAGCTTTTTTTCTTTAGCATCCTTTTAAAGAACTTTCAAAGCTTCTTTTTGTAGCTTCCCTTCAAAGAACTTAATCAAAGCTTCTTTCTGATAGCTTCAACTTTCTATTTATTCAATATTCTTTTAAACCTCGACTTCAACTTTCCTTTTCTTCGATGCAGGCTCGGATACTTCAACCAAGTCCTCGTCCTCTTCGTCAATGAGAATAGTGTCTGTTCCCACGTCGGCCTCAGCCCCATAGCCATTAGCGGTCTCCTCCATAATCTGTTTTTTCTCTCCCAATTTTATCTTTGGTAAGTAGTCGCTAGCATGGTCATCCACGATTGATATGTACAACTCGATACTCTCGAGCTCGTCGTTGTCGTCCTGCACCAAGAGAAGCTCGCCATCTTTGAATCCATTCAAATCATGGAGTTTTTTATCTAAATTATCATCGAAGTCCACGTCGTAGATAAGTTTGGATTTGCCTAGAATCAAGGCCACACCGTCGTCAGAATAATCGTATTGGTCAATGAGTTTATCCACCAACCATTTTAAGGAAAGTTCTTGAACCTCCACTGGGGTTAATTTAAGAAGACCCCGAACAACGGAAGATGTAGGACATTTTTCATTGGGCCCCACAAGCGATGCCGAGGTGATATACTTGTTTGGCTTGATACTGATGAAAATCGACGAGGATTCGTTGTAAATTGGCGTGAAATCGTGCTTGTCGTCGGTGTCATACTTAAAATAGTTTGTCCCACTCAAACTGGAAAATCCAGAAATAATAGCGTTGGTGGTGGCAATGGCAGGAATAATGTTTCCTGCTATCTGTTTGATATCGAACTTACTTTTCACTTCAATGTTGAAGATGATCGATCTCAAGTTGGCGGATGTAGTGACGAAATTGAGCGTATCCTCGTCGTCCTTGTCGAAAGATATGAAGGATTCGTCGCCGTTGAGTCTTCTTTGGAGTGATTCACTCGATTTGTATAATACTACCAAATTTTCCAACACGGACCAATTTTTGGTTTCATCACCGAATATTCTGGCTAATTCTTTGGAGTCGGCTAAAATGGCATTCAAGTCATTTTTGTACTGACTGAGTTCAAGAGGGGTTGGTTTTTGTCTCGATTTCCATAAGGTTTCAATCAACAATAAGCGTTCGACGTCCACCTTGAAGATCTTGTTGACCAACTCGTCGAAAAAGCGGCCAGAATCCGATTCGTAGATCAGGTTTCTCAAGTCCACTAGCTCATTGACTTCCTTGGTCATATTGGCAATTTCGTCCTTATCGTCGGTCTCGCTTTTGATTTTGGCTGCATCGTTGAGGCCGCCTGCTTCGGTATCAACTTCATCAAAGAGTTGGTGAAACAAGAACTCTTTGGCCCAGGTGATACAATGCACCGGCTGGGAAGGAGTAGAGCGAATTGTACACACTGGGAAGGTCTTTGGTGTCACTTTGGGCTGACAATCGAAACATTCACTATAGTAAGGATAGATCGGTTGGATTTGGCCATCGTAACCAGTAGTACCACTTTCCATCAACGGCGTCTTCAAATAGAGACTCATTTTGTTGACATAACGTCTGGCTTCCAAATTGTCCAAAGCATTGAAGATATAACTGAATTGCTCCCACCAGGTGATTGGGAATTGTTTGGCGTCCATGATATTGCCATGGTGAGGCACCAAGGTAGTATTGAAGTAATTGAAGGATTCGACAGCTTTGGCCACCGTCAACGACTTGGACTTGTCGATGTCGTGGTGTCTGAACAAGAATTGACGGTTCAAGTTGGATAAGGTGATTGTGTCCAAGTCCACTATATGGATCTCGCCGTAGCCTGTCAACACCAAATCTTTGAGGAGCTCACATCCAATTCCACCAGCACCCACCATCAAGATTTTGGTGTTGCGGACTTTGTTGTAGCGTTCCTGGCCCAAGATTTTTCTAAGGAAGGTATCCTTGGCCATTTTGGTTGAAGAGTATGAAGGTGTAGATAAGTTTCGCGATGTCTACAAATGTTAGCGGTTGAAGCAAAGTTCATGATTACGTAATACACAATATTGACCTGAGGACGGGTTCCCCAGAGTTACACACGAATCCACCTGGGGACATTCCCAGAGTGATGGTTTAAGTAGAGTGACGGGTTTCCATCTAGACGCTGGTGAACAAAGTCCAGACACCCTTCAAGTAACCAACAATCTCGTCACCTCCCAACTTGGATTCACCATACAATCTGTCCACGAAGTTGATAGGAACCTCACCAACAGTGAATCCCAACGATCTGGCTCTCACCATCATTTCCATCTGGAAAACGTAACCCTTGGACTTGGTGACGCTGATGATCTCGGCCAAGGCGTCCTTCTTGTACAATCTGAAAGAACCGGTCAAATCGGAAACGTTTGGTCTCAACACAGTTGCGGCCAAGAAGTTGGCACCTCTGGAAACCAACTTTCTCTTCAAGTCCCAGCCGAAGACACCACCGTCGCCGGCATATCTGGTACCAGTGACAATGTCGAAGTTTTCGCTCTTTTGCTTAGCAATGAATTGTGGAATGGCTTCAGGGTGGTGCGAGAAATCGGCATCCATGATAATGACAAAGTTACCGGTGACATAGTTCAAACCGTGAATGTAGGCAGTACCCAAACCCAACTTGCCAGCACGAGCTCTCAATTGGATGTGTTCAGCACCAAACACGTCTATCAATTTTTTGGCGATTTCTTGTGTACCATCTGGAGAAGCATCGTCAACGATCACGACTTCCCAGTCGAGCTTTTCGGCCTTGAAGGTCTTGGCCAACAAGTAGATCAAGATAGGGAGGTTCTTTCTTTCGTTGTAGGTAGGTAATATAACCGAGTATTTGTCGCCCATTGTGTGATCTAGTTGGTGGAGTTTCAGGAAACCGTACGTTTGTTTTTACGTGTCGTTAATTCACGGTTCGGTCACGTGCGGGCTATATACCGTCCCAATTTTTCAGGTAAATAACTACTTGTCATGGAACCAACTGATACCACCCTACCTATAGTGATGTTTAAAACTCGCTCTTTTTCCCTTTTATCCAACTCTCTCCTCGATTTTTTTCCTACTAGTTTATAAATTAGAATACATGTATTTATCCACCGTCGCTACCAGTACTAAAACTCGCCATAAGAAGACAATTCGTAAAACAAAAAAAAGTTGGAACGCTTACCCAAAAGTGCAACATGTAACACACAATAACTGAAAGGAAGAAATCAACTGAAATCAAACAAACGTGATTATAAAAACAAAAAAGACTGCTTTCAAGACAAACGTAAAAACGTCAAAAAAAACATGCTATCAAGACAAACGTGATTGTAAACACGTCAAAAAGACTATCAAACAAGCAATGATAAAAACAAAAAAGACATGCTGAGATTATCAAATAAGCATTTTAAAAAAAAAGAATGCTGAGATTAATATCAAGACAAACAAGTCGGATCCATCGACTCAGTTGTTCAAGCTTAGCGAGTTAATTTGGCTCGAAAGAAGGTTGAACGGAGCATTGGAGTCCTTGGGACCGTTTTTGGACTCATCCTCGGCCGAAAGGTGAGTTGAGTATGAGCTGACAGAGCCGCTTTTGTTGTAGTAATTTTGGTTCATTGGCTGTTGGTTTGCGTAGCTGGCATACAAGCCAGGTGAGTTGGTTACGCCGGGGGAATATTTTTGGCCGCCATAATGATTTTGCAACTGTGAATGGTTATGCATTTGATTTTGGTTTTGGTTTGGATTTTGATTTTGGTTTTGATATTGATTTTGGTTCTGATTTATGCTCTGATTTTGTTGATATTGATTTTGATTCTGGCTTTGGTTTTGGTTTTGATATTGATTTTGATTTTGCTGTTGCTGCTGAAGTAACATCAATTGCTGCGACAAAATGGGCTGTGGAGTATTACCATTACTTCCTCTCAAGCCTGTGTTGTTATAGTGGAATTGATGGTTCTTTTGGTTCGAGTTATTGCCATTATTATTGGAATAATGCCCGCTGCCGGAGCCCACGGAATTGTGACGGGACTGGTTGTATCCTGCATGATGTGGTTGTGGCTGTTGCAATCCCATGAAGCCATTGGTCATATTGAGTGGCTGTCCACTGGCAGTGGCTGCGGCAATGGCCGCTGCCGTGGAGTTGACAGAGTGCATGCTATTATTCTGATGAGAATTGACGTTCATTACCGGCTTTGCGGCACCACACTTCAAGCAACACAAGTTCTTTGCAAAGTTGTGGTACACACAAACCTCACACTTCCAGTCACCGGCTCTGAATGGCACGTTGTTGCCGTAGTGGGATCTATTACCGTGGTTATTGTTACCGTGGTGGTTTTGGTTGCTGTGGTCGTTATTGGATATCGAGCCGTTAGATCCAACGTTGGAGTTATACATTCCTTGGTTGTCTTGATAATTGCCCGAGTTGTAAGATGAAGATTTCAAAACAGCTGCGGCATTCACCACAGCAGCATTCATGGCGATTTTATCATGGGCTTGACTGGAAGTAGTGACGTTGTTACCGGAGGCTCCAGCACCATTATTGCCGTTACGGCGAGATCCCACATGGTTGTTGGAATACATTGATTCTTGGATGGCCACCGCACTGGAGGCCGGGAAAGAACATCTGAAACAGTGGGTTCTTCTTTGGAAATTGGAGAAGCCACAAGAAGGACATGTCCAGTCGCCCGGTCTGTGTCTGTTTTTGGAGGGAGGAAATGGAGTTAACAAGTCGCTGGCTTTGTCTAAAACTCGGGTGGATGAAGCTTGCACTTCAACGGCCCGGTCGTTAAGAGCACGGCCGTTCATCGATAACGACTCGGTAGCTTCTTCGTGGGTCGCGAAAACGGCAAATCCGGTGATTCCCTTTCTTTTGTTGTTGTTCTTCTCTGTATCCAAATTCTTCAAAGTCCAGAAGGCGATTGGTCTGCCGCCAAACTGGGTGAACCAGGACTCGAGCTCGGACTGCGTGGTGTCGCCCGGCAAGTTCGAAAGATAGAGGATTTTGGAGCGTTCGGCCAAAAACACCCGCACGTCTTGCGAGGAGTCGTATGGTTTGACAAGCACACTGGGGTGCTCTTCGGCTGGAAGCGACTTTTTCGCCAACTGGATCAACAATTTGCTATACAAGTTGACAGTGGACTTGCTTCTGGTTTCCAGGTCCTCCAGGATTTCGGGTGTTTCCTCGGTAGTGGATTCCACTTTGCTGGTGTCGCTGAGGGGAGGCGTTGACGAAGAAGACAAAGGAACCTTGGCGATATCGTCCAAATCCTCAGTGTCGACTTCCAACGCCGTCACCATATTGGAGATCGAGGACGCGGTATATGATAAGGCCTCGGGATGGGTCTTCTGCCACTTGATGTATTCGCTTTGCAAGTCAAACACGCGAGGATGTTGCAAGTATGGAGGCAAAACCACCGACTTGTCGCGGGCTTCCCGAGGGAGTTGCACCCGAAGTTTCGATACGTCGAGGGTCACCAAACAGAACTCTTTATTCTTCAAAATCAAGTTTTCTTGGATGTAACTGTCAAACTTGGAGATCGCATCCTTGAAGGACCCGGCGTTGCGGACGTGTTCCCACGAGATGCGGTGGATCTGCTGACAGTAAGGAGTGATGGGGGTGTTGACCGGTCTGACCAAACAAGACTCCAGGTGGATCACCGTAAGCGTTGTGGCATCCACAATACTCCAGGCGAACTCGATCAATTCGGTAGCGTCTTTGGCCACGTAGGTGGTGGACTCATCGCAGGTGGCTGCCAAATGCACCACCACGTAGATGTCACTCATTGCAAGGGGAAGAGCGGCTTCGAAGAGTCTATGGGCTATTGTCGCAGGAACGGGACCTCGATTGGTGATTCTGTTGTATCGTAAATTTGGGCCTACCGGTGAGATTTTTCGACGTTGACCGGTGCGTCACGTGAATATCTCTAATTCGGTTCCCCGGCCATAACGCGTAGGAGAGAGGGATAGAGGAATATAGATAAGTATGATGTCGTTGTAGCTTGGTAGTTTGATAGAGTGGATCCTATTGTGTTCTTGTTAAGCGCTTTCGAAATTTTAATTGCGTTAAAATTATGACTTTTGAGGAGCCTAGTCCTTACAGATGTATTCTTTACAATCGTTTAAATCTCCTAATTCTACCATTGATCTCCTGCATCACATACAGCATTAATGCGGATCCCTCCATCCTTCTTAGCCAACCTACTCATTCTTTCCCTACCCAAAATTTTTCCTCTCTAATTCTCTCTATTTTGCGTCTCAATCTGGAAACCGCTATCGCTCTCGCCAGACCGCGTAATTTAGAATATGACGAGGAACAAAACCACGAGCCTGCCAATCCAATAAACGCAGTGACACCACAACAAGCACAAATGACTGGGTCCTTCATGCCGGCCGATACGCCGCTGGACGCCATCATAATACGGGGCCAGCAGCGTGTGTTCACCACCCAGTTGGTGATCTGCCTGACCATGGGGATCTTCTCGTTTATCCTCTTTTGCATCTTGCGGTATAGATGGCCCCATATCTATGCTGTTCGAACATTGAGGAAAAGCTCGAGAAAGTTGCTCAAGCCAATTCCTTCGGGCTATTTCAATTGGATGTCGGTGATCTATTCGATCACTGACGAAGAGGTGCTCAAGTTTTCTGGATTAGACGCTTATGTGTTTCTCGCCTTCTTCAAAATGGGGATCAAGATCTTTTTCAGCTTGGCCTTGATGGCCATCTTCATCCTCAGTCCCATTCGCTACTACTACACCGGGAACTACGATAAGGATAATATCGTGATGTCGGCGGTGCGGGCATCTTGGGTTTATTACGAAGCGCCTAATCCACCCCCTGATTTTAGCGATGATTTTCCGGTTTACTTGTGGGTATATCCAATCTTCACCTATGTGTTCTCGATCGTGGTCTACTACTACATTTTTGAATTCACCAAAGAAGTCTTGAAAACTAGACAAAAGTACTTAGCATCGCAGAATTCGATTACAGACAGAACCATCAGATTGGACGGAATCCCCAAGAAACTCCTCAAAATGAACGATCCACAAGTGCTCAAGAATTTCATCGAGGGGCTTGGAATCGGTAAAGTGATGGACGTGAAGCTCATCTATGACTGGACCCCTTTGGAACAATTATTCGCTAAAAGGAAAAAGCTTATCGCGACTTTGGAAGATAAGTACGCATCGCATTACAAACTCAATATCGATATTTACAACCAAAACAAAACACCAGCGGTTCTGCCTGATCTTCAGGACATCGACGAAGACTCCGCTCGTCTGAAGAAAATCAAGAAACTGATCGCCGATTTATCGAAGAAGCTCGTGCAAGTCAATACCGAAATTAGAGATATTCAAAAACAATTCGATTCGGACCTGACAACTATCGATCTTAGTGCCAATCCTAAATTTAAACAAGTCTCCAGTGCTTTCATCACCATGGACTCCGTGGCTTCGGCTCAAATGGCTGCTCAAACAGTTTTGGATCCACGTGTCTATAAATTGATTGTCAACTTGGCCCCTGCACCTAAAGATATCAAATGGGAAAACTTCAAGTTGTCGTACTACCAGAAATTAACAAAGTCATATTTGATTACCTTCACTATTATTTTGAGTTACGCCTTCATCGTTTTCTTGGTTACTCCTTTGACAACATTATTGGATTTGAAAACTATCAAGAAACTTTGGCCAGCGCTTGGAGATTTTATAAGTAAGTCAAAATGGTTGACCACCTTTGTTACAGGTATTTTACCACCATTATTATTCTCTATGATCAATATCCTGTTGCCATACTTTTACAAGTACTTGACTAAGCATCAAGGTTACTTCTCCAATAGCGATATTGAATTGTCAACCTTGCTGAAAAATTTCTTCTTTATCTTTTTTAACTTGTTCTTGGTTTTCATGATTACTGGTACGATTTGGGACTATATTTCATATATTAGTGATACCACCAAAATTGCATACCAGTTAGCGAGGTCGTTGAAAAAGCTTTCGTTGTTTTATGTCGATTTGATTCTATTACAAGGACTTGCGATGTTCCCGGTTAAGTTATTACAAATCAGTGACTTCTTGATTTTGAACATTTTTGGAAAGCTTTTCTTCCTTAAAAGAATGTTCCTCAAAACACCTCGTGATTACAGAAGCTATTACTATACACCACAGATCTTTGATTTTGGAATTCATCTTCCACAGCATATTATGATTTTTATCATTATTCTTATTTATTCGGTGGTGCTGACCAAGATAGTAACAAGTGGGTTGTTATACTTTGTTCTAGGATTTTTCGTCTACAAGTACCAGCTCGTGTACAATTTCGTGCATCCGCCTCATTCTACCGGTAAAGTTTGGCCTATGATATTCAGAAGAGTATCATTGGGTATTCTTATTTTCCAACTTTTCATGTGTGGTACATTAGCGTTGGAAGGAGCCTTATTGTTAGCAGCATTATGTTCGCCACTAATATTTGCCACGGCGTTCATAATATGGAACTTCGAAAAGTATTATCTACCACTCAGCACCTTTATTGCTTTAAGAGCAATTCAAAATCCTTTTAATTTTGACAAGGAGTTCGACGATGATAGACTGCTGATTTCACATGAACAAGATGAGAGTGCGGCTAACAGCACGAATGAGGCGTATAACAATAGCGACGAAGAAAACCTGTTTTTAGACGAGTCTTCGGTATTGTTACCAGGCAGTCATTCGGGCACCGATTATAGATCAGGGCGCTTGAAAAGGAGACCATCCACGATAGACGAGGAACGAGAGCAATTTACTGACTACACATACCCTTACTTGATCGATCCACTTCACGGGCCCTGGATTGGCTTTGAAGGTGACTCCGTTTCCATGGTGCAGTACAACCATGGTTTGGCTAGTATGGATTTGGAAGATGGCGATACCAGCATGGTTTCTGTAACAGAGCATGAAACAATATTGAAGAAACGACTTCGCGTTTCGGAATGGGAATAATTCTATAGTACAACAATCGCGCAGGAGGCTAGCCTAGAAAAGCTTCGGTAATGACGCGAATGAGATTAGCCCAGAAAACACTAACGATGAAACAATGCGAAAGAGCCAAGCAGCAGTAAGCCTCCAAGACGGTGACAACGTGGAGGAGCCGAGCACCAGAAATCACCCAAGACGGTAAGCTTACAACCAAGGTGTTCACCGGACATGAAACGCAGAATTGCTCCTCGTTACAGACGATGAAAGCATAATCACGCTCCAGAGCAGAGACGATGAACCTACAGCAGACTCCTTCCCAAGCGATAAGCTTCAAAGTTAAGAAATATTTGTTGGCGTAGACGAGCCATACCGAGGAACTGGTTGCTACTGACGATAGAAGTCTTTTAATTGTATAGTCGAGGAATAGAATTAGTTAATTATTATGCGAGTTACACGATACCGCACGGAAGGCATCGTTACGTCGGGAGTACCTGGAAGCGAGAGCGTAACCGGAGCAAACGCTCGTCAATTTTGCTTCGCATTTTGAAGGCGACATCTTCGCAATAAGGAGTAATCTTTCGATGTACAGCAGCCTGGACCATCAAAGGGGTTACATTCCCCCTCCTGTCAAACTGTCTGGCCTCACTTGAAACATTGGGGTCGAGAGTATCGATCTCGTCTGCTACATCGGACCGAACCCTTCACTACACGAGAAAAAATCCAGTGACGGATTTAAACCATTTTGAGACCTGAAACAGACAGGGACCGCGTAGCCGGCAGGGATGGCGGCAGGGATGTCCGGCTAGAAGAATGTCGACAAACGAAGGGAGATGCAAGGTTTCAGATGCGCTATGTAGTAAGCGAACGATCTAAACTGGCTAGTTTAATGTATGTGCCTTGCGAGACGAGGTGAATTTTCATACGTTCGATACTTTTATTTTTTTAAATTGTTGAGCAAGGCAGCCTTGCATCTTTGCTTCACGATAATGCTGTTGGCAGGTGCAAGACTGCAGTCGGCTGAAAATTATATAAAGGGGTAGTGGTCCCAGATTTTTGCCGGTGTATCAACTCCTCAATGGATATGATGATAGGATTCGTCAAGATATCCAGAGGCTAAGACTACTCGGGTGATCAAGATATCTGCCCTGTCTCGGGTAATTGATCGAAATATTCCAATACTCGAGGTGATTGGTCGAGATATGAACACTCGAGGGGGTTGAGCCTATGAGTACCTGAGGCTAGATCAAGGTATCCGGCTATGAATACTCAATTTGGTCTACATTCATTTTGCAATTATAATAATTCACGAGTATAGATCAAAATTGTGACATACGGTCGAAGAAATAAATGAACAACAGGGCCAGGGAGTGATTACTGAGAAAGGAGAAATAGTAGGATAAGATAAATATGAAGAATTGGAATGAAGCCCCGAAAACCAGTAATGAAAACACAAGTATACATTTTTCGCACCCATTCAACGCCTCTCAGTCAGGAAAAAAAATATCACTTAATGGTACTACTTTTGCACCCATGCGACTTTTTCACGTTCAGTCTCAATAATTATCAACTAATATTTTGACTGGCACGTGAGCTACTGACCACCAGCTTGGATGGCGAAAGGAGAAGCGTCTTCCTCTTCTCCGTCGTCATCCTCCAATTTGAATTTTTTGCCACCAACCTGCTTCTGTTTGCGGACTAAGGTGATACTCAAAAGTTTCTCCTTGCGTAAGTTTTTATCGGTGACATAAGCAGGCTTTTCTGGCGAGTAGTCGCACTCAATTCCGAATTTGGTACAACTGGTACAGACTGGTCTCTTTTCGTCACACTTCAAATGCTTTATCCGACAAATCCAACACCCATTCTTAGACCTAGGAAGAAGTCTTCTACGAGTATACTTTTTAGGCTTGTTTTCCATGCTCGTTGGGGTGGTTTCCACGTTGTCGATAATGAGTGCGCTCTTGGACGTTTTTCTCATCGCTTGCTTTCTGTTCTTAGGCACTTGCGCGTCGTTAAAGTTAGGATATGTTTTTCTTCTTGGTGTTTCGTAAAAAGAAGAACTGGCTGAAGAGTCAGAATTATGGCGGAAAATGTTCAATGGTGGCATCATTGACTTGCTAGGGGTATTGACAGATGTAGTAGAACCACTGGAACAGTTAGAGGCGTTGGACACCGATCTAGCTGAAATTGGTGAGGGTTGGTGATAGATATCCAATCCTTTGTATTTGTTGCACAAGGGCGAGATCCCGAGCATTTGGGGCGAGGACTCGCTCAATGGAGTGTTATTGGAAGAATTGGAGATTTGGGTCGAAATCGCCAAGCTTTTCTTGTTGTTGAGAGCAGAATTACTGTTCATACGAGCAATCGATGGCTTTTTAGAGATTTTATGAGAGCCAAGGTTGGGTGACGATCCCGCATACGCCAGAGACTTCAACAGAAGAGGCACGGGCGCTCTGATGGAGAAGTCTTCGGCAGCGGAAGTGTCGGTATTGGAAATGGTGTTGTGGCTCGACGTAGGAGTGTAGCTAGAGTCCTCACTCAAGGTAGGGGTGTAAGCATCACTGATGGTGGGAGTGTAAGGGTATTGGGTGATGTCTTGAGTGGAGCTGAAGTGGGGCATGCTGTACTCAGCCTCGGTGAAAGGGTGGCTTGAGTTGGCATTGGTGAGACTCTGGCTTAATCCCAGCGAAGGGTAATGATGAGTGTGGTTCAACATCGAGTCAGGAATTGATTCCAAAGATGGGTTACCCAACTCGAACTCGGTCAAATTGTACATCAAGTCATTTCCCTGACTGTTCGAAATCGAATAATCATTTAAGATATCCGAAGTCGAGTCCATATTCAATTTGAAAATCTGTTGTGATTGACTTTGCGAATCGTTGTGTAAAGAGGTGGTGGAGTTCATGGCTTGTTGGTTGGAGAAAATAGAGTAATGAGAAGAGTTGGGCAAGCTGTATTCGTTACCATGGAAATAATCCGAAGTGTTGGCCGCAAGGTTCCCACCACTGATGAAATCCTGGTTTTGCGAAGAACCGGAGAATGATGAATTGAAATTGGAGTGAGAAGAAGAGCTAGGATTGTTGGCGGTGCTCAATTGCTGATTCTGGATGTGGAAAGAGGATTGGTGGTTGATGGAAATTGGTGGTGGTGGTAATGGGTTGAAGGGGGCATTGACAAGACTGGTGTCATATTGGTAGAATTGATCGTTGAAGCTCTGGTTCAAGATACTATTATGCTGGTTGTTGTTGGAGGTTGATGACGATGAAATAAGGGAGCTGTTCGCCTTAATCGTATCCTCGGTCTCGAAAGTCGAGTTTGGTGAGTTGACGGCTGAATTGGCCATGTTGAATAATATGCAAGGGTTGAAGAATTAAAACAAAGATGTCACTGTAATCGCTTTTTGCAAGTGATACAGAGGTGTTATAAAGTAGATAGTTGGAACAAGATAATTGGAAGCGATTCAGGTTGGAATTGAATAGCTGGCAAGTTGAATGACGACGTTTTTTAGGTTATTGTAAAGGAGTGTATGTGTTAAATTCGCTGATTGGTAGTGATATTGGTCAAAATATTTTGCTGCTGAAAATAAGCTTATCAAAACGCCCAGTGGAATAGATGTGGGGTGGAAGTGGAGTGATGTGGTTTTAAACACAAGCACAAGACTCAAGATGGAAAAGTCTGAGTCGAAATGGAGGACAATAAGATAGGAGGAATCAATAGGAAGGGAGGAGATTTAACCCTAACGATGTCAATTGTAGTTGATATAAGATATCTAACCTACTGAATATGACAGACACTGAAGTGACAAGCCCAACTGAATCCTAGATTGAGAATCAGGATACTTGAGTAGTTCTTATCAAACCCTTGAGTGAAAAAAACGAGTGGGAACTTACGGGTTTTGTATTTACTAACTAGAGGTTTTGTCCAAAAAGATTTATTTTAATAGATAAAAAAAAAAAATTGAGGAGTTTATTACAGCAGGTGCTGCTAAGTAACACTAAGTGATATAATTAAGAATTAAAAAAGGAACAAGGTAGTGAAAAGGTTGAAAAATCTCATACAAACCAAAAAAAAAATGCATTGATTTGGAGACACGAGAAAATAAGCTCTCGCATAAAACACAAAACTAAAAGATAATACCGATAATGGGCAACATTGCATGCTAATAAAAATATTCAAACAATAAGAATATACACAAGAATATGATGATGAGACCATCATAGGTATAGGACGAACGGATGGGAAAGGTTTTGGAGCACGAGTTCCAGGATAGCCTGACACTTAGACATATGGTGACTTTGAGGGGTACAATTCATTGCATGTTCTGATGGTCAGATCCAGCAGCCAGGATTGCCAAACCCACTTTGATCCGCTAGCCTAATCTAGCCTATGGCTCGCCCACGTCCGCAGGCTATTATGCTACATATTCCTAAAAAATATTTTAACCTCCGAGAGCATGAAAAATGATTTGAAGAATGTGCATATCAAATGGTAAGCGACGGCTTAGGCCAACGTGAGCAAGGTTCATACTAGATTAGGTGTGTGGAGCTATTACGATATTGCTGGTGATTCGGAGGTCATCTTGGCTTTCGAAATAGGACCCTAACTACTGGGATGCCCAATTGGTGACGCAGAAAGCAGCTTATGTTGGCCATAACTATTTTTATACATTCTCGGGATTGTTCCAACATTGAGAACTGTCACAAGTACATGCCAGGCAAAAAACCCGATCAGTATCAATTCCAAAGTAACAAAATAGAGCTCGACTTCCTCAATGATCTTCGACTTTTCCCACCCCTCTTCAAGTAGATCATCAGTCTTGGCCCTAGGGAGTGCAGCGTTACAACGCACTGCCCGCACATGTTTGATAGGTTTGTTTCTCGTAAGCCTGGTGTCACAGCTCCATTGCTCGGAACAAGACGCCCCATGTAGTAGCTACATATGCATATGTTTACCCCAAGCGATGCAAGACCCGGGAGTCGATATCCACGCGTTACTCAGGATATGATCTTAAGTAACACGCAAATCTTGGTGATGATGATGAGTGGTCCATCTTGTCGTAAGGCGTTGTTACGCATTTAGGCGCGAGCGGTACCTTAAACTAGGGCGCCCACATATTTTTCACCTTGATGGCCAATATTATGGCAAGCTTATGAGGTCACTGCCGCTCGCTTTATGCAATTACTATAACAGGAAATGCTTGAAGCCACTACCATTCCGAGGTACTACTATTGTCGTTAAAACTGATGGGGGCACAATAATGGGCCCGATGAAGCGCCGATGGTTAGTTTGAGCCAAGAATAGCCGGATTCGTCTATCTATTATCACGCGCAGGGCAGATTAGTTAGCGCCAGTACGTTAAGGCACTAGATCTACACGACCTACCTAGCCTAGTCAGCAATTCGTAACCATCTGAGCATTTATCCTCCCAGCACAATATGCTATTCCAAGTCTTATCTCCAGCTTGCTGTGAGGCAAGCCGCTAAAATGCCTTAAGAGTATCGGCGTACTGAGGTGGCTTCCGGCGATAAAAAAACGCATCAAACCCAAACGTCGGCATCATCCCACGGCGCGCATCACTACGACTACAACCCATGTATGTCGCTCATGAGATCCCGATTTGCTCGCACCTCCTATGTAGGCTCTGATCTCGTGGCAGTTTGCCCCTAACGCGGGTGTCGGTCTCCTCCTATTGTGCCGCACCACTGTACATAGTAACATCAATATTATCGAGGCAGGAAGACTAATATGCTTGTAATTGACCCCACGTAAATCTATATTAACTGCTTGTTATAGTTGAGTAACACGCGTTTTAAGAGTTAAACTCTATAAATTGGGTGATATCACGATACAATCACTCCTAACTGTGAAGTAAAGCCCTGAACTTAAAGTAGAATTTCATTCAGGGTACTTCCTAATTCTGACGGAAAATAGCTTAATCCGTGCGCATCAGGCAGCGTCTTACACTTTCCACTTTTAAGCAGAGCAGCGTCGCTTATTTGTGTGCTTATGCGCCTAATGCCACAGCCTCAAAAGTAATACAGAGCCCTAACCACAGAAAAAAATTGAAGCTTGTCACGTGCCAAACGTTACTAATCATTGACCCTCATCGTTGCACTCGCACCATCGCGTCCCGACTACAAATTTGCTGCTGAGAAAACACTTCACTTTTCTTCTTCATACATATACCTACTTCCGGATTACCAGCAGAACCGATGTCTCCTCCGTTTGGTACAATGCAAAAATGGCTGGAAGGAGATTGAAAAACCATCATTATATAATCTAGACTAATGAGCCACCTCGGTGGCTCCTTTGTTAACTCTAGTTCGCGTGATGGTAACACTGTAGTTCGTATATATCTAGGGAAGGCGTGTCTGGCTAGCGCCAGCATGTTACATTTCCAGTTGATGGGACCCTCTCATCATATTTCTCCACATTCTCTTCCTTAAAACTAGCTGCCGAGCGGGCTTTGAAAATTTTTGGCTGTGCTCATTGCTATGTCAAGAGGCTTTCACTTGCAGGCACCAAATTTGAACGATATTATCTACGATTTTTGACTGCATTCAAGCATAAACTCGATTCAGGTTTGCGGCCATGACAAGGCTTTGACTTACGTTACAAAAGTTGAAGCTACTAGCACGCCTAAGCCGGTGAAACAACCAAAATATTGCCGCGCCAAGGATAACATCCAAACGCATCAGAAGACCTTAATAGCAGGTGATTCCGCAATGGAAGCGATTGAAATAAATCCGGTTTCTACTCCATCAGAATCAGGTGATGATAAAGTTTCGTTTACCTCCGTAACGTACATATTGTTCCGTTAGCTCTGGAAGAGGCAATCAAGCTCATGCTTGATAATAATGGAAATCCCCTGATTTCCCCACATCTGAAGAATAGTGGTCCGCAATAACACCATTTAACTGCGTAGCGGAAAAGATTAAGATGCGCGTGCAGTCTAATTCGAGAACCCGAGCGGCATCGTCAACTTTATGCCCAGGGCTTATTCAGGTACCATTACCTACTTGTAAAGGTGATTAGATGCAGACAATTGTTTCACATATTGTATGAAACGATGGACCTCTGTTCTACCGAACTTACGAATGAAATTAGCCCCTGTGTCTCATCCCGTGATCTGACCTTCGCTACTCTCTTCTTTTCTCTCACTTCTCTTTCTTTCTGGCACTGTACTAACAAACTTCTATAGTGCGTATTTCTGACGGTGGTTTGTTTGTTGTGATTTTTTTTGACGACTCTTCTTTTACGAATAACATGAAAACCTCCAAGGCTCTGATCTCTTTACCAATCACAGCCCCCGTTGCCACAGACACTGCCAATGCAAGCTCAAATGCTTTCAATCTTGCAGGTCCGCTTCGCTCACTCACCATCCTGAAACCCAGTCCTAAGAATCAGGTCAATTCAACCCTTCGCTCGAATATCATCGTGGTATCGAAGTTTCCCTTCAAAGCTGAGGGCCGCAATGAACTTCTGGTCGCCAAAGGCGCCATCCTCAAACTCTTGGACCGTCCAGGGAACGGCTGGCTCTTGGTCAAATATATCGATCGCGTCTTACCCCCCGGTTTGATACCCGCGTGCTACGTGGATATCGCCATCAACGATGCCAAAAATCCCGTCACTTTGGAATGGTTACAGTCCAACAGCTCCCAAAGGGCGCATATCAGTCTGTTGACTGAACAGACGTACCTTAACCTACAATTAAAACAATCGAATGGTCCGCCTTTGACGATCAACAACAAAGCATATCCCGTCTCAGTGTCCATATCCAATTTTTTGCTTTACAAGCAGCGCTACTGGTACCGTTTGGACGTCGTGCTCTCCGATGGAGGCCAGTGCTACGTGTGTCGTTATTACCAAGACTTCTACAACCTCCATGTCAATTTGTTGAATCTTTTGAACAAATCGCTGGCGCCTTTAAACGACACTTTGAAGCTTCCTAAGCTTCCCGAACCAATTCCTAGTCGCAACATCGAGCACGAAGATGCGGAGGAGTCGCAAATTCAACTCTTGTTGAAAAGATGTAATGACCTTAATGTTTATATCAACAGATTGATTTTGAACAGAAGCTACCAGCTTTCGGACGTTCTCATTGACTGGCTCAGTGTTTCGTACAAAAGCTTACCGGGATTCAAAGTCAAGAGAGATATAAGCAATATGGATAACGACGCGATTAACGACAAAATCTTACCCGACTCTACGAATGTGATTAAGGCTTACTATCAAAAGGCAAAACAGGCCAAAGAGTCCGAGGAAAATTCTGGGGAAGAACTTGCAGAAGAGCCCAAGGAATATCTCAAGGAAGAGTCTACAGAAATGAAGACGATTGTAGAAAATGACAACAAGCCTATTCCAACAGCTTCAGGGAACGAAACAAGCGAACCTTTGAAACGCAAAAAATCGCGTAAAAACATTTTTAATCACTATCAGCAGGTGAGCAGTCCAGCCAATATCCAGCGAAATGTGTCTACCAGATCGCAAACCTCGTTCACTTCGAGCAATTCGAGTCCCATTACACCAAACAGTACTTTTAACAGTTCGTTCCATACCTCATTCAGCTCAATGTCATCAGGTGGCTCACCAAACCTTACAAGAACTGCAACCAATGCCAAGATACATGTCAAATGTAAAATCACCAATTTTAACGATGAGATAATGGCAATAAGGTTTAAGAAATCTTTGATTCGATCCATAAGCGACTTGAAGCATTTGGTCAAGCAAAAGGTTTACTTCAACAAATTGTTTATCAAGATGCCCAATACGGATACCTTCCAAAATATTGATGATGTGACGTTGAACATGATCGAGTATTTGAAACATAACGACAAATTTAATTTAAAGCTAGCCTAGCGCTGCACGTGGTCTTCATTTCTTGCATGTATTACTTAACTTTTACAAAGACATCTGATTTTTTATTTTTTTTTACCTGCCCTAATGTGATGAGATAGTACCGGAGGAGCCAGTTCTCCTCCACGTCAACAACTAGTTGGCCTTGTTGAATCAAGGAAGTATGTACTAATATTTTGCACCATATAATAAACAACAGATCGACAAATTTTTTTCACAAATCAGAGCATGCCATCGATACAAAATATCGGTTTTAGCTAGTGGGGCTACTTTCTATTATTTTAAGCCACTGACTAGTTAAGGGTATTTTTTCCGGGCTAACAAGTGCGGGCCAAATACGATCGGTTAGGAGCGTCGGAGTTTTTTTTTCTGAGCGCAATCCGGAGTGCAATTCATCAGCGAAATCCAAACAATTCACACATCTCTAGTGAAATACCAAGCTATTCCCACAGTCACGGTTAAAATAAATGAGCTCGGCCATGAGTTCGCAATTATAATTGAAATTCGTGCTCATATCTGATGGCTATATAGAAGCCCGGTGTTCAGGAGACCCGGCCTACCGATTTAAGACCTCGGACACGTAGTCTGATTTTTCGCACATGCAAGATAAGAATGCCGGCACCTCCAACGGGAAGCAGACTTCGCGTAATGTTTCCATCGTAGATGTAAAAAATACGACAAAAAAAAATATAAGGCCACAAGACATCAATGCTCTTCACATGCCGTCTTGAGAGCTCGATAATGCTTTGGAAAGATCTAGTTGTTAGAAGACAGGAGTACTTATTGTTTGGAGGGGCGAATCTTTTAGGTATGCTGAAATTGTTATTTGAAGAGGTTTGAAGTATTGATGCAGGCACATTGAGCAGTGAGGCTGTTCTCTACTTATGTGAAGAGCGGTTTAATCCCTGTAAATGCAGTGCACTGCCTCCTAGCCGCCGGTGCTTATTCCCTCCAATTCCTTGGAAAATTGTAAAAAATGTAATTTTCTACTAAATTCTGAGAATATTTCTTTTCGGGAATAAGTCGGCCCATCGAAGGATGGAAAGGGTCTTCGAACTTACGTCACTTCCGTAGCGACACTGCCGGTGTTGTTGTCAAACCTAGATGTGCCATAAATTTATGTCAACGTAGTTTTCTGGGTTTCCTAAAATGTCGTTATGGTTACTACATTCGGTGGCGCCATGCGCATTTCTAGAAGCATGTTGATGTGGTGTGCACACACCCTTTTCTCTATCTCCGGTGCGACATCAACATCCAAGTAACATGTTGTTGCATTGGATCCCGAATGAACCCGACTGAGGTCCTCGGTTACTTTGATCATCTTCGGCTAGCAGGCCCGAATGGCTCCAGATCATAACAAGGTTATAGTTTACTAAACCTTCGAAGTATTGTATGCGAGTAGTACAATCTCAATATCCAAAAAACAAGTCTTGTTGTTCCATACAGGATGTAACAGCCACCTCAGTTCTTGAGGGGATATTTTTTAAGCGATTTACGTTCTGGGCTCGGCAGTAGTAGAGCACTGCAAGAGATGTCCAGATTTGTTTAAAGCTCGAACGCGGTAGTGAGGGTTGAGGATAGTATACAATATAATTAAAACAATAGGCACCGCCGACACGTCTTATGTTTTGCATCCACACTAGCATAACAATTGCGAGTCTGACAACAAAGGATTGTACTAAGGACGACCTCCGAGCACTCGAGCTTGGCTGATTGGGGCTCTTAAATTTTCCTGCGCTTGGGATAACGTGCTGGAAAACTGTAGTGCGCGCGGGCTCGAAATAATAATTTAGCGGTACATATGCATTGGTCGAAGTAACACAGAGGTGGAAAATAGCCTCAGAACTAGCAGACCTCCGTAAATTTTGAAATGCGCTAACGTTGCTCTAGCTGTAATGATTGGGTCGGACGATGTCCCCGAAATGCCCAGGCGCATAGGGCCGTTGGAATTTCTTTGCGCACCACCACCTTCAAATCCGCTTTAAGACTATTTGCCCTATTCCGTCATATTATTGTTGTCGCCCTTGTTTCGCTTAAAAATATTCCCCAATTTATTCCTAGGCTCCTGGTATCAAGCTGTTACGCATTCGGCTACAACTCAAAGGTACTTAATCTCGCGACGTGCCTTTTTATAACCACCCTTTCAATCGTGCCACCCTCGTCATTTATCCTTTATTTATTCCTTTATTCCTTTGATTACACTCTCCATATCCACAGTCGACAGAACGTTTGACGATGTCAACCAGTCTCTTCAGATCGAAGCAACACACCTCGAAGAAGAACCTTAAAAAGCTCACGATCTCGGCGCCTTTGTTGTCCCCAGCCGGTGCCAGTCCAAGTTCCTACACAGCCTCCCCACAGACTCCATCCACGCCTGCCAACTATGGTCTCAACATCAATAACCATGCCTTCCCCGTGATTGTTTTGGTCGCCAAGTATAAGTTTGTAGCCGAAAGTGCCCAAGAACTCAGCATTGAAGCGAAAAATTATATGAAGTTAATAGAAAGACCGGGCAATGGTTGGCTTAAAGTGCAAATGTTGGACAAATACGACCAGGTCGGTTTGATCCCGGCTTCCTACGTCGATATCCAAGTCAACGATGTCCTCAACCCTATCTCCTTGAAATGGTTGAATGAATACCGCGATACTATCACCGATCTCGACACACAACAAGAACAAGAAGACTCCCAGCGCCAAGAAGAAATCGAGGACTTTTTCGACTTCGAAAACATCCCCACCTCCATCGTCTTCGACCAAGTGCTCCAGAACGCGTCCAGAAGATACTGGTACAAGATCAGAATCACCTTTTCCAGTAAGGACGTGATGTTTATCGGCAAGACCTACGAAGACTTCTACAACCTTCACGTCACTCTCAGCAAAGCATACCCCGAAGTTGATCTTCCCAAGTTGCCCATGCCTTTGAGGCTGTCTTCTTCACCCACTTATTCCAACACTAGCATCGACAAGAAGTTTTTCAACGACTTGCAGGATAGAAGAAAGAATTTGCAGAACTACATGAATGAAGTCATTGCCATCCCCGAATTGCAAAGATCCTTGGAAGTGTTCAATTTCATAGATGTGTCCAAGAGAGTGATGCTCAGTCCTACCGAATTGGCTGAAGCTGACAAATTGCAAAACAATACCAGCGACGACTTACTCGGTGGTCTCTCTTTGACCAGACATGAAGAGATCGCCAATCAACTTTTCACCGAATCGCTCGAAATCAGCAAGCTTCTCAACCACTCACGCTACTTTTCACCAACCGCACCATTACCACCACCTTTGAACAGAGTGACATCTTCATCTGACCTTTTGAGTCGCAAGAACGATTCCAATCTCAAATACTCCACATACATCAATCATGGCGAACAAACTCAAGAACTCAAGAGAATGGTCAACTCCGACAGCTCCAACACCCTCATGAGCTACACCTCAATTATAGATGTCTACGACGACGACAACGAGACCGAAAACGATTCCACCAGAGACGAGAGTTTCAGCAAGTCGCATTCCAAGGATACTTCCATGGATACCAAGGCCAGTTCGCTTGCTGAGTCCAAAGAGGACAAAGAAGCTCAACAAGCCGAAATTCTTGAACAAGACCAAGAGCACATCTTGGACAAAGATGGCGTTCCCGTGAGACACGACTCGTTGGCCACGGTTGCTTCATCCACCAACACCTCAATGACAATGAGCCCCAGAGACAAGTTGAAGTTGAACCACTACTCCTCCAACTCCTCCACTAGCGAACAAGACTCCATTTTTTCTCGCAAGCACAGCAGTGGTGAGACCCCCACCACCCCACTTGCCCCTAGCTTACCATTCCCCGGCGAGGACTACAGCTTCAATGCTCCAGCCACGCCCACCTCCTTAATCATGGAGGATGCGGAGTTTGAAGGTGATCTTTCGCCTACCAGCCGCTCCAAGCACAAGGAGGAAAAACCACAGGAGAAAACCCCCACAAGCCATGACTACATCAAGATCAAGATCTCCCTCAACAACCAGGAAGACGACATTGTTGCCTTGAGAATCAAGAGAACCAACATCATATCTATCGCATACCTCAAGAAGTTGTTATCGTACAAAATCTATAAAGATTACAACTTGACCAACCACTACAAGTTGCAGGTGATCGAAAAACCTGGGGACGATGCAGTGGACATGGGCGATGACGAATTATTGGATTACATCAAATCCAGCACCAAGGTGAATTTGAGATTGGCCCGTGCTCGTGTATGAACAGCCGGGCTGGTCTCTGCGATTCATCTAATTACAGCACTGTATTACTATTTCATTTCTTTTTAGTTCTTCGGACTACGGTTCTCAATGCATAGATTAGCCACTTGTGAGAAAATTTTCGCAGTAGATTATTGTAATTGGACCAACAACAAAGATTGACCAGGGTTATGATATATTGGTCTGCCGGCAGTGCCACTGCAAGTAGTATGAATGAATGAATCAATGAAGCCGATGAAACAGCTGAAACAAGCTTGCTGTAGCTGCTGTAGCAATAGCAAATCTTTGAAACACCGTTCAAAGAACAAGCGTGCTTATCAATAGGCTCGCGCCAGCGATGCCCGAGATCGACGCCCGATTGGGCGAGGTCGCACCGGAATTGGCGCACACTCAATCGCAACTTGATTGTTTCACCACTTTGTTTCTGCTGTCCACGTCAATCATGCGTCGTTTCATAGTGGTATACGTTAGATATACTTTTAGCCTACGGTATTTACGAACAAGTGCATATAGCACCGTAGTTAGGTGCGACAACCTCCTTTACATGCACCAACGAAGGAGTAACGGCAAGCCCCTGTGTCGAGGTATTGACTGTGCTACCGGCCTGAAAATCCCATTGCCTCATTGGTTGAGCGGCGGATAGGGGCTAGCCACTATCAGCACGATCGCAAATTGCACTGCACCACCACAACATAGCACCACCTCCACGTGACCGGCCTCATCTGGCAATCTGTTTTCTTGTCAACATGCGCTTACCCCATTGGGGATTAGTGTCATAATAATTTGAGCCGTTTTGAAATTGGCTCGAAAATAACCTTTGCTTCCCACTTCCCACCAATAGTGTGGGACGCCCCCCATCTGATGCCGTAAGCCCTAAATTTCTTTTTGTAGAATGCCTTAGATGTCGGACTGCTTCGGAATCGGCTGTGGAGCATGACTGCACCGATAGGGCGCTGAGATGAACGATTTGGGATGAGCTTGCTAAGTATCCAGCTTACTTTTCATCTTTCATCCTGTCGGTATTCAAGATGGTACCGAATCACCAGCATGCCAGGCGGCCGGTCAGCTGCTACGTCACTCCGCCGCTAGATTCTGCCTTCGAGTTCATCCGGCTTGAAGATGCCTATACTCCGAAATCTGATACTTTCTCCTACAATGAGTCGCCTGCGGTATCGCCGGTATCCTCGACCTCCGAACAACCTACACCCAAGCCCAAGGTAGCTTCCAAGCAGCAGTCTCAGGAGCAGCACCATGTCGAAGTCACCTCTCCACGTCAACGTCAGAGCATCTTCCGCCGACTCTCAAACAAGTTCTCTCGTTCTTCCACCAAGCTAGTGCCTGATGCGGGTGTATCCGAGCCCAGCGAGAAGAGACTAAGCAGAGCGTTTTCATTAACACGAAGGTCCAAGGCGGAATACTCCAGCATCCCAAACTCCCCAAACACATCAAAGGAGACACCTAACTCACCAAAAACACCGAAGTTGTCTGAGACACCAAGGACGCCCAAGACATCTGGAGTGCAGTCACAAGTGGCGTCGCCCTCGCCCAAACCACGAACTCCGATCATGCTCCATGACCCCAAACCAAGAACGCCTATCACGCTCCACCATCTGCCCGTGCCTACGTCGCAAAAGCTGATGAATAGACACTCCGTCTATGCCAGCTCCTCCTACTCCACACATTCCTTTCGCACCGCCAGTCCTAACTACTCATTCACGTCACTGCGCTTGGACACCGTCACCGACGAGGACGAGCCCACAACTCCTACCAAATTGGCCGTCAGGCGCTCCGTGCGCCGTAGCATCTCCACCACCCGGCGTGGCAGCACGGTGTCAATAGCAACCACGCCGTCGACTGCGGGGTTGGGGATTCTGATCCGTAACAGTGATTCCGCGGTGCGGCCCAATGTTCTCAAGCTTAAGATCTCGGTGGAACATCGTGCTCACAACTTTGCAGAGAATGAGTTTATGGCTCTTCGACTACGCAAAGACAAGCTTGTGAACTTGAACGAACTCATCAACTTGGTGATGTTCAAGATCGTGGGCACCAACAGCGACTGGAATATCAACAAAGTGCGGTTGCTCATCGTGTTCCGCGACGATACCCTCAACCCGGTGGTATTGAAACCGGCGGTGAACGACACCGAGGCCAGCACGGTTCCGAGGTATATCCACAACGACGACATTCTTTTCGACTACGTGATGCTGAAGGACAAAATTTACATTAAAGCGCAATATAACGAGTAGCCGGCGGGCTGGCTACTCTCTCTGGGATAATAGAATACTAAGGATCTTTGGATCGTTGTTTCGACCAATGTAGCTGAACGTGTAATACTGAATTGATAATTCTGGGCACTAACAACTCTTCAGAATTACAATCAAACCTCTCCAGAAATCTTAGACACTAAAAACAAGCTCTTGAATTTTGGCCTCTAGACTTCAAAACAGACTCTTAACAATTTCCAGTACTACGACTACTTCAAATTTTTTAGAAACGATTTCTCATAACTCTCCAAAAGTCTTAGCAATCAAGATTGGTCCCCACAAACACACCTCTAGATGTCAAATGTCTTGGTAAATTCCACTATTGTTCCCCCATCTCCAAATGGCTTAGCAATTTTAGCAACCACGATTGTTTTACAAAAACATGTGTCAAAAGTTTAGCAACCACTCCTCAAACACACACATGTCAAGATTCTCAGCAACGATTCTCAAACACGTTTGATGTCAAAAGTCTTAGCAACTCTCATAACTCTACGGAATCAATTCTTACCAAGGATCTTTTGCTATAAATTAGAATCAGTTTTACCAAATTTCTATTTGTGCGATTTAGTAATCACTTTCACCCTGAATCTCGTATTGTGCTTAGAAATCTTACCAAGAATCTCCGTAATCTGTTATGCCTCTTTCGTCCTAATTATGATCCCCGTGCGACCCTCGAAAACAACGCGGGGCACAATTGTTCGATCTTCCGAACCCGTGGGATCGTTGCTTAGTGATGGCACTGCGCGCTAGCCACTAACACGCGCGATTAATAAATCAATTAGCTAGTAGATGCTGCTCAGAGATGTCCTAAAGTCCAACACGCCACACCATCAGCAACTCCTCGATCTTCAGTCACCAGTATAGAGAGCACCACTGAAAACATTTCTGCTCGGGAAGAAACCGTTAAAGACCTTAAATCTTCTTAGCCGCCTACAACCGCTCACCTCATCATGGCTGATATCTTTAATATGGACGACGACGTCGTCCAAATGATCGACACCTTCAAAACGGGATTATCCTTCATTCCGGAACCAGACACGGAGCTCAACTATCGGCTCCTCGAGCGTCCCGACTCTCCCCACGAGGAGTCCCAGAATACCGTCAGCGAGTTGCTTTTGCCCATCCCCATCAAAAGACCCGGAAGACGGAACTCTGCCATCGCCTCGTCGTACGAAATCGATATCCACGACTCCTATGTGTCGTCCTCCTTGGTGGTCAACAAGGGCAACCTCAACTATAAGCCCAAACTCTCCGATTTTGAGCCCATCAAGGTATTGGGACAAGGATCCTACGGGAAAGTCTTGCTCGTGCGTGAGGTCTCCACCGGTAAACTTTTTGCCCAGAAACAATTAAAGAAAGCCTCCTTAATTATTAATGAAAACACTAATGAAGTCCATCAACTCAATTATCGCAGAACGTTGAACGAGAAAAATATCTTGGAAATGGTCAATCACCCCAATATTGTCAAACTATACTACGCCTTCCAGGACCATGACAAAGTCTATTTGATTTTGGAATACTTGGACGGAGGCGAGCTATTCCACCACTTGGCTCAGGAACGGTTCATGACTGAGAAAAACGCCAGTTACTACATCGCCCAAATGATATTGGCCTTGAGGTATTTGCATGTCAGTTTGAAGGTGATTTACCGTGATCTCAAGCCGGAAAATTGTATGCTTAATTCAAGCGGTAATCTCGTTTTAACAGACTTTGGTCTCTCAAAGGTCTCAAGTGATGATAAGAACCATTCCATGACGGGAACTGCACAGTACATGGCCCCTGAGGTGATCAAAGGAGAGCCTTACGATTATTCTGTGGACTGGTGGTCCTTGGGCTGTGTTGCATTTGACTTGTTGACAGGTTCACCACCATTCACCGGTAACAATAATAAGAAAATTATCGAAAAGATCTTGTCTAGTAAAAAGACTTTGAAATTTCCATTCTACTTAAGTGCGGATGCCAAAGATTTCTTGAGGAAATTATTACAAGCAAACCCTGATAAGAGAATGAATATTGATGATGATTTTGAAGGTTTGAAGAAGCATCGTTTCTTCAGACACATTGATTGGAAAGAACTTGAAAACATCGACCAAAGTGAAATCTTACCACCAATTTTGCCGATTATCACTGATCCAGTTTTGGCCGAAAATTTCGATAAGGAGTTCACAGAAATGGCTTTCACACCACAGTTCAGCCACTTTGGGAAAGATATTTTACATGTCACAGGATTTTCTTACATTGATGAAAATTATTTGAATTCTCACATGAAGTTTTCAACTTGATATAATTTTCTTACATTGATGAAAAGTACTTGAATTGATTTCAGGTTGGAAGGAGTTACGATGGATGATTTGGGTATTTATGGAGTTAGTTATCTGTACTAGAACATACAGATATGGTCAGACTAGAATGTTTAGATAGAACAATGTTATTATTTATTAGCTATGATACACAGTAAATAGCACAGTTGTCATAATAGAATTGAAGATGCAAGATATCACTTTGTCGATGAGACAATATAATGTACAATGTAGAAAATAACGAGCAGCAAATTGATCATTGAATCCGATAAGAGGATCAACCTGTAGCTTCGGATATTTTCGCGTTTCAAGTAGTTCAACTTGAATAAAGTGAGGATGAAGATGATGCACGAGATGAAAGAGCAGACTTTAAAACTCATGAAGTTTCTATCGTGCATGCTTATGATGAAATTTGCTGCCGAGAGCAACGATAATAAGTTCCAGATCAAATGATTCAAAGTATCGACAAGATGAACCCAAGCGGAACACTCTTTCGCCAACTTGCCATATCTGACGAAAATTGGGTCGACTGAAACGAGATGACTGTTTGCTTCCATCGAGTAGTCGAAGTAATAACTGACAAAATACTTAAAAGTAGTGTAGTCGTTACCTGTGTGGGTGGCTGGAGTGGAAACTCCTTCTTCAATGGATCCGTAGTTAGTAGAGTCCAGTACGGATAAAGCCCTTTCCATGTGATACGTGGAAAGTTTTTGTTTCAACAAGGGATACGTCTCTTTCCGGCGGGTGTGTGTCTTTTTACACTTTTGTATAGGCAAAAATGGAGGTAACAACCAGCTGAACCAATTAATGAAGCTGACAGTTTTGCTTGTACATGTCTGGCAATTTCTCAACAGACTTGTTGAAACTTGTAGATTTAAAGTCAAGCGATCAGACCCTTTGTAAGCCCGGGAAATCAGACCACTGTCAGTACCAACGTTGGAAATCAAACCATTGTTAGCGAAAGAAGCTTGGTTCTGCAATGTCTTATCTTGAGTGGTAAGATAATTATGGGTTTCAGATAAAGAGTCCTGGAAAGGCTCGAAATTTGGGTACTTGTCGATAACTTCGTTGGTTGACCGAATTTCAGCGAAAGGATCAGAGTCTAGCGAATCATCGTGTATAATTTCTTGATCGTTGGTACTCTGATCGAAAGCTGCAATGGCGGTGGCGGTATTCAAGTGATAAGTATTTTTTGGGGAGACTGAGTATAATTTGTCCACGAGGTCATAACAAGACTTATAATTACTTAACTTGTGAGCACCTATATCGATGGATTGAGAGGAGCCTGTGTTAATTTTTGAGTCGGTGTTACTGGCTGAAGATTCTGTGGATGAAGCAGCCATCTTATACAGTGATTCCGGATCATTGAAGTTGAATGCGGATGGTAGTTGTTTGAATGAAACTGTTTGACTAATGAGAGTCTCATCTGAATTATAGGAAGTGATAGACTCTCTTTTATCCATTTCACTGGCACCAAGAATATTGTGGAAAAGCTTCTCCATGTCTTCCTTATTGTTGACGGCGTATTTGTTTCTGTACAAGTTCTGATTGATCCAGACATCATAAAGTTGAAGAAACTTCTTGTACTTCTTCTCGTAAAGATCTGGATGAAACAATTGAAACTTGCCGATGAGGTGGATTGTATTGGTGGTCAACAAGAAAATGGCCAATTGTTTGTAGTTGATCAATGCCATTGAAGATACTAAGTATAAGGCTCCATACTTGAAAATTTCCCTAGTGATGGGGAAATAGAATTTATAGAAGTTGGTACACCCATCAGTACCCATTGTAAGTATATCATGACAAAATTGGAGGAGATAGATGGCGGCGGATAATATAAATGCTATGATGGTTGTTTTTTGGTATATTATACTGGTTGGTTCCCAAGGCGTTACAAACCCCAGAAGAGTGTAAATCACGTAGAACGTAACCAAGTGGAGCACAACTAGGAACAGGAAGAGAGCCATCAGTCGTAGGAACGACATTTCTAGCTATGAAGGCAAAAAGCAGGTAATGTTTGGATGGTTGCAAGATGTTTGTGAGATGATGACTAAAATCACCTTTGCGCGCGCTTATTGGCCCATACCAGTCTGAGACTCTTCCCCTCCATACGCGTGACTGCGCACGTGAGACACACAGCTTCTCAGACAGAAATCATTTAGCGCTTACTACACCGATTCATTACACTAAATCATTACACACTATGGTCGATTCAAAATCAGTTATCCCATTGGAGTCCAATCCAACGATCTTCACCGACTTGGCATACAATGTGGGACTTTCACCCATTCTCGAGTTCCATGACGTCTATTCGCTTACTGATGAAGCCTTGATGGCGTTTCTTCCTACTCCGATCTATGGGATTATATTACTTTTCCCATTGACCGAAAACTATGAGAACTATAGAAAGGAGCAGGACGCTAAGAGCGCCGCGTACCATAATGAGCTCTTGAGTAAGATCAAATGGTTCAAACAGACCATCTCTAATGGATGTGGATTGTACGCTTTGCTCCACATCTTGGGTAATTTGCCATCGGACTTTATCATCAAGAACCTGAAATTGGGCAATCTTTTGGCATCCATTGATGAGCACGCAAACTCGTTTAGTGTGGACGATATTGCTAGCCTCGTTGAACAACTCGAAGCATCCATTAAGTTAAATGACAACTATGGAAAGAGGGGCCAAACCGAAGCACCACCTGCAGAGGAACCCATTGCTTTGCACTTCATCACCTATATCAAGGGCAAGGACAATCACTTGTATGAGCTTGACGGTAGAAGAAATGGACCAATTGACCTTGGGGAGTCCAGTTCCGAGACTAATATCTTGAAGGATCCAAAGATTGCCCAAAAAATTCAGTTTTACATCGATAATACCGACGAGACCAACAAACACAACTTTGCCTTGATGGCAGTTGGTCCAACTGCTGAATGAACGTCAAGTCCAGAGAAGACCTTTCAAATAAGGTCTTTTGGGTCTTTGTCAACTTTTATGAATGACTCCCCTTTATAATGTTAATGCTTCTCAGCATGAAAAATATGCAACAAGTATCAAACTTGTCCTTTAATGTCAACTTTCTTAAAAGCCGCCGTGCTAATTATTCCCGTTAAAAGCCCCCTTGAACCCAAACAATCAAATTCCGTTTCACCCTTATATTCACTCAACTTATGCTTGCTCAAAAATTCCTCAAGTTCCACTTCATCTCCCAAACAGAGTCTGTCAATAATCACTTGATTACCAATCTTTCTGTATGCCTTTGAAGTCATCCACAATGCCTTCACTCTTGTCTTTGGCACGATATAGTTTTTGACCATCTGATAGCCAAGTTTGTGCTCTGAATTTGTTTCGAATTTGCGGAAGAGATCGAAGAAACTGGCATAGTTTTCTAAAATGAGAGCTTCATTCAACTTGAATAATTCGAGCAAAAATTGGAACCAAGCTGTTTCACTTGGATTCTTGGAGAATTGTTTATATGACTGTTCCACCTTCAATTTAATTTTATAAATTTCACTATGGTTGTTAGTAATGATCATGTAGATGGTTCTGTAAACCAAAAATTCAAGTTCACACCTGAAAAATTTAGACTCGAGGCTTGGTTCGTTTTTCCTCTTTAAGTAGTAAAGATATTTCAATTGTGACTGGCACTGATTGAACTCTCCTAGATCGTTATTTTCCAACGAGACTTTGGCGTTGAGTTCATAGACGTAAATTGTGAAATCATTTTTAATATGCTGGACGGTTAAATCTTGTCTGATCGACTTGAACTGGTTAATGATGTATGAATACGAATTTGATTCCTTATACTTTCCTAGCACGAATCGCACACTTTTGATCAAGACATCTTGTGGCCTCACCATTGCCGGTATTGGTTCCGAGGTCAATCTCAAGTAGTTCTTCTCTAGGGTTTGACACGTTCCAATGAAGACTGGGGATGAGGTACCAGTGGCATAAGGGGTAGTATCAGTAGACATGGGAATCGGGGATGATTCGAACCTTTGGCTTCTCTGTTTTTTCCTGGATGCTGAGTCAAAGTCTCCCGATCTTTTCAAGTTCGTATACTCGAGAGTTGAGGTATTTTCTTTCTTATCATTGACAGTTGATACTGCTGGTTTGGATAATGTGATTCCGGTAGCTTCAAGCGCCTTTCTTCTTTCGCACTCTAACTCAAGGTTCTTTGACCCGTCTAGAACAGGTAATTTCTGAATGCTCCAATTGTTCTCAAAGACGTAATTTAGATTCACGGCTCGTTCTATAAGTTTCTGTAACTGCTTGTTGAATAGTGGCTTTTGGTCCTCTGTTAATCGTTGGTTTGCCCGCGTGAAACATTCCACTACAAACTGATGCAAGCTGGGGGGCCATTCGCCTGTATTTGGAGCCTGTTTGGTCTCTGTGGTTGGATTTTTAGCTGTTTTCTTAGGAGTGTTCTTTTGCTTAGGTGACGATTTGGCTTGTTTCGCTTTGTTCGCTTTTGTAGTGGTGCCATTGGCTGTTTTTGTAGCATTTTCCTTTTTCCGCTTGCTACTTCCCAAGCTGGCGGGAGCTACTTCGTTGTAAATCCCACTCATTCTCTATAGATAACGCTTTATGAGATGGGGGTGAGATGTGCACCTAAATGGTTCTTAGTAGCGAAAGTGGTCACGTGACTATAACCTAATTATGTCCGATCGTATCAACAACCACACCCAGAAACTGCAACCATTCACAATTGTCACCCCAAATTGGTATACCCTCCGATTAGATTCGAATATACCATAACATAGCAGAAAGAGTACACCCTTCTTTATAGTGACACTCCGCAGTCCAAGCCTGCATTCAATCAACCCAAAAAACCCTCATATCAATCCATCAATCTGGCAAGGCTCCCAGAAAATTCACCAATGAAGTCACAATGAGGTCGTCCATATTCAACAATGACAAGCTGGTGAGGCTAGGGACATCCAAGTCCAAAGCGCCAGTCCGGAAATCAAAATCATCGAGTCCTTATATAAGCAGTCCCAATACTCCTAACCTTGATAAGATAGCCAACACTAGTCACAGTGGAGAACCTTCCACCAAGCTAAGGAACCTTTCTTGGAATTTGGATGACTTGATTTCAAGCTACCAGGATAAGGGCTATTTACCTCCCATACTATCTCCCACATTACCTGATGCCAAATCCGAAAGTAATGGACTGGAAAATGCACGGATATTGCGATCACCAACACCGAATCACGCCTCCAGAAAATCGATGTTGATCAGCGAAGAAGAAGAGAGTGACGAGCCTCTCAAAATCAGTCAAACAAAGCCCATTCCTCGTCAGAATACACGTCCTATTCCCAGAACAACAAAACAAGAAGAACTGAATGATTCAGGTGAAGATGACAATATACCGCTTTCTTTGCTATCACCAACCCTTCCATCATATTTCGAAGGCGGCCATTCGCTTCCAAGGGAACAGAAGGAAGCTAGGAAGCCAAAACCACCACCGATGGCCAATGTCAAGTGGATCAATAAGCTTGAATCGAATAAACCCAAATTCCTCTTGAGAATCTCGTTCCAAGAGAAAGAAAAATTCAAAAATGCATTAGTTCTCAAACTGTATAAATCATCCCAATCAGACGGCGCTTTAGCTGGCTTAGGCATACTGACGAATGATTTAAAGGAGAAATTCAAAAAGAAGGAGGTTCCGTCAGAGAGAGAAAGAGAAAGAGAAAAAGAGAGAGAAAGGGAAAGAGATAGAGAAAGAGAAAGAGAAAGAGAAAGAGAAAGAGAAAGAGAAAGAGAAAGAGAAAGAGAAAAAGAAAGAGAAAGAGAAAAAGAAAGAGAAATGGAAAGAAGCAGAGAACGCGAGAAAGAAAGAGAACGTGAGAAAGAACGGGAAAGGGAGAAAGACAGAGACAGAGAAAGAGAAAAAGAAAAGGAAAGGAGTATAGAACGGGAGAAAAACGAAAGATTCGAAAAAGCTCTGGAGAAAGATAGAGAATTTCGCTCTAAGCGTGAATCAAATGAGGCATTGATGAAGGAAAAAGAGGAAACATACAAGTCGAACCTCGCTCAGGAAAGAAAAGCATTGGAAATCAAGCAACGTGAAATGGATAAAATGAAGAAGGAAAAAGAAAACCTCGAAAGAACTCTTAAAGAATCAGAAAGAAAACTTGCTGAGGCCGAAAGAGCCCTTCAAAGTAAGGAGAAAGATTCCATCAAACGAGTGGCCAAATCACTGTCAACAGCTTCTTCACCATTATTATCTTCCAGTTCGTCCTCAGAGTTGACGTTCGAGCAGCAAAAAAAGAGAGAACAGATCAAACAGCTTAACAAAGATGTTCTCCATAAGGAACAAACCCATTCACATGACAGGCGAGTTAAGCTTCCTGGCTCAGGTCCATTACCTGCAACCCCACCAGTTCATCATAAATGGACACCAAGCCAAAGAGAAGAGACAAAGGTGCAATTACAGTCCAAAAAAACGCATTGGATGAGCTTAGCCAAAACCGCAAGTCAAAGAGCTGAATCATACAAAGGGACTCAAGACGTGCTTTGTGTCATCATTCAGGTCGATTCTTTAATTATGAAGATGTTATCATACGATTATGACGAGAGGTCGAAAATGGTGAGCGACGTTTTACCTAGCGAGAGATCATGGAAAAGTTTAGTTCAAGAAGTAAGTCATCTAATTGATGGAATTGATAAGTTAACTCGAACTTTAAAGGATAAGAATCAACTTGAATTCTTGAAAATTATGGTTTGCATCTTGTTTCAAACACAGGCAGTTATTTTGAAACGGATCAATTCTATTTTGACCAAAGTGATCCAACTGTACATTAACAAAAGCAATTCAGCAAGCGAGCTCAACGGGAAAATCATTGAATTACAGCAATTAACCATCAATAATAATAGTTTGATCATTGAGAACTTCATGAACTCCAAGCCTAATTACATCAATGCCATCATTCCTATCAAATTCCCAATCACTTGGTTCAAGAAAACGCTCGAAGTGGATGCTGCTCAACAAGATCATATTCTTGATAACTGTCTGTATGATATTAAACCATCGAATCAACTATACTACTTGCCCATTGGCGTTTACTCGAATATGAATGAGATTACTTGTTTCTTATACAATATACTTCACGAGTTCATTGATATCTTCAACAAATTCATCCGGCCCAACGAACCGATCAAATACGCATTACAAAGTGGACAGTGAAAAATTTCCTTTTCTTCACTTCAAATTTTACAAAGTGGACAATAAAGGAAACAATTTTCTAATAATTTCGAATTTTGCACAATCAACTGTATAATTTATAGTGTATATTTAGTTAATGAGTTACGTAATAACATTGCAAACTGTATTTCATACTGTAAATTGGTTGAATTACATCTGTGATGTCATTATGAACTGTATAATTTATACTATATATTTACTTAATGAGTTACGTCTGTATACCATTGTATCCAGTTTATGCTGTGGAGTTGAAAACACTTGAGAAGAATATGCTCAAGTTGAAGTGATTTTCACTTCAGAAGATATTTTTCTTTATAGATCCAACTATTTCCAATCGATTTGAATCCAAAAATCTCACTGGATCTTAACCAAGCGGCTGCTCTATGGAAATCTTTCTTATGATATTTGGTCTTGGAGCTCCAAATATCGCCAAGTTCAATCATCGAGTGTACATTTCCCAAGGATCCAGCCATGGAAAGAAGTCTTATACCGTTGACTTCGTCTTTGTGGTCAAGACCCCATCCATTGAACAATGTTTTACCTAATTCATGATAGGACATGGCAACGACGTCCGCTTGGTTTTTGGAAAGCGCAGCAATTCTATTGACCTGTGCTTTTGTGAGTTTGGTAAACGTACGGTAGACCAAATTGGGCTCTGTGCCTTGCTTCAAAGGATCAGACTTCAAAGTGTGCTCAAGGTGCTTGAGGATTAATTTGATCAAATCTTCGGGTTGCACCTGGTTTAATTTTTCAGCCAATTTACTGACTTCAGGGGATGCAAATGGGTATTCTGGATGAGAGTAAACGTGAGAATCAGTCAAAATACACTTGCAGAGCCACTTGATACAGTGACGATCATTTTGCTTGACACCTTGTCCTGCTCTCAACGCAATGGCATATTTGTACATTGCTTCAGGGTAGTTGTTGGGCACATTGGCACAGATTTGCAATTGATAAGAGGCTTCACGATGCTTACCCAAGGTCCTGAGTTGATTGGCCAATTTGATCCTAGTATCCGGACTCAAATCATTGATAGAGATGTGCGATTGGCTTGTGTTTTGGGACAGAGTATTAGGACTCGAAGAGTGATTATCACCTTCTGATACTACTCTTCTTCCCGAGGATCTGGTGGGACCATTGGTATTGTCTTGGTTTTGGGACTTGAGAGTTCTTATCACTGGGGCAGATGGGGTACGAGATACTCCAGGCGGCAACCGCGACAGCGTGGGAAGCGGGAGATCTTCATCAGAATTCGAATGAATCTGAGGATAGTTCAATGCAGAGGAGGAACTGGGTTTTCCGCCGGTGATGTTACCATTAGCAACAGTGAGAGAGCGCTTGAGGTTTGGCAATGGGGGCATGGGCAGCTCTGTCGTGAAAGAGACGTGGTTGTCGCTTTTCTTGATGGTGGCCACGTCTGCAACCACGGAGTCTGCCGAAGGGTTGGCATTTTCAAAGACGATATTTCGTTTGATTTTCTTGAGATTGACTTTTCCATCTATCCTATCATTTTTGGAATTGTTTTCTGGTTCGTAGCTGCCGATGCCAGCCAAGCCTTTTCTGGAAGCCTGGCGGCCCATATTGAGAAGTGGGTTTGTCACTGGTCTGCTTCTTGGATCTCGACTGTTCATTGGAATCGAGTTTATGGGGGTTGTGTTTATAGGAGTGGTTGGGGTATAGGTTGGTTCCTCTTCCATATCTTCATCGAGACCCAAGCGGTCGAGAAGACGGCCTGTGGTTTGCACCGAGGCAATACTATCTCTTTTGCTCAATCCGAATCCTTCGGTATCGTAGAAGTCATTTCGGTCGATATCCAAGCGGTCGAGGAGTCTGCCACTACTTGACAAGGAGTCAAAGGAGTAGATACTTTCGCCATCATCTCTCAAAGGAGGATGCTGAGAATCCATTCTGGGTATTTCGGAGATGCTAGGAATACTGGGGATATAGCGAGGGGTTTGCACAGGGGGAGGTGGAGGAGGAGGAGGAGGAAGGGATGGAGGAGAAGGTGGCGGCCGAGGTAAAGTCCGCGATGAAACGTTTGGTTTTCCTAAAGGAGAACTAGGGTTTGATGAAGTTAATTTGGAGGAATTTGTCTCAGATGCAAATTTAGAAACTGATCCGGTGGAGATGGAACGCTGAATGAATCTGCCTGGCGTGGTATTTGAGCGCGTAGGACGAGTTGCGGGGGTAGCGGGTGTGGCGGTGGTAGATTTGAGAGAACGAGAGCGGGCAAGCGATACTTGTCTTTCCAATTGGTTCAAGGGTGACTTGATTTCATTTCTCGGTGGAACCTGCGGAAGCGTAACCTGTTGAAAGGCTTTTGTAGCGGTATGTGGATGACGAGAAGTGGGATCACTAGCTATCATCATCATATTTTTAGAAGGAGTGTTACACTAATGGTGCGGGCACGTCGAGGCTTCGATCGGGGGGTTGTACGCAGGAATGATTCAAGGATTGATTCGAGCGCGGCTAACAGTAAGGGAAAAAATTGGCGGCCATAGATCGAGGGGTGAACAGTGGTGACAGCTTAATGGTGGGTTTGTTAGTGGTAGAAGGAGGGGTTCTTGAAAGGGATGAATTTTGTTGATTCTGGGCAACTGCTGGTTATAAACCACCGTTTCTATTGTTTGCAAAAACGCTGGGAATGCTAGCGCTATATAGTACTGGCAAAATGTGGTAGCGGAAGCGAGGGTATGTTTCAACCGTCATTGCTGCACAGCGAATACTGGGGTGAAACTGCGCTGAAGCAAATGGATCGACGCGTCAATCCCACCTGGCATACACGAGCAGCAGCTCCAGATCGATCGTGTCCGGATCGAGGGATCGTTTGTTGCGGAGGATGCCTAGACTTGGTCCGTAAACGGGCTTACCGCGGTTACGAGCGCGGCGATCCTGCTGGACCGTTGACGACGGGCAAGGGTCGTACTAGCGTACTGCGGTAGCTTAATGCGGGAACGTACTGCGAGAACGGTATGCAAAGGCTCAAAAAGTGGGATGGCCAATCCGGCAAATACCACCGGCGAATCCTCTAAAATACCACAGCGAATCCTCGAAATTCCAGCAATCCCCTGATCCATAAAATACATGGACTAAATTTCATCGGCTGGATCGTCCAATAGCACAAATTCCTCCCCTTCTTGGATCGTCCCATCTTAAAATTTCATCCCCCGAGTTGGATCTTGTGTGTTGTATGAGATGTGCGCACTCTCGGGGCTCGCTGGTAGCAGCAGGATTCGTGCCGCATGAAGCAGGGCGGAGGCAGGCCTCTATACAGGCCCAACGCCCAGTCTTGTTCATCGACTCAAGTCTTGGTATCTGAAGTGTGGTGATAATTCGCTAACAGCCACACCCCAACATGCTCCAAGCCCAGTGAAAAACAAATCTGACTTCAAACTATATTCTTAATAGGAAAATTCCAACGGCCTTTTCTCAGCCTACTCGATGACTTTTGTTCGCGGCTCCAAGCGGCACCAAACCACCGGCGGCAATTGACATCTCGGGTGGACGCGGCATTCAATCTAGTGCATCTAAAGAACAAAAATCGATCTTCGATCTCAACGACTTTTTATCCACCACCACCATGGAAATCATCAACAAGCATCGTCCTGCCCACTCTCCTGAGAGGGATCCTTCCACACAATCCAACTACTGGAACTTCACCCAGAAAAAGGCCAACCTTAACCTCAATGTTTTGTTTGACAAACAGTTGGTCGATGGTGAGGTCATCTACGAGTTCACCGCCAACAACGACGTGACCGAGCTTGCCTTGGACACTTCGTTCTTGACCATCCACCAAGCCTCCGTCAACGGCGAGCAAGTCAAGTTCGAGCTCCACGCCAGAGTCGAGCCATACGGTTCCAAGTTGTCCATTCCTGTCCAAGCCAAGGCTGGTGACAACTTGAACGTTGCCATCAAGTTCACCACCACCGACAAGTGTACCGCCTTGCAATTCTTGGACAAGGAGGTCACCGACGGTAAGGTTGCTCCATACTTGTTCTGTCAATGTCAAGCCAACCACGCCAGAAGTTTGTTCCCTGCTTTCGACACCCCAGCCGTGAAGAGTCCATACTCTTTCAAGGCCACCTCGCCACACTTCACCTTGATGTCTGCTCTTCCAGGTAAGGTCGAGGGCAACGACTACTACTTCGAACAACCAATCCCAATTCCTTCCTACTTGATCTCCATTGCCTCCGGTGACATCGCCAAGGCCCCAATTGGTCCAAGATCCGATGTCTACTGTGAGCCTACCAACATCAAGGCTTGTCAATGGGAATTCGAGAAGGATATGGAAGACTTCATCCAACTTGCTGAAAAATTGGTTTTCGACTACGAATGGTCCAGATTCGATTCGTTGGTGATGCCAAGCTCTTTCCCATACGGTGGTATGGAGATTCCTAACTTGTGTTCTTTGACCCCAACCTTGATCTGTGGTGACAGATCTCAAGTCTCCGTGATGGCTCACGAGTTGGCCCACTCCTGGTCCGGTAACTTGGTCACCAGTGCTTCTTGGGAACACTACTGGTTGAATGAAGGTTGGACCGTTTACCTTGAAAGAAGAATCATCGAAGGCATTGCTGTTGCCGATGCCCGTAAGCAAGGCAAGGCTGACCCAATTGCTCACGGTGCTGCCATGAGAGCTTTTGACTCCATCATCGGTTTGACCGACTTGGAAAACAATATCAAGGCCATGGGTGACAAGGCTGCCTCTCAAACCGCCCTTGTTCAAGACTTGAAGAACAACGTTGACCCTGATGACACCTTCTCCAAGGTCCCATACGAGAAGGGTTCCAACTTGTTGTACTACATCGAATTGAAGGTCGGTGGTAAGGAAGTCTTCGACAAGTTCATTCCTCACTACTTCAAGAAGTTCAGATACAAGTCGCTTGACACCTACCAGTTCATGGACACCTTATACGACTTCTTCAGCGACAAGCACGCCGAATTGGACTCGATCGATTGGGAAGCTTGGCTCTTCCAACACGGTATGCCACCAGTGATCATTGACTACGACACCAGTTTGGTCGACCAAAGTTACGCTTTGGCCGAAGAATGGTACAAGCAAATTGTCGGTGCCAAGGACTACAGCTCTTTCGCTCCAGCTGACATCGCCGAATTCTCCACCGACCAATCTGTCGTTTTCCTTGAAACTTTGATTGGATTTGAAAACAAGGCCGACTTCGACTGGGCCCACCACTTGGAGGTCTTGGAAGCCTTGGACAAGGCTTACCCTATCTACGGAACCACCAAGAACGGTGAAATCTGTGAAAGATGGTACACCTTACAAGTTTCTGGCCGTTCTGAGAAGTACTTCAACATTCTTGGTAACTGGTTAGGAACCGTGGGAAGAATGAAGTACGTCAGACCAGGTTACGTTGCTTTGGCCAAGATGGACCACAAGAGAGCCGTCGAAAACTTCCGCAAATTCGAAACCTCTTACCACCCTATTTGTAGAAGTATGGTCATGAAGGATTTGGGATTAGAATAGGTGTTATAGATAAAAAAATCATGGTTACGTTATAGAATGTAATGCCAATAGATAAAAGTCATGGTAATCCAGGATACACTAGAATATTAAAATAAGGTTATTGATGATGTAAATGACACATAGATACTAAAATCATGGCTATATAGTTGGCCTATAGATAATTGTTCTATAGATAAACCCAGATTGTGATTACGTAACTGGCCACAATCGGCTGTGCGCGTGCGGGAATCACGCTCCAAACAAAAAATTGGAAACACGTATTTTATATTTAGTCTACGATCTCATATCACTCACAACAACCACCTTTACTCGACAGTTCAAAATGTCCTTCTTATACCAGGCTTTACCGGTATGTACCATATGAATAGTGTTGACTTAGGTAACCTCGTATCAGTGAGGGTTTCCAAATCACGCGGCACAAACAAGCACAGAACCAAGTGTTATCAGCTCGAAGTGGACTCGAGATTACTCGAGTGAAAGCTCGAAGAAATAAACGAACGATGAGAGACATTTACTCGACTTGACATAGAGCCTTTGGAGATCGTTAAGTTGATCTGGAACACCAAATTTACAGAACATACTAACAGTTAGCAAATGAATCAATTCTCCGAAAGATTGAGCATAGATAGAATCAGAGGCGACTTTGGGTCCATCCAATCCTCAATCTCTAAGATCAGACCACCACAAGAGTTCTTGGACTTCAGAAGAGTGTCCAAGCCTGCCAACTTCGGTGAGATTCAAAACAGAGTTGGCTACAACTTGGGCTACTTCTCTGCCAACTACATTGCCATCATTGCCGTGTTGAGTGTTTATGCCTTGATCACCAACCTTTTGTTGTTATTCGTCACCATCTTCTTGATCGGTGGTATCTTCGGTATTAACAAGCTCGGTGGCGAAGACTTAAACTTGCCTTTCGGTAGATTCACCACTTCACAATTGTACACTGGTTTAATGATCGTCTGTGTCCCATTGGGATTTTTGGCCAGTCCAATCTCCACCATGATGTGGCTCATTGGTTCTAGTGGTGTTTGTGTGTTTTCTCATGCCTCCTTGATGGAGAAGCCAATCGAAACTGTCTTCGAAGAAGAAGTTTAATTGATCAGACAACTATGAACATGAGAGTTGAAATACTTTAATGTATATTTAATTAGATTACCGAAGTGTAGGAAATTTATGAACCAACACAAGATTATCATAATAAATTAATATTATTAGATCAGGAGTGTAGAAACATTTATACTTAAAATAAGAATGATCCCAATCTCATATAGTTAGAGCAGAGAAAAAAGCCATCAACGAATATAAAAACGTTACTAACGTTAATAGTACTACATCACCCAAGTGAAAAACAAGCTCTCATATTCCTTTGAACCCTCTCTCAAACATTAATTAGAATAAGCATTTTTAAGCATGTCTGCAAATTCTTCACTTTCTACTTTATGTCCAAACAAATATCTATTGCACTATGCTATACATCATATTGACCATACTATTAGGAGCTTAAGCTCGGTGGCGTCATGAAAAAACGAAGCTTCGTAATAATAAAGGAAATATAACCAAACACTTAGATGTGCAACTTAGTTCTTCTCCAGTGTCTTCTCTTGGCGTTGTACTTGATGGTGTTGTCAGATCTCAATCTGATCCATTGTGGCAATGGTCTGTTTTGCTTTTGAGCCTTAGCTAACTTTTGCTTAGTTCTGAAAGATTTTTGAGACTATAATGTTAGTACGAGTTGATGAGTTCAACAGGACAACGGGAGTTCGATGATGATGGGTTCATTCAGTTCATTTCCATGGGTGTGATGTTCAGAAGGTTCTGTTGTGTGGGATGGTGACCGTTTCCTGTTGTTGGATCCTTAACTGTATTATACATACAGGCATCTTTGATATCTATACTAGCTAAAAAAGAGTTGTTAAACCAGTTCTTCGTTTTTCTGGATAGTACCGCTGCCACCCAAAAAAATTTTCGCAGGATGCAAATTGCAGGTTAGAGCATGTCGCGCAGTATTCCTGGAAACTAATGATAAATCTGCAGGTATCGTAATTTAACCTGTAAAAAGCTCTGTGAGATCTTAGCTCGTGTGCACTCCTGTGACTGTTTTTCACGCGCGCGCACCGAGCAGCGGTTGTACCACTGCAAAAAAATCTACAAACTAATTTTTCATTTACTTCTTACATCAACATCCATAATGACCAGAACCTCCGTCTTAGCTGATGCTTTAAACGCTATCAACAACGCCGAAAAGACCGGTAAGCGTCAAGTCTTGATCAGACCATCCTCCAAGGTCATCGTCAAGTTCTTGACCGTCATGCAAAAGCACGGTTACATCGGTGAATTCGAATACATCGATGACCACAGATCCGGTAAGATCGTCGTTCAATTGAACGGTAGATTGAACAAGTGTGGTGTTATCTCCCCAAGATTCAACGTCAAGATCGGTGACATTGAAAGATGGACTGACAACTTGTTGCCAGCCAGACAATTCGGTTACGTTATCTTGACCACCTCCGCTGGTATCATGGACCACGAAGAAGCTAGAAGAAAGCACGTTTCTGGTAAGATCTTAGGTTTCGTCTACTAAGCGTATAGTCGACTGTAATATAAGAACATTGATAGATTTACTGTAGCATTACTGTACCGCATCACATCTCGCTTAATGTACTAGCATACATCTCACTCGCAGAGGTAATTAGAGTAGGTACTGGTTCATAGTGGTTATTAGGGCTGGAGCCCTGAAAAATCCATCTAAACGTGACACCACTTTCCTGTATGCAGCCCGTGTCTTTCCCGATCGGGCTCGCAACCACGCGCTCACATCCTCCCCATCACCCTCTATTCCCAGGTTTCTGCGCCGCACGCACCGCGGCATCCACCCTTTCTGGTACTGGGAAAATTTTTCGACTACGTACTGTGGGAAAAAAAAGTTGAAAATTTAATATCTCTGGTCTTTTATTCTAGTTAGAAAACCATATTCAACAATGTCTGCTGGTATGTAACAGACGATACAAGTCCTCATGTCCACAATGATCCATCATCATCACCGAACTGAACGCTCCAGTCGAAACAGCGTATCCTGATCCATCTCGTTCTCGTTCGTGGAATCGACTCTCAACTACAAATTATTCATCATACAATCAAGCAAAAATCACTAGAATCCAAGAGGACATCACTAGAACATGAATAGGACGTTCTCCCTTTGATCAGTACTAACATTATTAGGTCCAATTAGAGATGGCTCCCAAGTTTTTGGTGTTGCCCGTATCTTTGCTTCTTTCAACGATACCTTCGTTCACGTCACTGATTTGTCCGGTAAGGAAACCATCTCCAGAGTCACTGGTGGTATGAAGGTCAAGGCTGACAGAGACGAATCCTCTCCATACGCCGCTATGTTGGCTGCCCAAGACGTTGCCCAAAAATGTAAAGAAGTTGGTATTACTGCCGTCCACATCAAATTGAGAGCTACTGGTGGTACCAAGACCAAGACCCCAGGTCCAGGTGGTCAATCCGCTTTGAGAGCCTTGGCCAGATCCGGTTTGAGAATCGGTAGAATCGAAGATGTCACCCCAGTTCCATCTGACTCCACCAGAAGAAAGGGTGGTAGAAGAGGTAGAAGATTGTGATTTTTTTACTTCGTATAATTATAATATAAGAATCGGTCGAAAAGTCATATCTTCATTTTGGGGTCTAATATCTACCTCATATTTGGGTTCCATTTCTTTACATAGTAAAGTCCAAAATGTACATTTATAAAGTATTATCATGTAATAGCCATTAACGAATGGTGATCTTCTGTAATAACTTGGCCATTCCATCGTTGACATCTTTCATCGAGTATCATTCTTTAATATCCTTCTCCATAGTATCATTCTCCTAAGTCTTCTCTCATTCTCTTATATTATGAGCGCTCTCACTCTTCTCACTATTCTGTCATCTGCTGCTTTAATTCGCATCACATGATTTGAGTTCTATTCCATTAGCATCCAACCATCACCATTTACATGTCCCTACGACCCTTTATACGAAGTGGCCGTAGGCTCTTGCATACCCTGACAGTCAAGACGCTCGTTGATCGAGTGTTTCCCGTGAAAACTGTCTCGAAAAAGGATTCCGCCACCTTATGGAATCAACTCATAGTTCAACAGCCCAAAACGCCATCAGACCTCATTCCCGCTTACTTAGGAGTCAAATTAGAAGAATCACAGCTTTCAGAGCTCGGTAGGTCTTTCCAGGCTTATGTGGATGCTCGTCAGGTGATATTTGACCAACCAGTGAACTCCGAGCTCGATCATAATCAGTATCATCAGCTTGGTTCAGCGGTTTTAGGCAACAAAGAGGAAGCTAACAAGCACTTGAATGAATTTGCATCCATAATTCCGTCGAGCAAGTCGTTTCTTCGAAGATTCAATGAAATTGCGCCCTTGGATCATCTCATCCATCCTACTTTCATCTCAAAGACCAACGTTGATCATAGCTATTTTCATAATGATCAGTTTGAATTGCCCAAGCTAAGCTCGGTCAACGACTTTAATCCTTTATTCATTGTCGATATCGAGAAGGCACCAAGGATATACGAGTCATTGGGGGCTCATTTCACCAATGAAGAACAGCTTCAAATCACAGAATACTTGGGTAAACTTTCCGCATATGGAGAAGCTGCGCTCAGATTCTTCTTAATTCTTGAAGGTAAAGCTTTTGAGGATTTTATCGAGAAAATAGATCGAATTGTCCAACATTCATTGATCAATAAATGGGTTACACCAAGAGATGCTCAAAAATATTTAAGAAAATTGGTACGAAATAATGAAATTGGTGAAAAGGTCGTTTTCCAATATTTGGGCTATTTATTGCTTACTGAAGATTTCCCCTCACAATGGCTTCACCAGCTCTTTGAAGATGGTTCATGTGAGCTCAAAAGTAAAGAAAACTTTCCAAAACTTGAATTCAAAAATCTTCCGGATTTGCAGGATATACCCTCCTCATGGAAGAGTTTGGGAACTGATGCCTTTTTAACGACTACTTTGAGAACATCCGCTTTGGATCACCAAGACCAGGGACTTCTTAAAGAGCACGCTCAGATTATTTTCGACCATATTGACTCCCAAAATACCTCTGGCCACGATACACCTACATTGTTAACGATGATGGCTCACCAGAGCATTGGCGATTTCGAAGCTTATATCAGGATGTTCTTCAAGAAATTCCCAATCAGCCCAAGTCAAAAAATGAACGAAAAAATCAAAGAATTGATCCTTACAAATGATATTCCAATTCCAAAATTGCCAGATGGTGAAGATGCCAGTATCAGCAAGCTGTTTCTCACGTTGAATAATTCGATCTTGGAGAACCTGGTCGAATCAAATACTAAGCGCTGGTCGAGTGATACGCAAACTAAGCAACTCGTCAGTAACGTGTGTAATTTTGGAGCCTCTCGATTCAGCTTTTTGATGAAGTTAGCCCTCCTTAATTATTCCGATAGACACTATTTTAAGTTATTGGAGAAATTGTTACACTCTAATGAGTTCAAGAAGTATCATGTTGAGCAGGATGGCTATTTTGTGGCACAGCCATCTGATCTGCCCCTTCTTGCAAGGTTAATCAAATATAGACAATCTAGTGGGCTCATCGCCAATCAGTTTCATCAAAATTTTGCTATAAAACTGCCTGAACAGCAAGTTGAATTTGTGGAGTCCACGGTATCTTTCCTTGTGCTGGTTCTAGACAACATGAACCCCGAAATTGCCGAAGAATTTCTTAAAAGTGCTCAAAGAGAGTTGAACTACCGCAAATTCTCGTTGACAGAGATGAACAAAGAGAGAATTCAAAAAAGATTGATGAATTCGGAAAATTCATTAGTTGCATCAGATGTGGATAATACGCTGGAAGGTACGCTTCAAATCGCGACTTCGTTGGGGGAGAAGTTCGTCAGATATTCAGTAATGAGATATAATCTCAATTTGAATCTAAGCGCATTTTTACAAACTGTTCAGGAGGATATTGATATACTAGAGCTGGTATACACTAAAAAGGAATTGTACAAACTGGTGGGATCGAAAATTACGGATGGTCAAGATGTATCTGAATCCTTAGAAATGCTTTTGAACGAGGTTCATATGCGCAAAAGCCATCGAAACTTCAACGAAGCTTCAATTGATGATTTAAAGGTTGACATCAAGTATTCACCCAATAGCAATATCCAGCTAGAATCATTTGAAGCTTCTAAATTAGCATTGCCACAGCTTCGTTCCACCAAATTGAACAAGTTGCTTTTGATCAATTACTTCCATTCTCGTACATTATTGAATGATTTGAGAAAGGGTTCTCAAAACCAAAACCGTCTACCAGATATTATTACCATATTTGGATCCATGGGCTCTGCCCACTATGCATACTTGGTCCAAAAGGAGCTTGCCAAATGGTCCAAGAATCATTCCATCCCAAATCTGTCAATCGAAGAGCTTGCATTTTGGCTCCTGGACAAGAAGTTCAAAATGGCTATTCTGAATGCCACCAATTCGAGCTATTCGCTTGTGAGTGCCAACCGCGGGCTCAATCTGAAGATTGTTGATCGTTGTGCCGAACTTGAGCACAAGTATTCGCGGAACGAGTATTATCTTTTGCGCTACCACAACCAAGCCTTCAACCAGTATGTAGGATCCTTGGCGTGGAGCGACCCTGCCAAACTTGAAAAGTGGTTGCAAGAGCTTCTAGACCCTGTTTTGGAGCGTGTCGCTGCATCTCCAGAATGTCTCGAAAGCGTGCTTTACGATATCCAACAATATCATTAACAATCGACACCTGTACATATTTTACCCCTTCTGTACATAGACACGCTATAGATTCTACATAGTCAATAGATTCTCAAGATAGCCATCCCTGGTCTTTGTTACTATAGATTCTAAAGATAGTCGCCCAGTTTATTCTTTGTTTGCATAGATTCTGAAGAAACTCTATTAGTTAAAGTTTATTCTTTGTTCTATAGATTCTTAAGATAGATTTATTCCTTGTTGGTCATTCAATAGACTCCAACATCCAAGTTTAATCTTTGTTCATAACTCATCCTATAGTACCGTCAGACACGCTATCAATAGTCCCTTAATTTCTCTTAACACTAATTCAATAAATTCTGACTATTGTATTCCAAGATTCAGTACATTTTTACGTTCTTGTCGCATACTTATCCTATAGTTCTGCCCCGGTTCTGTACATAGTCAGCCAGTATTCTTTGTTCACAACCGTAGTTGCGAAAAACAATCAAGCAGCATTAATTGACCCGATTGGGAAATAGCTTCCGGACTGATAAGCGGTGCGAGAATCAGCTCTAGATACCTCGCAAACATTGAACTAACAGGGAAAGCAAAGCGATGATGCTTGCAGCCCTCGAAGTATAAGAATCCCAGAGGACCACCAGCCTAGTTGAAGCTGTACGCCAGGATGAAGGTTGCTATCTGCCTCGTGCTTGCGCTGCTTTGGGCTTTCGCGTCTTACAATAGGCTCTACAAATTAATTGCAGTAACAATCAAACGCACCAGGAAGGCATCGGATGTTGAGGCTGCAGGCAGTCGGCGAAGCTCGAACTACGCTCAAGATGGCGAAATTAAAGCCCCCGACCCTTTGATGATCACGCCCGAACAAGTGGCCGGGTATGACGACCGGCCTTGGCGCCCTTTTCGCTGGCCATACCACCAAACAATGCTGATTTTCCGTCTCGATATTAACCACTGGCTCGATATGGACAAATACTACATACACTACCTCGAGGAGAAGAAGAGGGTTTGGTTGCAATATGGACGCCAAAACATCGACTGGTTACCCGAAAGTGAGGAGGCGTGCGTCGAATTAATGGAAACGGTGATGGAACATATGGTTGCGCGCTACCCGTTACTATTCACCGTTCTCAAGCGCGATGTCACCAACGGACAAGTGCTTGTGTTAAAGAATGAAATTACCCAGGAAATCTTGGATATGTCACGCCCACTCAAGGAACACCCCTTGCTCTATGTGTCAAAAGTGGCCAAAGAAGATTTTTACGTGGTACAGCAGCGTTCCGACGGCAATCATTACCTCGTTGCAGCTGCAGTTCCATTTCCCGGAGGATCGTTTGGGATCGACACTAAGCTAGGTAAATCTTTGGACGTTATTCATGCAGATGTGCCATATTACAAGGAAAAATTGCAAAAGCTGATGGAGAGATGGTTCCAGCGGATGAAGGTGGGCGAGCCTGTAGAAAGAGCCAGCTGGTACATCACCTGGGATCATAAGCTAAAGATCAATAATGTCTACCGCTTGCCGGAACCGCAGTGGGAAATGGATATGGCTAGCACCGATCCGCGCCAGTTCAATGTGCGCGTGGAACGTCAAACTTTGAGGCGACTTCCCAAGTCGAATGCAATTATCTTCACGAACCATCCGGTGTTTTATTCGATCGAAGAAATGAAGGATGAGCCGTTCGTACCTGCACTCCTCCGCAATATTATCCACGATGCCCCGATCGATATAATTAAGTACAAGAATTTCGATCTTATTCGTGATCACATCGATGATTACCTTGCCGCACTTGTGCGTCGCCAAATCGACAGGGGGATTGTCGCTGATGACGCTCCAGTGAAAACGCTCCCCACTTATCCGTTTGCGCACTGGGCCAAGACCGACTTTGATTTCGTAAATGGATGGAATAACCCCAGTTCGGGTTACAACAAGTCATACAATTACACGGCACGCGCCAAGGAAGAGCTCGGCCCTCAGGACTAATTAAACTTTATTATGCTAGGTGCCGGAAATCGCGGTAGGTGGTATATAATTATTTTTCATGATTTACGCTCGTTCGGGCAAAAGTTTAACTAAGCTGTCATCGTCTAAATGTAGCCTGCGGTGCTGATCTTCAGTAATTGGAATGAGTTCAGATTTACCGATCGGGTTCGCAAGATCCTTCTTTGAAACGATATCCCCTTGGCAATCTGGGCTCCCAGTTTCAGAGCGGCCCTCTGCTGTCTATTGTCACGCACTCTCGTAAATCGCTGTCGTCTGTGGGCATACCGCGCTCAACGTGGTGACGGTGACAAAACGCCTCCCCGGATCCACGTAAGGGCTTTGCGTCACTATTAATAGCGCCTGCATTTATTATAGACGTTTGATGCTGCGGCTAATGTGGTACAGATTACAAACATTATTGTTTCGTAGCGGCCAAAGCAGATATATATCTCCCCCATCCCTCCTCCTCTTCTAGTCTCTCTACTATGCTTTGAACCATGGAGAAGACATCTTTTGTCACCAAGCCCTCATCCTTCCCAAAATGGGCCCGCTACACCACCGTGGTGGCCATGTTGGTCTTCCTTCCCTTTGTGCTATACTCCAACCCCTCATTGCACTCCAGCGTGATTCACGCCATTGGCGCTGGCGAGGCTAGCCCACAAGTCAACCATACGGTATCACTTCATCACGCATGCGACCAGTACTTCCAGTACCTCATGGTCGCCGACCCCTCCATTAACATTCATACCCATCGTCCCGCTGACGCCGTGGCCACCTTGAGAATCTTCCATCAATGCTACGTCAACAACCCAATGGAGCCCACCCCTGCTGGGCTTGAAGCCAAGGTGATCCCCTTCCTCGAGCGCGAATTTCCTTCGTACGTTAGCTGGGACGGATCTGTTCTTCGCCGTGACGTGGGGGAGCACGCGCTGTTCTGGAGCTCGTTTCGCACCCATTTAAAGGGGAGGGGAATTGTGATCGGGTGCGACCACCAGGAACAAATTCCCCAGCTTTTGGGACTCATCAAAACCTTGAAGGCCCTTGGCAACGAGCTTCCGGTGCAGATCGTACACTCGGTGGAGTTGCCAAGGACCGAGCTCTTTGAGGTGGCCCGTAATGCCGACCACCAGCATCAGATTCCGCAAGAGTTGTGGCTCGTGGATGCCAGTAGAATGGCCCAAAGCGAGTTGCTGATCAGAACAGTTGCATCCATCGTCAATTCCTTTGCCGAGATGATCTACATGCGCCCATCGTCGGTGCCATTAGTAGCGCCACATACCCTTTTCACAAATAAGCGCTACGCTGATCATGGACTTTTGTTTTTCAGAAGCTCCAAAGCTCTGCTCCAACCACTCGCCAAGACTTACGAAAGCACTTACAACAGCATGCTTCCAAGCCCAGAAGAGAATATCCTCTTCGGCTCAGGTGCATCGACCCGGTCTGAGAACATCGACCAGTCCGACGAACACTCCTTCGACGACTCCTTCAAATTATACGAAGGAAGCACCGATAACAACGTTGAAGACGGAATCTTCTTAGTCAACAGAAACTTGCATTTCATGGGCCCACTCATCGAAGCAGCCCTCGCATTGTGGGCAGAGCCCCCAAAACATAACACCAACGAGTTCATTTGGTTGGCACATGTTATGGGTGGCACTCTCTCGCCTTCCAACTTAAAAGAAGTATTCAATCATCACTACGCCGGCATCTCTGGCTCGCTTGTCAAAAGTAAAGAATCATACACTGTGTGCGGGTCAACACAGGTTCACTTTATCAAAACAAGCGATAACGAATTGAATGCGGTGTGGGCAAGCAATGTGATGCTGCAGGAAGAAATGGACAAGTTGGATGGTGCTATCATTCCCTCTTGTCACCCATATGACGATGCTAGCATTCGGGATTCGCAGACATGCGTCTCGATTGGGAATAATGCCAAATTTGGCAAAAATAAGGTGTCTAAGGTACAAAGCGTGCGGAAAGGGCCTCGCCGCTTAATACAATTTACCCCTGCAGAAATGGCACAAATTCTTTTCGTGATGGATTCATGGAGTATGTAATATAGGACAATATAATCTCAGTTTGGAAAAAAATAGTAGGGCTCAATCAAGCTGCTTCAATTAACACTCATTCAGATTCAATAGATGCAGTTAATGTTGCGGTTCACTTTAGGTATACACTTTAGATCGGCAAATGTGTCGTCTCGGGGACCTCGTAAAACGCGCACCGTGCATGCAGTGGTCCCAACCCTGATATCACGCAAAAGGCACACCTGAGACATTACACCTTATAGAATCATCTGATACGCACTACACATTATTCACTTCCACCACACACTTCCACTTTGAGCTTTCACCTTAAGCTTCCACCTCAACCTTCCACCTCGCGTTTCATATCCTTCCAGTTTGCCACAAACCCTTAGGTTGGCTCAATTCCCGATTAGTCGATACCGAATTCGCATTAGGCTTTTCATCGATCTCGGAGTCCTATTACATAATCGCACCAGCAAAACCATCACCAATCTTGAGGGTGCCAACTTGCGCCACAACTTGCATTTATCTCCGCTCCTATGAGTGTCCAGGCTATCGCCCCGCCATTTTCGGCCAAGATCCTAGTAGCGTGCCTAGCATGGTACCTGGTCTCGTCCATTACCTCACAACTCACCAAACTCATTCTTATTAAATTCACCTACCCGCTCTTCTTGAGTCTTTGCCAGTTCTTCATCAGCGCTGGATTTGCATATATCTTCATCACCTTGGCCCGAACGTTCCCGCAGATCCCCAATCATTTCCCCAAAGGAAGCGTGCCGATTGACTCGTCCCGTCCCGTGCTAGACCTTGCAACTCTAGTCAAGATCTCTCCGCTCGGACTTTTCCAGTTCTGCGGGAAGTACTTCTCATTGAGTGCCACCTCGTTGATTCCTTTGGCCACCGTCTCCAGTATAAAAGCATTGTCGCCATTGCTCATTGTCCTTGGCTACAGAATCGTGTACAAAGTCCGTTTCCTGATCATCACCTACTTGAGTCTTACACCTTTGGTGGGTGGTGTGCTTCTAATCATTGCCGCTGATTCCGTACAAGGCTCATTGAATTTACAGGGTTCCAGCAGCGAATGGGACTACGCCAGTATCAAGGGCCTCGTTTTCTGCCTCTTGAGCACCTTGATCTTTGCCAGTCAAAATATCTACGGCAAACAATTGATGACATGGGACGCTCCGGTCAACCAGGATCCCGCTGCCTTGGTTTTGAACACCAAACCACATGATAAGGTGCCCCGCCCGGAGGTCAAAAACAAGTTCATCAAAAAGAGAACCAACTCCATCAGACTTCCGTTCTCAACTTCAGATTTAGCGATCAATGAACAGGCAGTGACTCCCAAACTCTCACCTTACACAGAGCAGGTCTCCGAGAACCAGAAGATATACAGTCCGGTCGAATCGCTTATTTCCAAGTTGAACCTCGAACTGGTGGCTAAACCGGACAAGTTGACCATCATTCTTTATTGTTCGCTTATCGGGTTCGTGTTCTCCTTGGGAGGATTCTTATCAAATGAGCTTCCTCGTATCCTTAGCGAAGATATTGGTCTCACCGCTCCTGAGACGGTGGAGATCCTTGCATTGATTTTGTTGGACTCCTTATCGCATTTCGCCCAGACAATGTTAGCGTTCCACCTTTTAGGACTGATGCCAGCATTATCCTACTCCATTGCATCGATGATGAAAAGAATCGTGTTGATCGCGGTCAGCATTGTGTTGGCAATCGGAACCGTGCCTCTCAAGGAAGATGCGGAGAAGTGGTTTGGCAAAATCACCACTCAGCAATTATTCGGGTTGATCCTCATTAGTGTGGGGTTATACTGTTACGATAAATGGGGCTCGAGCGCATTGGCCAACAGATAAATCAAGTATATAGAGGCTAAAGCGAACAAAAGCCCAGATGAGCTCACAGAGAATATATGAAGCTCAAAGCGAACTAATGTATGCATAGATCATCAAGAGTGTAAAGAAATCATGTTCATAGGAGAAGAAATAATTGAACGCTAGAACAATCACAGTAAAGAAAAGAGTATTCAGTTTAAATGTTTGGACGCTAGAATGTTCAGTGGTCATTGAAAACGGACCCACAATGAAAGAGCGTAAGCCCTACGTTTTAAGGCAGAACAAAAGCCTACTCCCACCACAAGAAAGTTTCCCACCACCGAACCCGTATATTCCGTGACTACCCACGCCGAAACGCGAGTAGTATACTCTGGTGTGTGTTGTAGAGAGCAGCAACCCTGGGAGTTGAGATAAATCTCAAGTTGTCGCCCTACAATAATACGCACACGTTGTACAATACGGAAGAAAACTGAAACCAGTAAGGGCGGCGGGATCGCATCGTATTTATACTCAAAAGCTTTCCGGTTGGTGCACGACACCCGCTAAGTATGGGGCCGGGTAATATCACTTAGGTTTAGATCTCAACTCTGGGTTAATCTAGCATATATACAATACCACTATGAAGTTAGGATTGATTCTTGCAGGCGCCATCCAGCTTGCCGCCCCCGTGCTTGCGCAAGGTTTCAAGGCCCAATTGGTCGATATCCCCACCACAGCTGAAGAATTAAACAAGGAGAAGCTCGCCACTGTCATTAACGGCGACAACTATTCAGGCAGAATTCATGTCGATTTGATAAGTTTGAACGGAGACAAAGAAGATTTCACTCTGTTGAAGTCTTTGGTAGATGAAAGCTACTCGTTTAGCTACGAAGATTTGGACAAAGGCGAATATGAACTATTGGTCAACTCCTATGACTTTTCGTTCACCAACGATCGTTTCAGAATAACCGTTGACGACGAAGGTGTGCAAGCCAGAATTGATGATCTCTATTCAAATGAGCTCGGCAATAGCTCCATTCCTGTTTCGTTTGAGGAGCCTCTCGAAATCAAGTTCAGTCAAACTCGTCAATTCTACGATAAGTCCCTGAACTCCATTGCTGACATGGTGTTGAACAGTCCATTCGGTTACATCTTCAAGAACAGACTCTACACGATATTGTTTGTCATAAGTATTACTATCATAATTGCACCATATTTCCTCCAATACTTCTTCCCTGAAATTGCTCAAGAATTGAAGGAGGCTCAAGCCGAAATTGCCGGTAAGAAAGAAGCACCAGCACCGGCAGATTCCGGTGTCGCTAAGGCTAGTGGATCGAAAGTCACAGAAGGCTCTGCTAGAAAGAGACGCTCCTGAATTCAATCAAATCTTTACATTTATCTTGAAACCAACAATTTTGTGATTACCAATAGGTGGCTCAAAACAGTCGACACTTCTAGAACTAAATCTTGACTTGCTTCTTCAAATCTTTACATTCAACTTGAGGCCAACAACGAAATAGCGGCTGGCAAGCCAACTCATAAGACCAGCGATGCCCCAGGCACCAACGAATATAATGAAATGTTGATAATCTTGGCTGGACCCTTTGTTGATGATCGCAGCAGCCAGAGGCATTCCGATCAAATTACCAGTGCTGACAAAGAAGTAGAGAAGACCGTACCGCTGGCCAAAATGTTGCACCTGGGTAATTGTCCCCAAGCAAACGGGAGCGAGACTAAGAATCGAAGAACTGAAGAACCCGGCAATGGCAGCATTGACCCAAAGCACCGCGAAGTTGTGGCCGAATGGAAGCCACAAGACAAAAATCGAAAGCACAAACCCAAATAGCATTAGAATCATCACGTTAAAGTGTCCAATATAGTCCGAAAGGTATCCTGGAAGTAGACGTCCTGCTATCCCAGTACCGTTGAACACCGTCAATAATAAGTAGGCCTTGGTATCTACCATTCCCACAGACATCGCGAAGGAAGCATAGTAAGTCACCACACACATAAGTGCAAGCTCGGTGAAAAATACCCCCGCCGTCAAAAACGTATACTTAGGGTCGCGTAACGATGAAAAGTCAAAGTAGGTTTTACCGGCACTGATGAGTTTCTGTCTTTTGGAGATGTGGTCGTCCCGAGGGGGCACTTCGGTTTCGAAGTGAGAGTGGTTGAAGCGGCCCCGGCACAAAATGATTGCAAGAATCATAAGCAGCGCGCAGAACACGGCGAGGATCCGAAGGGCAATTACGAAGCCGGTTTTGGCGTAGAGCGAGCTTAGCATGATGGGGATAATCACTCCGCCCACAGATCCGCCCAAAGTGGCCATTGCGGTGGCACGGCCCCGTCTGAGAAGGAACCAGTGCGATATAACACCAATTAATGGGGAGATGCAGAGCGCATTACCAGTGCCCACGCAGATCGAAAAAGATAAGATAAATTGCCAAACGGTGTGTGAGTTGGCCACCGCCATGAACCCAACGAAGATCAAGATGGTGCCTGCCACCAAGGGTGCAAAGGGGCCGTGGCGGTCGAAGTAGGGCCCCACAAACATCACCAAGGCGAAGGATATGTATAAGTAGATTGCGAAAATCCACGAAACTGTGGAATTTTCCACCCCCGCCAACTGATGGGTAGAAACATATGTCTGGATCGCTCCCACGGAGTTCATGGATCCAAAGTTGACAATGAGCCCCAAAAAGGAGCCAAATACCACCAGGTACGCCCGCAAGCCGCCATCTGGAAACTGGTGCGGGTCCTGTCTGGAGGCATCGCTTGTAGCCGATGAGGCATCATCTTGCGAACCGGTTGGAGTGATTTCTTGGAGCTCTGAGGCACTTTGGCTGCCTAGCTCGCGGGCGTGGCGAGCTTTGGCGTCAATCGAAGAAAGCTCGACTTCGCTATGTGTTTGGATCGTGATAGCCATACCCTTTCCATCCGGGACCTGGGGTAACTTATAGTAAGTTGGCCCCCCCCCCCGCGCCCTTGTGTCGCCCTGGCGCTTAACTGAATCAGAGCTGCGCAGATCGGCGCTATATTTCCGTAGTCGCCCCGGAGGTGCCACAGCATGCGGCTCTGCTATGCAGACTCACAGCTGATGATTCCGCACTATGACTCCAAGTCTCATCCGAAAAAAGCAGAAAGGGTTAGGATATCCGATCAAGCTGGAGCATATCTCAGGAGCGGTTAGGATATCTGTTCTGACAGATTGAGCCATATCTAAGATATAGCCGCAACCAAGGTTAGGATATCCGTTGAACAGACTAAGCATTTTTATCAGACATAGCCGTAGCGCATTGCCAGGGAGTCATCAATTGACATCTATTATCTATGTAACTGGATTATAAATTTACGTCAGTATTGCTAGATGAGTCACCGTGTGGCATCGTTCATAATGGACAGCGCTGGTCACAAAGAGTACACCCTCCCGGTGCTGTCACCCATCACAAGCTTGAGTAGGCCCCGCGTCAACTTATCCTCGGTGTCCACCTCCGTCAATTTGAATAGTTGAATCGTGGTAATGGCCCCCGCGACCGTTCGGGAAAAATCAAGCGAGTCGATGCAGATAAGACGCCAAGTATTGTCTAACAATGGGGTAAGCTCAAAGACTTGGACACTCTGGGTCAACGCTAGTGCGATTATCTCGTTCGACCAGTAAGCGTGACTGTTCGCAATCAGATTGTTCCCGGTATCAACCATGGGGTCGTTGATGCTGGCAAAACATATACTGGTGACACTTTGATCGCCAAAGGCGATATCGAGTAACAACTCGCCATTGACAGTGTAGACCTGGAGCTGATTGTGATCTTCAACGGTGTAGAGGATCGCAATATTGCCTGAATCGTTGGAGATCGCTGCTTGCGTAGAAAGAATCTTTCCACGAGGAGGCAAAATCTGGCGGATAAACTTGTAACGGGCTAGATCCCAGACGCTGACCAAGTTCTTGGCATCGACACTGATACCAATCTTGAAACTCTTGCTGAACTTGAGCGCTGTGATAGGAGCTATGTGACCCCGCAAAATGCTCTGGAATTGAAGCGAGGTGTGCGGCTTGGTGTTGCATTTCCAGACATTAATGATTCCATCCTCGGACCCTGTCAAAAAGGTCTTGTGTCCGATCTGCGTAATCGCAGTGATGTTTGACAGGTGAATGTTCAAGAACGTGGTCTGGTTGATAATCAACGACCCACTGTCGTACTTGAACTTGTTAGCCTTTCTGATCAAAAGATCATCTTCAGACGAAATACATGCCAGCCTGCCTATCCATTTCCGACCAATCTTGGCACTGATTTCCAACTTCTCGATTGGCAATTTTAACTTGGACTCGAATAAAAGCTTCGGTACCGCGCTTTTCTCACTGATGTTCGTCAAGTAGTAATTGGGAAGATTCAAGATTTCTTTGCTTGGGTGAGGTCCATTGAAAAGCTGTTTTGGCGTTTGGCCGAAATTGTTGATCATACCAATGATCGCTCTTCTCTCAAGGTCATCATTGACATTGTCCAAGTTAATAGCTCCATTGTAGGATAAATGGTGGAAGACGTTTAATGCCTTTTCAGCTTCCGCACCGTTTTGCTTATACCCGAAAATCAAGTCGATCCAAAGGTGAAGGTTTGCAGACACGTAAGAACTCTCAAGCGCTTCGCGGTTCTTTGCAATGAAAATTTTCGGATCTCCGTGTGCCCAAGGAGGAAGCTCCACGTTATTGGGGGCTTCCCCTGTTTGAGTAAGGCCAAATTCAAAATTGTTAGAATTGACCAAAAACTCTGGTAAGTAGAAGAATTCTGGGGTGAGTTCCCTCACGTCTGTTGTATTATCCTGGGAAGCAGAACTCCAGGCTTTGAAAATCGAGTTGAACAATCTATCAGCATGATCGAACTTACCTCCTTGCAATAACAAGTATGACTGAACATGAGGTCTTAACCTGATTAGGAACGAAGTGACAATCATGGCCGAAGAATAGTGCGTTCCGTAGTGGAATGGCGGAGCTGCTGGATCCTCCAAGCTGGCTAAGGCATCGTACCTTTCTTTGAACTGGTTGGCTCTATTGGCTGATTGTGCACCCATTGGCTTTGATAAGTCCCTGAAAGTCTCCGGGTTCGATAAATCCAAGTTTTCACTGGTATAATCAGCGATCACCCAAGGAAATACGGGATATTGCGTCAAGTCGTTGAAAGTTCTTCCAGCTAAAGTATTGATGATCATCAAGTAGTAGAAATTGGACATTTCGCCCATTCTCCATTTCTTGGTTGCGACCATAAAGGACGATGAGCTGCTGATAGCTGAAGGAGTTGCTGGCGAAGAAAAGGCCGAAGCCAATTTGGTCAAGGAAAATGGTGAGCCATTCAAAAGCGAACTTGGCGATTGCAATGCTTGCGATAAATCAGAATCGAGACCTTTTCCAGAAACATATTGATGGAGCTTTCCATAAATCGCATCCCTCTCTTTCGTACCCAAGCAAGTGATAAGAATGCTAGCTCCGTCACTGAAAAACATTTCAATCGCAATGTCTCTCAAAAGGAATTGGCGCCTTGAGATCGAACTCAATTTGTCCAAACTCCAATTTTTGTTGCGGTGACTTCTTGTGTCGCTCTTCAATATCTTCGAAGATTGGGAATTGATCAGATGAAGAATTGGATCTCTCAATTCCACAGGTGCATCTTCAGCATCAATGACATTTCCATCGCTGCAATGGAAATAATTCTCAATCAAGTAAAGGTGACTTGTTCCTAATATCATCAAACTTTCAACAGGTACCAAGCCGTTAATCTGACTGATATTCCATAAGGCCGAAATTTGGTCTCCCATGAACAAACTTCTGATCACTTTTCTATTCTTATCTTCGAAAGAATTACCCCCGTTTCCATCCACAATCTCAAACCCTTCGTCTTCCAATAAATTGTCCTCTACGCCTAACTCATTAATCGAGGTAGATAATGAAAGCGTATCGATCCCACTTGAATTGATGGCGTCTTCGTAGAAATTGAGTCCCAGGATGTTTTCTTCCAATTCATTCACTTTCTTGATTGGCACGTTGATATTGTACGATAGTTTTTCGGAGTCTGGGATTTGGTCCTCCACGATAAGTCGTTTTCTCATTCTATCATTATTCTCAATATAATCGAGCATATAATTCTTGGGCTTGGATCCATTGGTGAGAAGTCTGGAGACATCGTGCTTGAGGAGATTATAGTTGGAAATACAAAATTGAGCGTTCTCTTGGATATCCTGGATGGCACGATTGAATTTGATCAATTCGCCTTGTAAGATTGAGGCCCGTAACAGTTCGCAATCTTTCTCAAAACTTTTGATGTAGATATTGTCCAATTGACCCAACATTCCACCATTGTGAAGAGTGACACTAATAATATCTTTGACGTATAAATAGGGAATATCCTTGAATCTCACAACTATTTTGTTTGCACCCTTGATGATGGCTCTAGGCACACTGGAGTACCGGGTCAATTTCTGGAACGATTCTTCATCGTTCTTGCTGACAAGCAATTGGAAAAACTCAAAGAGGATATCCTTATCTTCCTCGATATCCAAACCATCAATAATTGAATCGAAACGGTCTTGTTTCATCAAATAGCACGTCCGCAAAAAACTGAATGTATGCTCCATGTTCTTACTCTGAGACTGTTGCGGCAATTTAAGAAAGGTGGCTAATACTAAAAGGATGAGTTCACTCACCTTCTTATTTTCCATGATATTTGATTGGAGGATAGTCATTTGCCTGTAAAGAAGGAATTTCATGGACTCGTCGAAAGCGCTTGGAGATGCAATTATGGGCTTTTTTGTCTTATCTGGCGTTGAGGGTCTTTCTATCTCTGGGTTTGTCATTTCACCACTGTGGATCAACTCTTCTGTCATCTGGCGAACCAATCTTTGTGCTCGATCGTTGTCGGCCACAATCTTGAGTTCGTTTTGCGTTTCTTCAAAAAGCTTGACAAATTTCAAGATAAGCAATCCTCCTAAATCCTTTTGAATTTTGCGAGTTCCAGTGTGATTCTGGGCTGCTTCAATTAGCGAGCAAACACATGTGATATAAACGTCCAAATCTTTGTGGTTCAAATAATAGCTCTTCTTGATGAACTCTTGCATGTAATAATTGGAAAGTGATACCGTCGAATCGATGATTCTCTTCTCGTCAAAGATGAAGTTGGAAACACTGATAAACTGGTTGATATGTGCAAATATTTTGGGGAATATCGAATCCATAATTATCACTTTGGTGGAAGCATTCAAACTCTCTAAAGAAGCCATAAACGTATCTGAGGTGAAACTTTCAATGAATATATTCGAAAGCACTCTGATGAGCTTTTCCGTGACCTCTTCAAAATTAGAGCCAAATTTGAGTCCCCAGGTAGTGGATAATTTTAGGTAGCCAAGTAGCTCAAAGATACCGTCCCGGAATTCTTTGGTGGAGTAGAAGTTGTGAAGACTGGTGGTGTGTTCGTAGCCATATTGAATGCTGTTGATGTATTCATTGAGCAAATGAAGCACGTTTAAAGATAAGGTGATATCGTCTTCTTCAGAATCAGTTTTCTTGGGAGACGAAGGATTACTACCTAGAAGCCTTCCACTTTTGGAGCTGAGTGTATACAACGAATTGAGTACGATATTGTTCAACAATATCAAAAATTCTGGTAGCACCAAAGATGTTAAATTCTGATTTTTCTGGAGATTGGTGAGGTTGATTTCTTCGGTCTTGGATTCGTCCACCAGGTCCAATCCGAAACTGGCTGAAAATATCAAGCATAAAATCAGATCATCGATCCACCACATTCGTAAATAGTGAGTTAGAATATCAAGCCCGTGATTGACTTGAAAGAATTTTTTCATGATGTGTGGGCCCAATATCTTGAGAAGCTTGCTCAATAGCTTGATGCCGCAGATCACCACCTCTTTGGAGCCATAGTTAAGCAAGAGAAGAATCCAGTGAATTGTGATCGATCTAGAGAACTTCTTGAGAGTCTTGATGGAAGTGTTGGAGTCGCACAAGATATCCGTGAGTAAAGTCAATGTTCGTATTCCCAAATCCGAAGCGCAGTCCGGGTTATATAAGGCATAAATGATGTAAAGGGAGATGGATTTGATAGTATCAACCGAAGTGTCTGATTTGATGATTCTGGTGATTGTGGCTCCAAGTTGGTCGAAAACAGGCTCACTCAAGTAGGTCGTGGTCAATGATGAAGTTTTGAGGAAATGAATTAGTTTTTTGAGCAACTTCATCCTGGAAAGCTCGATCTTATTGAACTTTTGGTACCTCGATCCATTCATAAGAATCTGGAAATGGTATAGAAGGTACTCGAAAGATTCTGAACCATAGAACAACTCGAAATTGAGTAGGAGAAATCTATATGGTAAATTGTTGATAATAATCGATTCATAAGGATTAAGGAAATCATACCCCGCAAACTCCAATACCAAGTATAGGATGGAGTTGGGAGAGCATTCAATCGAATTGACGGAAACGCTATCTTTTTGATTTTCATCATTTAAGCTCAAATCGAGCGACAGGTTCTGGTGTTCCTTATAATTGGTTAAAAGTACAGCAAGAAGGCCGTAACCGTTTATGTTTTCGAATTCCTTGCTGAGACGCCAGTTATTATTGAGAATCGTGAACAAGAGCGCTATCGACTTGTAAAGCATACGGTCTCTCACCTCCTTATCCTGGATTTCCAACGAAGCTTCAATCAATTTCAATATGAGAGTTGTGCCTCCAAGTCCATAAAAAGCACCATGGATCGACATTGAATTGTGGTATTGGAATGCCTTGATCTTTGCCGAGGCTGAAGGGATCTTGTTTTCAGTTCTTGCTTGCTCGATCAAATCGTTGAAGAAATCGTTGGTGTCGAATAATACAAAATCCTGTTTCAATTTGGACAAAGACTCCACAATCTGGTGTTTGTTGAGTAGATCCGAGGGATTGAAGTTATCCTCGATGGCTTGTTGTCGGTGGTTCGTGATTCCCTGTATTTGCAATAAGCTGTTGATACTACCGGTATCATTGGATCTCAACGGGTCTTTTTTCCGTTTCTTCAATTCATTGAACTTAATGGCAACATTGAAAAGTCCTCTCGGACTCAAATGGTGAAGTAAATTAATTAAATTATCATTCGTGAAATCTTTAAAATCCCAGTCGTAACCGAGCCCCAAATTGTAGAGTAAGTATATCCATTCATGAGACAAGTTTGTGTTCAATACCGTAAGATTTTTGATCAAAAGTTCATCGGTAACTTTGGCACTGAGACCATAGGTTGATTCCTCTTGTTCGTTTCCAACACAGAGTTTATTCCATGAACTGAAGTGCTTGTAGATTTCAGGGCACGGGATCGACTCGCTATACTCTCCATTGACAAATAAATTCAAGTTCGAAGAGCTGTCGTAGGTTAATGCAAGATGGATATAGCCTTGGTTGGATGTGTCTGTGTCAGAATCGGGGTCATCGAGACCAAAGTTGAGGATTTGATTGAAAGTGAATTGAGTTCTTGAACCATTCTTGTGGTTTCTGATTTCTACCGCGATCTTTTGGTAATTTATCACTTGAATCTTGAGCGAGGTATGATCTTGATCGGCAGTATTGGAATTGGTGATCACGAATAACGATACTGGATCCTCGTTGCTGGGGATTAAATTGTTGAGTTTGAACCAACTTTGAATCGAAAATTTCTTCTTGGTATTGTCTTTAATTAATGGAAAAGACATGACGTTATTGAACAATGCAAATCTGAAATGGGATGGGAATTTGGTGAAGATTTCGTTCAAAAGTTCGAGAAGAATTGACTTGGACGCCGGTGGACTGGATTGCTTCTTTTTGCGCCTGGATTCGTCCAGATTGAATAGGCAAGTGAGTAATTTTCTGAAGTAGTTCATATCGCATCCCAACTCAAAAAAGTCCACGATCATTCGGAATAATTGGCTGACCATCGAAGGAGTCTGAAGGCTCGAAAGTTCCGTCTTGCTATCGCTAATTATAGTAATAAAGGAGTCGATGAGAAAATGGTGAAAGTTACGGTTGAATAACGCAATTTTGAAGTTATAGGAAATGTTGATAATGTGGAGTAACACCTCCAAAAGGATCATTTTGAGATCATCATTTACTCCATCCCGGAGGCTGAATATACGAGTTAAAAATGATTCAATCTTATCGTATGCAATGGGAGATTCACCGATAATAAGAATGGTATCTCTATCCACGATTTTGGACAAATTGAAGCTATCAGCACCGAGATCCACCAGCCAGTTAATTAGGATCTCTTCATCAATTGGGAAGTTGTGGAGGATTTCGTCACACAAAAAGTCAATTAACTCTTCCTCCACATTCTCTGGGTCCTCTTCCACATTCTCGGAGTTACTATTGGAGTCAATGGGACTCGATTCTTTGTCCGGATTCAGAGACTCTTCTGATACTGCGTCGAGGGCAATGGCTGGTTCCTCGGAAAGTTTCTGGTTTTGGGTGGCGGAGTCTGAAGGATTTGTCTCTTCCGGAGGTAGCGGATCTGTTGTGTGTGAGCTGTCACTCATATCAGCTTGTTATCAATGGGATTGAACGGATGAAAGTTAGTGGTTTATAGTGATCCTAGCAATATGGGGTTAATTCGTCACGTGCACACTATCAATAGGTACTGCATATTAGGCTAGACCACCTAAACTCTGCTTAATAGGCATATAGGTGTATTGATGAGATTCTTAAATATTCATAATTCATCAGGCTATCATTGTTTTTGAAATCTTTTAAGAATGATAATTTATAAATTGTATTTTCGAATTCCTGTGATAATAATAATTTATCTATCAACTATGGTTATTTTTGCATGACAATGTATCTGAATTGTATATATTGATGATATATATCTAGCAAATGAGCTCCCTATTCTAGCTCGTCGGTGTCACTGGGAGGTTCAACCGGTGCGGGAGAAGAGGAGACTTCTTCCTTGCCGTTGCCCTTGATTTGAATCAACTTGCTATTGTTATTTTCCTTTGAAATCAATCGTTGCTTGCGAATATTATCGATATCCTCTTCGCCATAGTCAAGCTCGTCACTTTTGTCGAAATTGAATTGAGCTTTAGATGGCAGCGTCCCGTCGATGTTTTCAAAAGACCGTGACTTTTTGTTCTCGGCTTTATCTTCTGGCTCGACCTGATCACCATCAACTTCATTTTCCGACTTATTGGCTGCACTCAATTCCAGTTCCAATCTGTTGTAATCATTGATTTGGGTAGTGACTTGTTCGATCAAATTCTTGCGGTTAGCAAGATTCTTCTTGAATGAATCACGGCCATTTTTCAAAATGTTATTCATACTTTCACCGCCCAAAAATTCAGAATTGGAAGTTCTCTTACGGTAAAATAACAAGTATGCAGCACTGGTGATCGATTCTTCGGCACTCTTCATGGGCGTGACATGACTATCGTTGAAATAGTACCATTTTCCGTCCTTGAAGTTTTTGGCACAAGCAGTGTAATGACCACCACCCAAACCACCATAGTGATTGTCTACGGCAACAAGATCATAGATCTCATCTTCCGCATTGGGGTTGGCAATGTAAGGTCCCATATTCAACCCTTCGATCGGGAAATCCACCACAATATCAATCTTGTCACTGAAAGCTCTCGCACTGTGAAAACGTTTCAAATGGATCGTCAATATATCTCCAGTTGAGAAAAGTTGAATTGTCTTGGTCGCTTGTCTATGATCTTTACATCTGGGACAATACCATAAATCGTGCTCTCCCAACACCTCTGGGGTGCTGAAAGATTTCAAGCAATCTTGAAGAGAAACCTTGGAATTTCTTTGCATTTCAAATTTTGCCTTGTTTTCCTCCAATTCTGGGTTGGGAACTGTGACGGGATCTGACCAGCTCTGAACGCTTTCGTCTTCAAAGATTTGTTGATAAACCTCATGATCCCAGTTACAAAGCAAGATCGTCTGCTTCACTATCAATGTTGGATTATTGTTTGGAATAGGCAAGGTTGGAGTTTCACTCGTAGGAGAATCAATGGGTGAGTTGGCGCTGGATGTCTTAATCGAGTCAGAATATGATGGAGGTGGTGGTGGAGGCAATGGATTGGTTTCGTCATATAACAAACTGCCGATTTGAGGTTCGTTTTCGGTGTCTTCGTCCGATAAACTGATATTGGACCCGCTAGGTTCACCATCACCTTCAGAGGGGGGCATGATTCCACAGTTTCCACCAGATCTATCAACAATCACGAAATCTTCCGATGCGTCAGAGTTCTTCTCTCCATCTTCTTTGACATCAGACTCCGAGGTGTCTTCTTTGACCTCGGCATCAGGCGAGGTTTCTTCCATATTCTTATTGACTTCTTCTGCCAAGTCTTCCATTTCCTGATCCAAGTTCTTCTCGTATTCGCTATAGTGGTAGAACTTTCTCTTGAGCTCTGGTAATTCATCTGCCAATGGCTTGAAGTCGTTCAAATTTGGCTTATAAAGCGGAACATTGATTATTTGATCAGCTTTGTTACCCCGAGACTGACTGCTGAAATTGAATCTTCTTCTGTACCCTTCACGTTGGAGATGATCATGATTTTTGAACTTGATGGTGAAGCCAAGGTTTGCATCCACGTAAGGAGATGCAAGCGAGATATCCGAGTTGTAGCCTTCATCATCGTCATCATGCAAATCGCCATTTTCTTCATTCTTGATCGATTCATCGACCGATGATTTCAATGCTGGAAAATCGTCCACTCCATAATGCTTCTTCTCGATATAGTTGGGTGATTGCGTTTTCACCTTTTGGTACTCGGCATTCATGTCCCTCTTGGTCAAGATTTTCATTTTATCTTCGAGTTTCCTCCTTATAGTTCCGAAACTGGTGACATGCTCGTCTTTATTCAAGACAATGAATAATGGGATTCCAAAGAGCTCAGTTATTTTGTAAGACTTATCGGGATCTTCAACCGAGTTCAAAACTGGCACGATAATATCAGTAAGTGGATTATGAGGAATGTAATATACCAAAACATCGTCAGAGTCTCTGATGATATCACCGATTGGCATGAATTTATTTTTGGTATGATCAAGCTGGAAGTCAGTGTAAAAGGTATTTTGATGCACTTCATAAAGGAAAAGATCTTTTGAGTCTACACCCATGAAGTTTGCCAAATATTTGAGCAATTCATCATAGTTAGACCTTTTGTTCAATTCGACTTCCAATTTCATAATTCTGCTTTCCTCCGGCACATTTAACTTGCTCGATAATCCTGGGAAGTCCTCAGATAAATCGATGATTGTGAAGGTGTGGTACCACATTTTACTCACAGGCAACGGCAATGTCAAATCGTTGAACGGATCGAATGTGATACTGGTTTTTGAGCATACTGGACACACTAAAGTGCTTTCGTACATCCCGGTGAATAAATCAATGATCGCAGAGTCATTTCTCATTTTGTGCTGACTCCAGCATGTTTCAGCCAATCTAATTAAAGCGGCTGGGTCGTTCATTTCCTCGTCATTGAGTTCGGGCTTTTCGCAATATGGCTTCTGGTGAATTCTATTCAAGTCTTCATGTAAAGCATCTAATAACCAGCTTAGAAACTCTTGTGAATCTTGTTGTAAGTATCCCGAAAACATTGAGGAGTATTTACCAATGGTAGACTTAAACTCTCGAGGAGCAAATGATGATAATGCGGAAGAACTCTTCTCACGAACGGATGTCGACTTGATTGGAGATTCGAAGAGAGATTTCAAAAGTGATCCAAACGAGTTGGCCACATCCCCTTTGTTCCCCAATGGATTATCAAAGTTGAGCTCTTTTTTGTACATGTTGTAGAAAAAATAGTAATTGATCTCGGGGATATGCACCAAACACTGTAACGCTGAGTTCATGTAACAAGTGTTACCCAAGTTGTTCAAGCCTAGATTGCCGCCTTTGGCCGATACTTCGTCGTAGTCATATTGAGACAAGTCCACGTGTGAGAGGAAAGTGTCTACCGGGAACAGTCTAGTGGCAGATGCGTTCTTCTTTTCGGCGATTTCCACAAGCAAGTGGAAATTGGACGATTCGATGCCTTGACTTTTGAGTGTTAATGGGAGCAAATCGGGCGAAACCAAGCGCTTATTGGAAATATCACAAACGAAGCTCGTTAGGGTGATGTTTTGGTGGTAGTCTAGAATGTTTTTGGAGTCGATGAACCAGACTCGGAACTCGGTGGTGGAGCTAGTTGCAGTTTTCAACACATTGACCCTGATGGAATCGAACAAGTCCTGGAATGTGCGAGTGATGGAGATTGTGATTGGAATGGCGTTTGGAACGTGACGATTGCCGAAGGATGAATTGGAAGATGTCAGAGATTTTTTCACCAAGTTGTGAACATAGAATACGGGCGGATACCGTTCCACTTCCTTGGCTTCAGTCTCCTTATTGATGATCAAGCACCTGGTAACTGGGGTTCCACTCACACCAAACCAGGACTCCAAGTGGCCGAATATTTCAGGACATATGTTGTAAGTTCCCACGGGTTCGTCGTCTTCAGGGTAAAGTCTTCCATTGGAATCAACGATGGATGTACAGTCTATGGGGCCGATCTGGGCCTTTAATTCGTCGAAAGAAGCCACTTCCAAGTTCAAGAACTTATCGAGGTACTCTGCGGAGATCAAGTACCATAAGTCGCCCTCTTTGCCATAGTTTTTATTCTGGAGTAGTTCTTGGATCAAGAGCCTGTTAGCCACGAGATCTTTGATATCTTCGGAATCGGACGTCTCCTGGTCACTGGGCAAGTTGGACGATGAGGAGTTTGGGGTCCTCAAGCTTTTGAGTGATGAAGCTTCAGACATTTGGTGGAATCAGTTAATGGGATGGAAAAGACAATCAATCTGATGGAAAGACGTTGAATTGAGAGTGTGGGGCTCAACGCCGGTCGCAAAGCGCTTCAATGATACTTTGAGAAATGAAATGAAGTGATACGACCGTTCTGGCAAGATCGATCAATCCTTGAGTGGATGGAATTGTACAAGGATGGCTTTTGGTGGTGGAAGTCTACAAACCGTAGACGTCGTAGGCGCTGCGCTCATGGCGACTGGCGGTCACGTGAGAAAATATCAACATCTCCACGGTCGCGATAGTGCGGCTTCTCAGATTAGGAGAGAGGCAAGGCTGAAGGAGTGAGAAGGAGTGAAAATGAAGAAAAAATGAAGTGAGGTTTCTCAGTGAGGAAATTCCCAGTGAGGAGTGTGAGAACTGGCTCAATTTGCTTCTACATCGTATTTTTTCTATAATTAAATTTAGTATTTGTCGAATTTGTCAAATTTATGAAAATATTCAAAATTATGCACTGTGTTAATACGTACACTTGTTGTTTCGGAAACCCCGGTTTCGGAGTTGGTTATTCGTTTCTAGAAATTACAAGAATGACTACAGGACCCCACACTATTCATGCTGGTGAATCATGTCACCAAATTAATGAAAAACGTCACCAATGTAATGTTACTGTTTCCCTCCACCAACATTTGATCGGCGGTGGGGGCACCAGAATTCGCACTAATTATGGAATTGAAGGAATTATGCGACATCGCCTGCACTGATGCAACGCGAAAATTTTGGCGAGTCTCGTTACATGCTGATCGGAGTAATGTACATTGCAATAGAATGCTACTTAATTAGGCCCATAGGGCGTTTTTTTGAGGTGGCTGCAGTGAAGATGGAGACGCTTGATGTAGTGGTTTTTTTTCGGCTTTCGACGGCTATGAATTATCGACTGGTGGCTCGATTTGGCACTCTCAATTGATGGCTCGAAGGGCCTTTTACACATCGTATTTGAGAGCTTTCGCTTTTGAAATCTAAACTGATGGCCCACACGTCGAATTCACGTCTCACTTTTGAAATCTCAATTGTGAGTTTAAACGTCGAATTCACGAGCTCTCAATTTGGCGATCTCAATTGATTGCTTAAGACCCTCTAAGCTAATAGCCCCGTCACCATTGATCAAACTGATGCGCTTCAATTTTTCGCTTTTATTGGCAACCACCGATACTCGCGAGAACACAGAGGCTTCTTCAGCCTCGCCCTCGAGGTCGGCCAAGAGCACAGTCTTGGCTTCGGAGTCCTCGGTGGCAGGAAGAGTGAACAACCCGAAATTGGATGAAATACCGGCATGGTCAAATTGGCTCAGCACGTCGGTTTCCATGGCATCCACGGGCTCAAGCTTGAGTTTAGTCTGTAAGGAAGCGTTTGTATCGATCGTAAGATTGGAGTCTGATTTGGTAGCAATCAAACTTCTCTTATTGGAACGTCTGGATCTTGCCATCGAAGCAGAGGCAGTGGAGGAGTCGGATTCGCCAATATATACTCGAGGAAGCGAAATCGACGATAATGCATTTATAACGGAAAGGTGGCAGAGATCAAACAACGAAGAGGTGCTCACCGATTTGGAGAAGATTTTGATGTTGCTGAGAAGCACAAATGAGTATGATTTGGTGCCTCCTGGAGTCACTGCCGATGGGTTTCTCACCAAGGAGTATTCTTCTGGATCCAAATCAGGGTAGATGATTCGAGGCTTTTCGTTCTCGGTGACTTGGATTCCGATATTGTCGATTTCGAGGGACTTGGATGGAATGATCTTGCTGTGTAGTATGGTCTCGTGAATGGATTGTGCAAGGATCATGTCTTCATCAGTGGGTTCTCCCAGTCTTCCTCTGAGTATTTCAATCACGGGATACACCGTGCTGTAGTCACCCTGGGCGTCCACTTGGACGGAGTTGTCCACGATTCCCAATGTCACCACGTTCATCACCGTAGTGGTGCCCGATTTGATGATGGAAGACCCCACGACATTGCGGTTGGACTCTTTGAAAGCGGTGCCATCGGCGATGTCCACCTGTTTAAATTCTGTAAAGTTGCGGAGGTTGGGCCGCAAGCCGATCGACAAGTGCCTCTGGAGCGAGATATCGGGCGCGATACGCGCCAACACATCTGGTGGGAAAGCGACTTGTTGAAGCATGATGATGGAGCGATGAGGTTGGCATTGAGCTTGAAAATGGTACTTCTGTGAATAAGAATCACGTGGCAAATCACGATCTAGAACGTGCACAGTCACATGACTTTTCATGGCAAATCCCGCTGTTGCCCGAGGTGTGCCTTGCATATCTGATCGGACAACGCCGGTCAAGCGCTAGCCCGCGCACGACCCCAATACTTCTGGGGTTAACAACGGGCCGGATTTTGGCACTGAGTCATCGGTGGGGAAATCTTCTTATCAATCGGCGCCCGTGCGAATCGTGATTGGCTGAGTCTGCAAAGGTTACATCGGCGTGGTCAGGTTTCAGGCTTCGTATCGGCAATAATTAATGCTCTACCACCGAGTCAATCCATTCTCCCTACGTAATATTCTCCTAATTAGGGCTACAACACAAACACTGCTTCCGTAACGTGCCCTGGACTACTTTTTTTCTTAGCATGAACACTGTCCTCCGTAGTTTTCAATTTGGCAGGTGACTCCCAACTCCGGGACCTTGAGGCATTCGATCGCACCACGGGCAGTAATAGAAGGCGCCCCCACCGGGGGTCCAACAAGCAAGGGCAAAAGATCGGTGAGCGGGAAGCTCCGAGGCCCTGTAACCACCGTAAATCTCCGCACCGGCGCACTAGTGGCGGCGCACTTGGCGGCGGTTTCACAGGTTCGCGGTGCGACCAGCGCTATCTAGTAATGCGGCGGCGATCGATATTAATAAATGACGGCATGTGATTGGCCGTAACTCCGGTATCGCCCAAGGAATTTTCAGACCGCATTGGGTTATTTAGACTCCAGAATCCGGCTTCAAAATCAATTTTGATTTCGTTTTAGTTTTGTTAACCTGGTTTATTCTTCTGACTTGTATTAATCACTAGTCTAATATGGCTTCCTATCTCCCCCAAGAAGAATTCAAAACCAACGTATACCCGTATGAGGAAACACCAGAGAACAAATCATGGGCCGCTGCTTTACCAGTAGCTAAAGGTTTATACAACCCTGAACTCGAAAAAGATGCTTGTGGTGTCGGTTTCACCTGTCACCTCAAGGGTGAAGCTTCCCACAAAATCGTTTCAGACGCCCGCAATCTCTTGTGCAACATGACTCACAGAGGTGGTGAATTGAACCCCAAAGATGGTGACGGTGCTGGGTTATTGTCATCCATTCCTCACACATTCTTCACTCGTGAGTTCAAGTTCCATTGCAACGTCGATTTGCCCGTTTTGGGGCAGTACGGTGTTGGTAACATTTTCTTTAAGAAAGACGACACTGTTTTTGAAAAATCCAAAGCTACTTTTGAATCCATAGCCTCTTCCCTTGGATTGAAAGTGCTTGGATGGAGAAAAGTGCCTCATGACTCTTCCATTTTGGGGCCTGCTTCTCTCTCCAGAGAACCTCTCATCTTGCAACCTGCAATTGTCTTGTCCGAATTAGTTTCCCAAGAAGTTTCCAACGAGGAATTTGCTCAAAAATACCAAAAAGACTTTGAAAAGAAGTTGTTCATCCTTAGAAAACAATCATCTCACACCATTGGATTGCACAACTGGTTCTACATCTGTTCTCTTTCCAACAAAACCATAGTCTACAAGGGTCAATTGGCCCCTAACCAAGTCTACGCCTACTACCACGATTTGGTCAATGCTGACTACCAGGCCCACTTTGCATTAGTTCACTCCCGTTTCTCCACAAACACTTTCCCATCTTGGGACAGAGCCCAACCTTTGAGATGGGCCGCTCACAACGGTGAAATTAACACCTTGAGAGGTAACAAGAACTGGATGAGAGCTAAGGAAGGTGTGATGAACTCCAAGTTGTTTGGCGACGACTTGGACAAGCTCTACCCTATCATTGAAGAGGGTGGTTCCGACTCCGCTGCTTTTGATAACGTGTTGGAGTTGTTGGTCATCAACGGTGTTCTTTCTCTTCCAGAAGCCGTGATGATGTTGATCCCAGAAGCTTGGCAAAACGACGCCAACATCGACCCAAAGAAGAAGGCTTTCTACGAATGGGCCGCTTGTTTGATGGAACCATGGGATGGTCCTGCTCTTTTCACTTTTGCTGATGACAGATACTGTGGTGCTAACTTGGACCGTAACGGTTTGAGACCATGTCGTTACTACGTCACCGACGATGACAGAATGATCTGTGCTTCCGAAGTCGGTGTAATTGAAATTGAGCCAGAAAAGATTTTGCAAAAGGGCAGATTGCAACCTGGTAGAATGTTGTTGGTCGATACCAAGGAAGGTAGAATCGTTGACGACCGTGAATTGAAGCAATCGGTCGCTTCCAGATTCGACTTCAAGTCTTGGGTTATGGCCAACATGATCACCATGAACGACTTGGTTGAAAAGTTGACTTCCAGAGACGTCAACTTGGAGCCAGCTGCTCCTTCCGACAAGGTCACCGTGCAAACCGACCCTAGATTGGTCGCCTTCGGTTACTCTCACGAACAGGTTTCGCTTGTGCTTGCGCCAATGGCCGAGGGTAAGGAAGCTTTGGGTTCTATGGGTAACGACAATGCTCTTGCCTGTATTTCTGAACAACCAAAGTTGCTCTACGACTACTTCCGTCAATTGTTCGCTCAAGTCACTAACCCTCCAATTGATCCAATCAGAGAGGAAATCGTGATGTCCTTGGAATGTTACGTTGGTCCTCAAGGTAACTTGTTGGAAATCAAGCCTGACCAATGTAACAGATTGATGTTGAAGTCGCCAGTGTTGTCCACCAGCGAATTGACCGCCATCAAGAACATCGAAAAGGTTTACCCTAAATGGTCTGTGGCCAACATCGATATCACTTTTGAAAAGTCCGATGGTATTCAAGGCTACATCAACACCATTGACAGAATCTGTCAAGCCGCTTCCAAGGCGATTGCTGACGACAACCAAGTGATCATCTTGAGTGACTTGACCACCTCCGCAACCAGATTGCCTATCTCTGCTTTGATCGCTGTTGGTGCTGTGCACCATCACTTGGTCAGACAGAAGCAACGTTCTAAGGTTGCTTTGATCATCGAAACCGCCGAAGCCAGAGAAGTGCACCACGCTTGTTGTTTGGTTGGTTACGGTGCCGATGGTATCAACCCATACTTGGCTATCGAGACTTTGATTAGAATGAAGTCCGAAGGTTTGTTGAAGGACGAAGCCTTGTCTCCAGAGAAGATCATCGAAAACTATAAGAAGTCCATCGATGCTGGTATCTTGAAGGTGATGTCCAAGATGGGTATTTCCACCTTGGCTTCTTACAAGGGTGCTCAAATTTTCGAAGCTCTTGGTGTTGACAACTCTGTTATCGACAGATGTTTCGCTGGTACTGCCTCCAGAATCAAGGGTATTACTTTCGAATACATTGCCCAAGATGCCTTCTCTATGCACGAGGCTGGTTACCCAAGCAGAGAAACCATCAAGCCAGTGGCTCTTCCAGAAACCGGTGAATACCACTGGAGAGACGGTGGTGATGCTCACATCAACGAACCTGCTGCCATTGCTTCGATGCAAGATGCCGTTAGAAACAAGAACGAAAAGGCTTACGATGCTTACTCCAAGAAGGAATACGAAGCCATCAAGAACTGTACCTTGAGAGGTTTGTTGGACTTCGACTACGAAGCCTCCAAGTCTGTTCCTATCGACCAGGTCGAACCATGGACCGAGATTGTTCGTCGTTTCTTCACCGGTGCCATGTCTTATGGTTCCATTTCGATGGAAGCCCACTCCACCTTGGCCGTGGCCATGAACAGATTGGGTGGTAAGTCCAACACCGGTGAAGGTGGTGAAGACTCCGCCAGATCCACCGTCAACGAAAACGGTGACACCATGAGATCTGCCATCAAGCAAATTGCTTCCGGTAGATTCGGTGTCACTTCTTACTACTTGGCCGATGCTGACGAATTGCAAATCAAGATGGCCCAGGGTGCCAAGCCCGGTGAAGGTGGTGAATTGCCAGGCCACAAGGTTTCTGAGCAAATTGGTAAGACCAGACACTCCACTCCAGGTGTCGGTTTGATCTCTCCACCTCCCCATCACGATATTTACTCGATTGAAGATTTGAAGCAATTGTTGTACGACTTGAAGTGTGCCAACCCTAGAGCCAGAACCTCCGTCAAGTTGGTCTCTGAAGTTGGTGTCGGTATTGTCGCTGCCGGTGTCGCCAAGGCTGGTTCCGAAAACATTTTGGTTTCCGGTGGTGATGGTGGTACTGGTGCTGCCAAGTTGACCTCCATCAAGCACGCTGGTTTGCCATGGGAATTGGGTTTGGCCGAATCGCACCAAACCTTGGTTCTTAACGACTTGAGAGGAAGAGTCATCTTGCAAACCGATGGTCAAATTAGAACTGGTCGTGACATTGCCATTGCTTGTTTGTTGGGTGCTGAAGAATGGGGTTTCGCAACCACCCCATTGATCGCCATGGGTTGTATCATGATGAGAAAGTGTCACTTGAACACCTGTCCTGTCGGTATTGCTACCCAAGACCCTGAGTTGAGAAGAAAGTTCGAAGGTACTCCTGAACATGTCATCAACTTCTTCTACTACTTGGCCAACGAATTGAGAAACATTATGGCCCAATTGGGTTTCAGAACCATCAACGAAATGGTGGGTAGAACCGAAAAGTTGAAGGTCAGAGAAGATTTGAGAAACACCAAGAACGCCAACATCGACTTGTCTCCAATCTTGACTCCTGCCCACACCATTAGACCTGGTGTTGCTACCCACTGTGTCAGAAAGCAAGACCACAGATTGCACGTCAGAATCGACAACAAGTTGATCGACGAATCTGAACTCACTTTGGCCAAGGGTTTGCCTGTCACCATTGACTGTGATGTCGTCAACACCGACCGTACTTTGGGTACCACTTTGTCCTACAGAGTGTCCAAGACCTTCGGTGAAAAGGGATTGCCTCACGACACCATCCACGTCAACGTCAAGGGTTCCGCCGGTCAATCCTTCGGTGCCTTCTTGGCCACCGGTATCACTTTGGAATTGGAAGGTGACGCCAATGATTACATTGGTAAGGGTTTGTCTGGTGGTAGAGTTATTGTCTACCCACCAAAGGAATCCAAGTTCAACGCCGAAGACCAAATCATCGCTGGTAACACCGCTTTCTTCGGTGCTACCTCCGGTACCGCCTTCATCAGAGGTATTGCTGCTGAAAGATTCGCCGTCAGAAACTCCGGTGCCACCATTGTCACCGAAGGTACTGGTGACCACGGTTGTGAGTACATGTCTGGTGGTAGAGTCGTTGTTTTGGGTTCCACCGGTAGAAACTTCGCTGCTGGTATGTGTGGTGGTATTGCTTACGTTTTGGACATGGCTCAAGACTTCAGCGACAAGGTCAACGCCCAGACCGTTGAATTGTCTCAAGTCACTGAACCTACCGAAATTGCTTTCTTGAGAGGTTTGATTGAAGACCACCGTCACTACACCAACTCCGAGGTCGCCGACCGTATCTTGAACGATTTCAACAGAATCTTGCCTCGTTTCGTCAAGGTCTTGCCATTCGACTACAAGAAGGTTTTGGAAGCCGAAAAGAAGAAGGCCGAAGAAGCCAAGAAGAACGAATTGAACACCTTCTTGAAATCGATCAAGGAAGACCCTGAAGCCGATGTCACCAACGGTGAAGCTGCCAAGATCAAGAAGGGCCATGTCCACCGTTCCGCCGTTTCTGCCAAGGACGGCCACAAGGAACCAAAGGTCTTGGATGTCGAAGACACCATCCTCGACACCGAGTTGGAAAAGAAGGCCGTCGTCAAGTTGGACAAGGTCAAGGGTTTCATGAAGTACAAGCGTCGTAACGAGAAGTACAGACCAGCCCAAGAAAGAACCAAGGACTGGAACGAAATGACCTCCAGATTGAGCAAGGACGAATTGAAGCACGAAACCGCCAGATGTATGGACTGTGGTGTGCCATTCTGTACCTCCGATACTGGTTGTCCTATCTCCAACGTCATTCCAAAGTGGAATGAATTGGTGTTCCAAGACAGATGGTACGATGCCTTGCAAAGATTGATGATGACCAACAACTTCCCTGAGTTCACCGGTAGAATTTGTCCTGCTCCTTGTAACGGTGCTTGTGTCTTGGGTATCAACAGTGACCCAGTCAACATCAAGTCCGTCGAATGTGCTATCATTGACCACGGTTTCGAACAAGGCTGGATCAAGCCAGTTCCTCCAACCCACAGAACTGGTAAGACCGTTGCCATCATTGGTTCCGGTCCTGCTGGTTTGGCTGCTGCCGACCAATTGAACAAGGCTGGTCACAAGGTCACTGTTTATGAAAGAAGTGACAGACCAGGTGGTTTGTTGATGTACGGTATCCCTAACATGAAGTTGGACAAGGGTATCGTCAAGAGAAGAACCGACTTGTTGGCCGCTGAAGGCATTGAGTTCATCTGTTCTACCACCATTGGAGAAGACATCACCGTGGAAGAATTGAAGACCACCTACGATGCCGTTGTATTTGCTGTTGGTTCCACCATCCCAAGAGACTTGAGAATCCCAGGTAGAGAATTGAACAACATCAACTTCGCCATGCAATTGTTGCACTCCAACACCAAGGCTTTGTTGGACGACGAATTAGAAGACATTAGAAAGACATTGGAAGGTAAGAATGTCGTTGTTATTGGTGGTGGTGACACCGGTAACGATTGTTTGGGTACTTCTACCAGACACGGTGCCAAGTCGGTTACCAACTTTGAATTGTTGCCAAACCCACCAACCACCAGACCAAAGGACAACCCTTGGCCACAATGGCCAAGAGTCTTCAGAGTCGACTACGGTCACACTGAAGTCGCCGCCCACTACGGTAAGGACCCAAGAGAATACTCCATCTTGTCGAAGGAATTCGTCGACGATGGTGAAGGCAATGTCAAGGGTATCAAGACCGTCAGAGTTGAATGGAAGCGTTCTGACTCTGGTGCTTGGCAAATGGCTGAAGTTCCAGGAAGTGAAGAGTTCTTCCCAGCTGACGTTGTCTTGTTGTCCATGGGTTTCGTTGGTCCTGATGCTGACAACTTGGAAGTCGGAAAGACCAAGAGAGGTACCATCACCACCATTGACCCTAACGCTTACAAGGTCGGTCAAGACGACAACTTGTTCGCCGCCGGTGACTGTAGAAGAGGTCAGTCCTTGGTTGTTTGGGGTATACAAGAAGGTAGACAGTGTGCTCGTGAAGTGGACAACTACTTGATGGGTACCTCCAGATTGCCAGGTAATGGTTCTATCGAACAAAGAAACTATAAGTTGTTGGAAGAATTGGCCGAAAAGGTCTAAACAACTGAAAAAAATGATTGAAAACTGAAAACACTAATGATATTGATAAGTGAAAAAATTAAATGATATTGATAAGAAAAACAAATTAAACGATACGGTCCATTGATAGGATCATATCAAACACTATTAGTCATTGATGACTATTGGTCTCAGGTGATACTAGGAAGAGTAGTTGAACCTGTTGGTGTGAGATCCATGACCACAACACGATTTTCCCAGAAAATCCATAAATTATTTGCAGTTACACGGTAGGAAGAGTGCCGGGTAAGATGCGTATACATAATGTACGATTTATTAAACACAGTGTAGAAATTTAAAGGTCCGGTGAATCCTTATAATGCCTATTACAGTGAATTCATGAAATCTCAGACTTCCCGGTAAATCCGTATGTCGATTGATTCAATAGACGTTACCAGGTGGGTTCAATACAGTGTAAATCTACAGATTATTAAAGTTCCCGGTAAGTCCGTAAAAATGCACGGCTCATAATTACTATTGTGAAGATCGTAAGCGATCGCCCAAAAAGATCCTAGTGTCAAAAATGTGAGCATCCATGACTACGAGTCAGGATGATTCGAGAGAATCAAGTAGTCACCAGAATGGTGGGGCGGCGCGCCCAATATTTTGGACTTGACTACGAGCAGAATGTTCTCCGATCAAGGAGACGAGGAGAGATAGATTCTGCATCTAATTAATCGAAATGCCGGCTCACAATGGGAAGGCTCGGGATATAACATGAACTGGCTAAAACTCCAGCCGACTGAAATTTACTGCTTCCGATGACAGCAGATAAGTCCGTGTTTAATTGAAATCTGTAAGGAGCGATCTTCAAGGGCGTGGCGGTACCATCGGGATTATAACTGTAGGCATCAGTGCGCCAAAGACAACCAGGGACGTCGGTTATTACGGCTAGCAAGGTGACCATCAATTGACTGGTAGCGTCTAAAACAATACCAACGGCTCCAAACTGTTGATAGAACAATTCTGTACCATATCCAACCGTACGACGTCACCCTAGGGACATCCGCAGAGTAAGCTGTAGTACTTTGCATCGCAGGGCCCAACATTGTACAATACTAATTGGACCGAGGTATAGCTGATTTGGCTGCGCGGCCAACATTTTTCTTGGGCACGCCTGATCTACTCCAGCTGCGAAAGCGATGTCGGAAGTGAAGGCAGGGCAGGCGCACCAGATACTGATTGAGGGTAGTTGAATTGGTTTCGCCGAGTTGGGAGGTGAGTTGAAGCATGTTGAGTTCTGGAACTATCTGAAACGAACGATAGACTCCTGATAGTTCGTTCGAGTTGCCTTGAAGCCCGATATCTTGACATGCAAGTGGTGTAAGTTTCCACTTGCAGGTTTTTTTGCTGCGCGCTGATCGGTATATATAGTCTGGAAATCCTAGTTGACGTAGTGCTAGTAAATCACCCTAATCCCGACCACAAATGACTTTGATTGAGTTTGGCTTTCCCAGCCTGGAGGTGTGGAAGTTCCCCAACATGAGCACCCCTGTGGCGCCCAGTCCGTTCAAAAACGAGTTCTTGACCCAGCTCTATTTGGCGTCGATGTCGGTGACAACTCCGATGACCATCGCAATTGTCTACTTCACTTCGGTCCATTTCATCAACCCCATCGTGAGAAACCGTCAGTTGAAGAAGTACCACGCCAACCTCGAGGCCAAGGGCAAAAAGGCCGACTCCGGCGAAGTCAAGAAGCTTCCAGCTGCACCATACGCCATCTCGCAAACTGCACTTTTCAGAGTGTTCGTCTTGCTCCACAACATCTTTCTTTGTGTCTACTCCGTGTGGACTTTCATCGGAATGACCTCGACCTTTGTCTCCAACATGGAACTTTTCCGTGGAAGCATTTTACCTAACTTCTTCGAAGGACAAGAGCTCAGCTTCAGAAAGTTCGAGGTTTTCTTCCAATCCGTCTGTGACTCTAAGCAAGGTGTTTTCTCTAGATTGCTCAATGAATCTGGTAAGCACAACTTGGAAATTTTTGGTTTCTGGTTCTACATCTCCAAATTCTATGAAGTCATTGACACCATCGTCATTTTGTTGAAGGGTAGAGAATCGTCCTTGTTGCAAAGTTACCACCACGCCGGTGCCATGATGTGCATGTGGGCCGGTATCCGTTTTCAATCTCCTCCAATCTGGATTTTCGTTGTCTTCAACTCCTTCATCCACTCATTGATGTACTTCTATTTCTCTTTGAGTTGTTTGCACATCAGAGTGCCTAACTTGTTCAAGAGAGTGTTGACCTCCTTGCAAATCACCCAATTCGTCATTGGAGGCTCCATTGCCATCTTGCATTCCTTCATCTACTTTATTGACACCAACCTTGAAGGTGAGTACCAACTTGTCAGTTGTATCACTAACGCCGACCAAGCGTTATCCATCTTGATCAATGTGGTGTACTTGGCCCCATTGACCATGTTGTTCGGTGCATTCTACATCGACAGCTATCTTAAAAAGAGGTAATCCACCTCATTAGAATAACCTGTACTTAGACTGTAAATTGCAAGTCAAAAACTTTACTTATCTCATATCGTAGCCTGCAGGTTGTCTGATAACATTCCCCATTTGTTCGTTCCTTTGCGGGGTGCGACTGCACCTACTGGTCTCGGCTCCTCCACACTATGTCATAGCACTTTTGGACCTGCATGATGCTACCAGCAATTTAGAAACACATCTTTCGATACAAACCAACTGATGAATAATCATATTGTTAAGTCGTATCTTAGATATTATGGGATTCTCCGATAAACCATACGACGAAATCCAGGCTCCTCCGCCGGATGGGCCCGGATCGGTGCTAACACACGCGATTGGAACACAGGCTCGGCCCATATCTAACCGGCACTTTACCCTGGACCATGATCCGGCCGCGGAAACACTATTGATCAACGACGAGATGACGGGTGGAGGACTGGCTCTGCTGCTGACCGGATCACTTCCCAGCCATTCCAAGCCTTCCGTGAGTCTTGATGAACGAATCAGTGATGATGAAAATGATCCTATCAAGTATCATGCTAAGGACACTCCAGCCATTGGTGACTCGTTCACAGATACCTTTGGCAACAGCTATGAGCACATGGACTTCGACGCAAAGCGCTATACTTCGGGACTCTCCTTGAAGGGGACCCGTTTGGTCTATTTCACGTCGGTATTCGTGTCCCTTTTCGTATCGTTATTTGGCTACGAACAAGGTGTTTGTTCCGGAATCTTGACCTTTGTCACCTTCAATTCGTATTTCCATGACCCTACCGCCACCGAGATTGGTTTGGTGATCTCAATCCTTGAAATTGGCGCCATGGTGAGTTCTTTACTCGTGGCGCTGATTCTGGACAAGTACGGGCGTAAACGGACCATCCTCCTTGGAACGCTCATTTTCATTGTGGGTGGTACTCTCCAGTCCTTTGCCCCCAATTTATGGGTATTCGGAGTCGGTAGAGTTCTTTCAGGGTTTGGTGTGGGTATTCTTTCGGCAATGGTGCCTTCTTACCAGTGTGAGATTTCACCCAGTGAAGAACGTGGGAAATTGGTATGTGTGGAGTTCACCGGTAATATTAGTGGATATACTCTCAGTGTATGGGTGGACTATTTCTGCTATTTTATCCAAAATGTTGGCGATGCTCGCAAAAATCCGCACACTTTTGCAGCCCAATTATCCTGGCGGCTCCCCTTGTTTATTCAAGTGCTCATTGCAATTGTGCTCTTGATAGGGGGTTTCTTCATCGTGGAGTCTCCTCGTTGGTTATTAGATGTGGATGAAGACCAAAAAGGGTTCCACGTCCTCCTGTTGCTTTATGATTCGGACCCTGACCGTGAAAAAGCTCGCAAAGAGTTCTTCATGATCAAAAACTCCATTCTCACCGAAAGAGTGGCTGCTCCCAAGCGTGAGCGTAGCTGGCGCCATATGTTGCGTAACTATACTCTGAGAGTATTGATTGCGTGTCTGGCTCTTGCATTTGCTCAATTCAATGGTATCAACATCATTTCCTACTACGCGCCTTTGGTGTTCGAGGAGGCCGGTTTCAATGACGCCAATGCCTTGCTCATGACCGGAATCAATGCGCTTGTGTACTTGGCAAGTTCGGTCCCACCATGGTTCTTGGTAGATAGATGGGGCCGGAAGCCGATCTTGGTTTCCGGCGGATTGCTGATGTGGATTTGTTTGAGCCTTATCGCTGTGATGATGTACCTCGACCGCAGTTACACGCCACTGATGGTTGCATTCTTGGTGATTGTGTACAACGCGCTGTTTGGGTATAGTTGGGGTCCGATCGGCTGGTTGATCCCACCAGAGGTGTATCCACTTGCGGCGCGTTCCAAGGGTGTTTCGTTGTCCACGGCCACCAATTGGTTGGCTAACTACATTGTGGGGCAATTGACTCCAATTCTTCAGGAAAGCATTGGATGGAAAATGTACTTGTTTCCAGCAGCACTGTGTGTGATTTCGGTGGTGGTAGTGATGTTGTTCTACCCTGAGACCAAGGGAGTGGAATTGGAAGACATAGATCTGGTATTTGAACAGTTCTACGCAATTAAGTCGCCCTGGAAGCGCATGAAATCAATGGCAACTCTGACAGGACTGTATCTGAGGGTGGATACTAACGAAACTTATTATAGAAGCATGCGCCCGGAGCGCACTGAGGACGAGCTTGAGCTCGATGAATTCGATTACGAATTGGAGAGGTAGTATAGATATGAATATTTAGCACAGAAATTTATTGAAATGGATAAGGTAAGGAAAGCATTGTAGTTGCAGATAAACTTTATATATGCGATTTGTTTTGTGGAAAGGACCCTTTCAGCTAAGGGGGCAAATGATAGTATGTAAATTTTAGAAATATATTAAGCAGTATAGCAAATTGATAATTTTGGGTTACAGGATAATTGGAAATTGAAAGTACAGAATAATGATAGTTTGGGATCACAGGATAGTTAGAAGAATAATAGAAATTTGCAATGCAGAATATTTGGAAAATTAAGATCTCAGAATAATCGGAATTTGAGAGTACAGAATATTTGGAAAATTTTGAGAATAACTGGAATTTTTGATTACAGAATATTTGAAAATCGATAGAATAACTGCATTCGAGTTTACAGAATATTTGAAAATTGAGATTACAGAATAATTGAAAAATTAAGAGAATAACTGAATTTGGGATAGAACTTTGCGATATCAGAATAATTGGAGATTTAGGAGTACAGAATAAGAGATTGCTAGATTATCCCGATCGAAGACGTCTCGTAGTTGTCTATTACTGATATGTTGAAAAATCACAAATTTTCGGGATTACAGAATAAACAGAAATTTCGGTGTTTCAGAATTGGGATGATCGCTTAGATCAATCGCAATTGTCTCAGTCACGAACGAAGCTTTTCACTGTCATAAAGAAGCCAGTCATACTAGCTGCACATTCCCACTTAGGAAATACGATAGCAATACAATCGAATGATCTGGACCCCGCTGGATATCTGCGACAATTATGAAATTCGGACCTTTCAAACGTGCGTCAGTTCTTTATTCGGCAGATCCTAGCGGATTTTTCCACGATGGCCTGCCTCGTGCGGAATCTGCGCGATCCATCTGGCTGGGGCCGTGGAGAAACAGGGCGCAGAGGAACAGATTCGTTGGATCTTCCCGGCAGGGGGAATGTTGTCAAAATAATTGATTCAAGGAAGACGGGATTGGTTAACCACAAACGGCAACACCCGCAAGAGTCTCCAGCAAACGTCAAATTGACGTTAACCACTTTTATCTTGCCGTCATCGCCATCCCGCCACAAGCAATTTTTTGCTGGGCACAGGCTCGGAATTTCGCACTCGATCCGGTAGGTCCCGCGCCTAAGCGGCCAAGGTTTGGCTCCTGCACCCAGAGGCCGAGACAAGGCATCTCCGACTTTTTTGGGTAGGAGGCGACGGCCCTCAGGGCCCGCGGGGTGCCGTGCCTCGCCAGACAGTTTTTCCATAATGGCGCCAGATTTACCCAAGCAGACCCCATAGCCGCCACGTAGCCTCCCATAATAACGAGGCCACTAAGGAGTGACCAACCTCACGGTCAATAATAAAGGCTTATAGCATTTATCCCCCACACAGAGCGTTAGCTGTCCAATCCCCACACTCCTTGTAACCCCGTTCGCTCGCTTGTTATCGCGCGCAGCCCCGGTCCAGCAGCTAGTGACCTTCTATTGTGATCTCTTATCTTTTGTCGCATTGCTTTTGCAGGGGCCGATGGTGCGTTGCACCTTTATAAGAAACCCCGACGCCGCTGCCAAAACGAACTTGGCTTCCTGTATTACTGTCACAATTAATCGTCTCAGCATGGCCGTCCCTACACACGGATTGGAACCCATAGCCATTCCCTCTGCGATAGCAGTGCCCTCGGCGCCCCATGCCCGGTCCCCCAAAACTTTCCGCCGGGCTAAGCGCACACTGTACACAACAGTATCACAACAATCTTTGCAGCGGCTCCAACAGTACCAATGTCATCCCTTGAGCGACGAGTACGTTCCTGGAGTGCTCTACGGAGACTCCGACGACGAAATGGAAATCACGGGACAGGGCGACCTGTTCTTCTCCGATGACGAGAGCGACGAGCTGTGTTCGTCCTTCTCTTCGTCGCTGTCCCTTCTTCCCAAACTGTTCGAGTTACGTGCTTCCAATAGCGTCAGCACCACCGGCACATCTGTCGGTTCCGTCGGATCCACACCGCAACTCCTTTGCATCTCGCCACCTTTGCTGGCAGTCGATATCACCCGCATCAATTCCCACCAATTCTACCCAGCTACACTGCCACCACTGAAGTCATCATCCACAGAAACCTTGATGAACTTGTTGCAAGACCGTACCGAGCGCCCCGAGCGCCCCAAGAAAACATTCGTCTCCAACCTTTCGTCAAGCTTCCGCACCTGGAAAGATGCTCTTGCCAACCAATGGCCCTCATACGGAGTGTCCCCAAGAATGACCGACGATACGCTTCCATCTACACCTGCACCAACCAAGCGCACTTTGCCGCCCGTGGTAGCGGAACCTCAAGAACTCATCACCTTCAACAATGGTGCGGGACCAGTCGCAGATCATCCCGAAGTGGTCCACACGCGCAAATCTTTTAAGAGCAGGGACCAACGCATCAACTCGCAGTTCCTTCGCTTGTATGCCGCCGACTACCATGCCCGTGCCGTTTCACGCACCCTCCCCAACACTTCTTACGACCCTAATAATCAAAACCATGCGGAACTCGCCTCAATGGTAGACGCCAACCCACTGCTTAAACAATTCCATTATTGCAACAATATTTATCGTGTCTCTTCGATGTCACGCGACAAGTTATGGAAAAGCATCATTCTACCACCACGCGATGATGAATCACCTTCCCAATGTATTGATCATTCCAACTACATTTGCATAAACGAACATCATGGCACCGATGACACCTATTCAGTCATCCGCCCTTCGGGCCAAAACTACATGCCATGGTGTTCTCGGGCCCCAGACGATTCCACCACCACTACTTTCACTCCTGCTGGTGCCGTCAAAAACGGCTCTGTGTTGCTTAATGGATTGGCTCCCAGTTCGGGAGTCACCAAAACACAGTTTACGGTGAAAGGATGGTGTAATCCTCGTTGGACCCTGGACTAATTCTGTTAATAGCCGAACTTACCGAAGGCTAGACCTTCATTTGCATTATTTACTTCTCTATCCCAAATTAATAGCCTTATTACATAACATTAGTTTATATTTTTAATATTTGACATCATCGTTTGATACAGTATTTTTCACACCATAATTCAAGATAAATTAGGGGAATAGTAGTAGTAACTTACAAGGTGCAAAACCCACCTGACACTTGTACTTCTAATCATCTTTTGCAGCTGGTGTTTAACTAACAGTTGAAATCAAGGAGCGCAATCACTACCCCTTAAGGCCAATTACCGCTTATGGCTAGGCGCGCACTTAGATGCCCAGCGGAATCGATATCGAGAAAAAACAGTCACAACGATCACGCGATCACCCAGCAAAATCTTACAATGTCGTCTCATCGCGACATCTTTTTTCACGTCGCATCCTCTCACCATACAAACTTACAAAAGATTTTTCGGGACAATTCTTTTACCTTAGTACCACACCTTACATCAAAATGGCTCCAAAGGGAAAGAAGGTTGCTCCAGCTCCATTAGCTACCAAGGCTACTAAGACCGCCTCCACCAAGAACCCATTGTTCGAATCCACCCCAAAGAACTTTGGTATTGGTCAATCCATCCAACCAAAGAGAAACTTGTCCAGATTCGTCAAATGGCCAGAATACGTTAGATTGCAAAGACAAAAGAAGATCTTGTCTTTGAGATTGAAGGTTCCTCCAGCTATTGCTCAATTCCAAAACACCTTGGACAAGAACACCGCTGCTCAAGCCATCAAGTTGTTCAACAAGTACAGACCAGAAACCTCTGCTGAAAAGAAGGAAAGATTGACCAAGGAAGCCGCTGCCATCGCTGAAGGTAAGACTGCCAAGGACGTCTCTCCAAAGCCAGTCGTGGTCAAGTACGGTTTGAACCACGTTGTTTCCTTGATCGAAAACAAGAAGGCTAAGTTGGTCTTGATCGCTAACGACGTTGACCCAATTGAGTTGGTCGTTTTCTTGCCAGCTTTGTGTAAGAAGATGGGTGTCCCATACGCCATCATCAAGGGTAAGGCCAGATTAGGTACCTTGGTTCACAAGAAGACCTCTTCTGTCGCTGCCTTGACTGAAGTCAACTCTGCTGACGAAGCTGAATTGGCCAAGTTGGTTTCTACCATCAACGCTAACTTCATCGAGAAGTACGAAGACTCCAGAAGACACTGGGGTGGTGGTATCATGGGTTCCAAGGCCGTCGAAAAGAAGGCCAAGAGAGCTAAGGCCCTCGATGTTGCCCCAGCCAACTAAATTTAGTACCTCACTAATAATACTGTGCAATAGAAATCTGTAGACCAGCGTAGAAAGATAGAGAATAAAGTAAGAGGAACTCTTAAAGGTGAAAGCTATTGTTGGTAAAAAGGATATTTAAAGAAGCAAGAGAGGATTTTGCTGTTGGTGAAGACTTGAGAATATTAAGAATTATTAATTTAGGCCTGAAGGAGACTGAAAATTAGTTTTTGTGTTCAAAAAATCCTTCAATATAGCACTCAAACAAAGCTGATGATTTCTTATAGGATGTAGACCATATCTCGAACTTGTCTCATGTCTTGTCTTACTTATTCAGTCTCTTTCTAGTATTGATTATAGATCCAATACCATGATCACGTGACCGCCGGGTAACCCCAAGCTGCCAGCCAATGAACGCCGCGATTTTTCTCATAGACGTAATCTGTATAGTGAGTTTTGCACCTTGTATGAAAAAAATCATTCGAACGGTTTGAACTAGCTGAATCAGAAGTTGATTGAATACCATCGCTTGTTTCGAAACTAATCATAAAATATGTCATTTTTCAGGGACTTAATAGAAACCGTGTTGCCAGCTGCTTACGCTGAAGAAGTACGTCCAATTACACCGCCACGAGCAGCTAGCGAAGAGCATTTGTTGATGCATTCAATGGGGGGCAAAAACCACTAATACAGCAACGGAATGACCGCTTCGCTCAAAGTGCAATCTCACCAGTCAGTACTAACAATTACAGGCCGAAGAAGAACAAGTTGAAGAACAAGAATCCGAAGAAACTGAAGAAACCGAAGAATCTGAAGATGCCGAAGAAGATGAAGACGAAGACGACGAAGATGAAGACGACGAAGACGAAGAAGAAGTCTCCGACCCATTAGACACCATGCGTGAAGAATGTAAGGACACTCCAGCATGTAAGCCATTCAACCACCATTTCCACGAGTGTGTCGAAAGAGTCACCAAGGAACAGGAAGAAGAAGGATACGAACACAAGGCATACAAGGAAGACTGTGTTGAAGAGTTCTTCCACTTGAACCACTGTATCAACGACTGTGTTGCCCCAAGATTGTTCCACAAATTAAAATAAATTCACTTCCTGCCATGAAGGCATTCCAGCATGTTTGAATACTGATAAAATGTAATCACACCTGTACAGGCATAAATATACATCCCATCGTCAATCCTGTAGACCAATTGTGGAAGAAAAAGAAGTAAAATAATTGAGAAGTTATAATTGAATTGATGATTGAAGTAATTGTTAAAGTAACTATTATAGTAATCAATAAAGCAATTATGATAGGTGTTTATTAAAGAATCATCCATACAATTATTAAACTGATATAATTTAGCTAATGGCTGTAGGGATGGTGATAGATGATTGTATGAGAGGAATTACATGTGACAGGCAATGGGATAGGTTAAATTTTACAGTTTATTGGTCTTATCTCACGCGGCGACGATCGCTTGTTTGTTATATTAGTGAGGTAAGAGTAGTGGTATAAAAAAAGGTTACTTGGCATTGGCAGTAAAGAATAATCGCCAAACATTAGCGAGGATCATTATAATTATTTGGCAATTGCTCGCTTTATATCTTCCAAAATGGGCCAATTTCGCTACTTTTCGGCCACTTTCTGGATGGAACTATCCTGCTCAATCGCGCGTGCGATCTCGTATTTGCCTCTGATGTTTGCAAACATTTACGCTAGGTACGAAGAACGAAACAGAAAAAGTAAGCCTTTAAAGATTGAAAATGGGATGAAATTGTTTTTCAGAATTTCAGTAGTGATATTTGTGTGTACACTACTACAAATAAACCAGTATTAATTGACTTATATGGTATTATTCATAGAATCAGCTTCGTTTAGTATGCATCCCCTCACGTGCGCGGCGCTGCTGCTACCGTAGATGTGGGTGGCTATGTTTCCGAAGATCGGAACCGCAGCACGCTGGTTCCGCAAACGGAAAGTGTAACAAGGTGACACCGAGAAGATTGGGAATTTTCGTATCTCTGTGTGTGGATCGTAAAGTCGCCAATTCGCTTACCATTATGGAACACTTCTGAATCCCAGCACCACCATCACGTGAACTTCTCTGGAGCGCAGCAGCACCACTTGCAGATTGGTGGTGGTGGAATTTTCGAGAATAGCGTGAATGCAAGCACCACGGACGCGGAGCGGGATTCTTCGAAATTGCAGTATTTGGAGCTTATGACGACATTGAATCCTCCAGTGAATAGTAACTATGACTAAGCCAAAACTGTAAAAAGCGATTCTCGACCCGCCAGCTTCTCCGCCCAATTTAGTATCTGCCCCAATGCACCCCAGCACCCCTCATAACGGTTGCCCCAGCCGCCCGTGATCTGGCGTCCCTAAAGGTGGTGGGATGCTGGTGGTGCTGCGATTTGACATGGCGTGAAATATAGCGCGAGTGGGCGTGGAAAAATAATATAAAGGGCGAGCCAGCTGCCATTCGCCACTGCGTAATTTACCAATTCCTATCGAATCCATTTGAATAAAACAAGACCGAGTCTTGCAGGGAGAAGGAACACCGAAGAGTAAAGAAGGAACTAGCAATTGAAAACATCATGTCTGCCGAAACAGCCTCCACCACCTCCACCAAGCCAGTCAAGCCCGTTATCGAAGAGAGAATCTACGTCGGTAATGTTGACTACAAGGCTACTGAAGAAGAGTTGAAGGAGTTGTTCTCCAGTGACTTGAATGTGTATGTATCGCACGAAAGGATAGCCCCGAATCAAGTTTGATTACTAACATTTAGCACTGAAGTGGAGATTCCTTTCAAGGAAATCAACAAGGGCCCTGAGAAGGTGATCAAGAGACATTTGGGATTTGCCTTTGTTCAATTTGCCACCAAGGAAGACGCCGACAAGGCAATTGAACAATTCAGTGGCCACAAGTTCCATAGAAGAAACATCTTCATCAGAAAAGCTGTTCCACCTCCAACTGAAGAAGAAAAGAAGGAGAGAGTCGAAGCATACAAGGCCAAGAAGGCTACCATTGCTGCCACCAAGGCTGCAAAGGCTGCCAAGAAGGAAGAAAAGGAGGCTGCTGCTCCAAAGTCTACTCCATCCGCAAAGAAAGCCGCTCCAAAGGCTGCCAAGACCACCACTGATGGAAAGGTTCCAGAAGGCAAGCCTTCTGAGGACACTATTTTCATCACTAACTTGGACTACAAGGTGGATGTTAAGACCTTAACTGGCCTTTTCAAAGACTTGAAGCCAAAGTGGATCCATGTTCCAACCAGAAGAATTCCTTTCTACATCTTGAAGAAGCAACAAGCTGAAGGCCGCCCAAGAACCTTCTTCAACAAGGGTATTGCTTTCGTCAAGTTCGCTAACGAGGAAAACCAAAAGAAGGCTGTTGCCGATTTCAACGGTAAGGAGGTCAATGGTAGAGAAATCATTGTTGACATTGCCATCGACGCTAGAGTTCCAAAGAACGAGGAGTCCGAGGACCAAGAATCCGGAGAAGTCGCTGCCGCTGTCGAAGAAGCTTCTGCTTAAACGCGCGAGAGCCCCTTCTACAATTCATGATTTTAGTTCTTGTTGTCTGAAACGACTCCTTCTTTATGTTTGAAATGTCCCGCGGGGCGAGTTTCACCACCACTGGTGTTCGTATTGTGCTTGTAGTGTAAAAGGAATTCTTAACTGAAATCTCTTTTTAGATAGTATCAAGCAATACACAATTTATTGATAATCATAGTCTGGTATCAGGCGTCACGTGTAAATAATGTTCACAATCAGATAAAGCGCCAGAGACATCTAGCTAAGTGCTGGCTCTGATCGGGGTGGGTTACTGCTTAACAGTGGTGTGACTGCTTTTTGCAAATCCCCCACTTGCACGTGACTTGCATCATTTCGCACTAATTGTCGATCCTGCGCCGCACGCATACTGCGTGAAAAATTTGTCAGGACCACAACCGCCATGGTTCGCAGTGAAAAATTGTACTCAACTAATTCCAGGAATCTTTAACCAACAAGCAAAATGGGTATGTTCACCGACCGAGACGGCTAGCCCGTCTGCATCCACGCCACTACTAGAATGATGACCACCGTCACCACCATAACTACCACCATGTAATAGGCGTCATTGTCCCAACACAATACTAACATCTCAGGTAGAGTTATTAGAAACCAAAGAAAGGGTGCTGGTTCTATCTTCACCTCTCACACCAGATTGAGAAAGGGTGCTGCCAAGTTGAGAACCTTGGATTACGCTGAACGTCATGGTTACATCCGTGGTATTGTCAAGCAAATCATCCACGATCCAGGACGTGGTGCTCCATTGGCCAAGGTTGTCTTCCGTGACCCATACAAGTACAAGTTGAGAGAAGAAACTTTCATTGCCAACGAAGGTGTCTACACCGGTCAATTCATCTACGCCGGTAAGAAGGCTTCCTTGAACGTCGGTAACATCTTGCCATTGGGTGCTTGCCCAGAAGGTACCATTGTCTCCAACGTCGAAGAAAAGGCTGGTGACAGAGGTGCTTTGGGTAGAACCTCTGGTAACTACGTTATCATTATCGGACACAACCCAGACGAAGGTAAGACCAGAGTCAAGTTGCCATCTGGTGCCAAGAAGATCATCTCTTCTTCTGCCAGAGGTGTCATTGGTGTTGTTGCCGGTGGTGGTAGAATCGACAAGCCATTGTTAAAGGCCGGTAGAGCCTTCCACAAGTACAAGGTCAAGAGAAACTCCTGGCCAAAGACCAGAGGTGTTGCCATGAACCCAGTTGATCACCCTCATGGTGGTGGTAACCATCAACATATTGGTAAGGCCTCTACTATCTCCAGAGGTGCCGTTGCTGGTCAAAAGGCTGGTTTGATTGCCGCCAGAAGAACCGGTTTGTTGCGTGGTACTCAAAAGACCTCCGACTAAACGAACGTGTAATTTACATGGAATAACAATTTTCTGCAAAGAAACCCCTTTGTGCATTAATATACATCAGTACGAAAAATTGTAGAAAAAAACTTCACTAGAATTTCCTTGAGAGATGATAAGATTGTAGACAAGAATAAGACCACATGAGAGTTACACTTTCAAAAATTAGAGTATGTTGAATTGATAAAGTTTCTCTCGAGAGGATAGAATCAAAGTCTTCGTTGAATAAAATTATACCTCTAGGGATGATTAAATTAAGGTCTATTGTATTGATAGTTTTTCCCTTCAGAGGTGATAACACTGTACCTTGAGGAGTTGACTAATACTAAATTAAAATTGCACCTTATTGTTGATGGACAAAATATAAAAATATAGATATAAGCTTTTTCAACTATATGGAAAAATTGTCTATCTAGTTTTGTTGAATCGGGCTGCATTATTCTCTGTAGATAATAAAATACGACAAATTCCGTATACAAAGCTTCATGAGGCTTCATTAAACTTATACCATGCAAAGGTGAAATTTTACAGGCAAAGAAGTTTTGTTAGACTACGCTAATAAAATATATTCTATGCAGAGAGACGACGAGATTGTCGATATTGAAAAAGTTTAGTAATAAGACTATAATGGAAATACACCTCTATGGCGATTATAGCACGAGTTGCTAATTCTGATCTTTTAAAGTTTGTAGTCAAATTTTTTATGATTGCCTCCATCGTCAAATCGTAGCTCACCAGCCTGAAATCCTACACTTTTGGCGACAAGACTAGTGTCTACAATCGATTTTAAATAAAATCTTCCTCCCCTTTCAAATATTACAGTCAGATATCATTTCAAACGAATCCTACTACTTCATTTTTTTCCGTCGGATATCACCTTTTTGGCTCTTGGATGCTTGTTTCAGGCACTGTCTCATATTGTTAGCCGTTCCATCTCTTGGCGCCGATCGGCTCGCCACCCAATCCGGCAATTAGCACAGGAGAAAGAGGAGACCACTTGCAGAATGAGCCTGAATCCGCAACCGATAACGTAATTCAAGATAACCAGCAAACCAAGAAAGTACTTTCTTCATAATCCCCTATCATAAGCTACATCCACCGTCTTTCAATTGGAAAAGAACCTTTGAGTTCATTCTCCATCTCTTCCTCGACGTCATAGATGCCTGCAGCGCGATTGGCGCTCGCATTTCCGGGGCATTCGAGGCCTATTCAGGAATCGGCCCCGTCAGAATCCGCAGTACGTGTGGCGGGGGGGCTCAGGGCCCTGGCATCGCAGGCATCGTCCTTATGGTATATCTCCTGAATTTCATCGGGATTAAGTATGTAAGTAAAGCACAATGACACACCATATGTGAGTCATACTTCGGCCCTTCTCACCGTTTTGGTCCGTCCCCTCACCGTTACTCATGGGCCCTGACAAGCAGGGCCAGTTCTGGGTTTTGTCGGCCGAGTCATTTCGAGTCATTGCGCTGCTGTACGCGTTATTGTGATTTTCGCACCGGAACCGCCTGGCGAGTCCGTTTATGCAACGGCATTTCGAGTCAGATGCCCCGGTGCTTGGCCAGTAATATTACGAGTTCCGGAGACATCGCAGGAAGAATAGATGCATTGGGGTTCTGTTCCGCGAGGTGGGGACCCAGCATGCGCTGTTAGTGCGGAACGCGGCTCCGCCCAAGATGTGCCCCACCTTTAACGCTCTGTTACTCACTAATCCATCCCGCTAGTATTTGGAGGGGCTTATCGCACTTGGTGCAACTTTTGAAATTGAATTTTTCATCTACCACTACTCTTTATCTTAAGAATTCGTCTTCGATGTCACCGCATACCGCTCCCCGCTGTGACCTCTGGGATTATGACGACTTCACCAAGTGTGCGAGAGGGTTCTTCAACTCCTATCCGCCGCTTGTGCTAGGAGGGGTCTCTCTTGCCATTTTGGTGGCTAAGAGTACCGCTTCCTATCATCGCGCTCATAAACGAAAGGCCGCTAATGCCGAAACCCAACCGCTTATTGCCCATGCCGACGCTTACGGCTCCATCGAACAAGCAAACCCGGATGTCTCGCTCAAAGCCCGCCATTTCGACTTGAAAAGACTTCCAGACACAAACGAAGACGGAACCCCTCGAGGCAAGGTCGAACTTGTCTACAAGTCTCCATTGGAAAGAGCCAGAGTCTCTTTGGAGTACCTTTTGGTCATCGCCGAACTTGCACTTGCAGTTTCGCTCTTCTTCGTGGCAGACCTCCAGAAGGAATTCAAGCATGCTTTCTTTGTGCCTTACATCAAAACTGCATTCTGGGCATACGTCTTCACCATCGTCTCCATCCGTGTGGCGAACTTGCGTAAAGTCAACATCCGCTTACCCAACTTGTGGATCCATTCCACCACCATTTACTTCTTCAACTTCCTCACTTCCACCTTAACTTTCAGATCTGCATTGGTCGGTACCGTCAAGAACCATACCACCAAAAACTACTATATCGTCGAGTTTGCACTCGCAGCCACCCTTTTCGTGCTTAACTTCAGCGCCACTGCCGGTGACAAGCCCGCCCAGTTGTTCTACACCAGCGATGGTATTCCAGCCTCGCCAGAAAACGTTAGTTCCATTTTCAGCTTCATTTCTTACTCTTGGATCGACAAGATGGTCTGGAAGGCCTACAACCAGCCTTTGGAAATGTCCGATATCTGGGGCTTGAGAGAGGATGACTACGCCTTGCACGTTCTCAAATCGTTCGAATCTTACAAGACCAAGTTTAGTTTCACCGTGAAGTTGTTTTCTCACTTCAAATTGTTATTTGCAATCCAAGGTTTCTGGGCTGTCACCGAGTCCTTCTTGGTTTTCGTGCCTTCTCTTCTTTTGAAGAAAGTGTTGGAATATGTCGACTCCCCAGAATCTTCTTCGAAGATGTTGGCTTGGACTTTTGTCTGTTTGATGCCTGTTTTCAAGATTGTCGACTCTGTAGCTTCCGGTTGTTCTTTATTCTTGGGCAGAAGAGTCTGTGTTAGAATGAAGGCCATCATCATTGGTGAAGTTTACGCCAAGGCTTTGAGAAGAAAAATTACTGTCTCCGATACTAGTTCCAACGACGATGAAGAAGAATCAAAGGATTCTACTGACGAGAACAAAGATTCCGAAGGCGGTGAGAAAACCTCCAAGAAGACCGCGGAATTGGGTGCTATTATTAACTTGATGGCCATCGATGCCTTCAAGGTCTCTGAAATTTGTGGTTATTTGCACTTCTTTGTGGGTTCTGTGCTTATGATTATCATCTGTGTCAGTTTGTTGTACAGATTGCTTGGTTGGAGTGCCCTTGTTGGTTCCTTGGCCGTCGTGGTTTTGTTCCCAGTGAATTACAGTATCGCCAAGTACGTTGCCAAGAAGCAAAAGGAAATGTTGGCTGTTACCGATAAGAGAATCCAAAAGCTTAACGAAACCTTCCAAAGTATTAGAATCATCAAGTTCTTCGCTTGGGAAACCCAATTTTTCCAAAATATCATGGATATCAGAAACGAAGAACTCTACATGTTGAAATTGAGACTTTTCGCTTGGGCCTGTGGTGCTTTTGTTTGGTTCACCACCCCTACTTTGATTTCTTTATTGACCTTCTACTGTTACACCATTATTCAAGGTAACACTTTGACCGCTCCTATTGCTTTCACTTCTTTGTCCTTGTTCACTCTTTTGAGATCTCCTTTGGATCAATTGTCTGATATGACTGCTTATGTGATTCAATCCAAGGTCTCTTTGGATAGAATTGCTGATTTCTTGCAAGAGGAAGAAACCTCCAAATACGACCAATTGGGCCAAGAACCAGGTCCAAACAGTCCTGAAATCGGTTTTGAAAATGCCACTTTCTCCTGGAACCCTCAATCTGACCAAGACTTCAAGTTGAGAGACTTGAACGTCAGTTTCAAGGCTGGTAAGTTGAACGTCGTTATCGGTTCCACCGGTGCCGGTAAGACCTCTTTGTTATTGGCCTTATTGGGAGAAATGAACTTGATGGAAGGTAAGGTGTTTTTGCCTGGTGTTATCCCAAGAAACGAATTGGTGGTCGACCCACAAAGCGGTTTGACCGAGTCTGTTGCCTACTGTTCTCAAGCAGCCTGGTTATTGAACGATACTATCAGAAACAACATCACCTTCTCCGCTCCTTTCAACCAAGATCGTTACGATAAGGTTGTTGATGCCTGTGGATTGTCTCGTGATTTCGAAATTTTGAGTGCTGGTGACTCCACCGAGGTCGGTGAAAAGGGTATCACCTTGTCTGGTGGTCAAAAGCAAAGAGTGTCTTTGGCCAGAGCCTTGTACTCCAACTCCAGACACGTTCTCTTGGATGACTGTCTTTCTGCTGTTGATTCTCATACTGCCTTGTGGATCTATGAAAATTGTATTTCTGGACCTTTGATGTTGGGTAGAACCTGTATTTTGGTGTCCCATAACGTTGCTTTGACCATTCAAAAGGCCGAATATGTCGTTGTTATGGATAACGGTAGAGTTAAGTCTCAAGGTACCCCTGAAGAAGTTTTGCACTCTGGTGATCTTGGAGATGACGATTTGGTCAAGAGTTCGGTTTTGACTTCAAGAGAACAATCCTCGACTAACTTGGCTTCTTTGGACGACAAGAACACCGAAATGAAGGCCAAGGCTGCTGTGATTGAAAGCAAGTTGAAGACCCTTCAAGAAGGTCAACCCGAAGAAGTAGTTAAGAAGACCGACGGTAAATTGGTCGAAGAAGAAAACAAGGCTGTTGGTGTTGTTGGAATGCAAGTTTATGCCATTTACGCCAGAAACTTGGGTGGTTTCTGGACTTGGGTCTTGATTGTTGGTGCTTTTGCTCTGTCTCAACTTGTGTACATGGGTCAATCCTGGTGGTTGAAGAACTGGTCTTTCAACAGTTCTCAAGATAATGCCATCAACTCCATGATCATGTCCGTTGTCAGTACTTCTTATGATCTTACCAGCATCAAGCATCTTCCTGTTATTCGTTACATCTACACCTTCTGTTCCTGGATCATGTCTGCCAGAGCCACTGTTTCCACTTTTAGAGAAGAGAACAACACCTTGTACTATATCACTATCTATGGTGCCATTGGTGCTGCCTATGCCATTCTTGCTTCCGTCAGAGTGCTTGTTACTTTCTTCTGTGGTGTCTCTGCCTCCAACAAGATCTTCAAGCAAGTGTTGACCAGAATCTTGCAAGCCAAGTTGAGATTCTTCGACAAGACTCCTATTGGTAGAATTATGAACAGATTCTCCAAGGATATCGAGTCGGTGGACCAGGAATTGGCTCCTACCGCTGAAGGTGTGTTTGCCTGTCTTGTCCAGTGTGTTTCGATTTTGGTGTTGATTGTGGTGATTACTCCAGGTTTCTTGGTTTTCGCCGTTTTGATTTCCGTGATGTACTACTTGGTTGGTATCTTCTACATCACTCTTTCCAGAGAATTGAAGAGATACGAATCGATTACCAAGTCGCCTATCCATCAACATTTCTCCGAATCTTTGAACGGTGTGGCCACTATCAGAGCTTATGGTGTTGAGTCCAGATTCATGAGACAAAACTTGAGCTATATCGATTCCAACAACAGACCATTCTTCTATCTTTGGGTTGCCAACAGATGGTTGGCTCTCCGTATTGATTTGGTCGGTTCCATGGTTGCTTTCTTCTCCGGTATCTTTGTTTTGACCTCCGTGGGATCCATCGATGCTGGTTTGGCCGGTATATCCTTGTCTTATGCTATTGCCTTTGCTGAGAGTGCCTTGTGGATTGTTCGTCTTTACGCCAACGTTGAAATGAACATGAACTCGGTCGAAAGATTACAAGAATACCTTGAAATTGAACAAGAACCAGAATATGAAATCCCAGAGACTGCTCCACCAGCTTCTTGGCCAGAAAGAGGTACCATCTCCGTTAAAGATGTTTCTTTGAGATACGACCCTTCGTTGCCAAGAGTTATCAAGAACGTCTCCTTTGAAGTTGAAGAAAACAACAAGGTTGGTATTGTTGGACGTACCGGTGCCGGTAAGTCTACCATTATTACTGCTTTCTTCCGTTTCTTGGATCCAGAAACCGGTAACATCTCGATTGACGGCATTGATATCACCAAGATTGGTTTGAGAAACTTGCGTCAAGCCATCACAATTATTCCTCAAGATCCTACCTTGTTTGCTGGTACGATCAGATCCAACTTGGATCCATTTGGTGAATACTCTGACGATCAAATTCTCAAGGCCTTGAGAAGAGTTAACTTGATCGGTGCTGAAGAAACCGTAGATGTTGCTGCTGGTGAGAATCAGAACAAGTTCTTTAACCTTGAAGGTGCTATTACTGAAGGTGGTGGTAACTTGTCACAAGGTGAAAGACAACTTGTTTGTTTGTCTCGTTCATTGCTCAAGAACCCTAAGATTATCCTTCTTGATGAAGCCACCAGTTCTATTGATTACAAGTCGGACTCCATGATCCAGTCCACCATTAGAGAAGAATTCTCTAACTCTACTATCTTGACCATTGCCCATAGATTGAGAACCATTATCGATTATGATAAGATTTTGGTGATGGACGCTGGTAGAGTTGTCGAATACGAAAACCCTTACGTCTTGATCACCAATAAAGATTCTTTGTTCTACAGTATGTGTGAAAATAGTGGAGAGTTGGACTCTTTGATCAAGTTGGCCAAGGAAGCCTACGTGATCAGAAAGAACCAGGGAAAAAAGTGATTCACTAGCCTAATATAAAGGAATTTTAACAATTCTGACCTCAATCGCCTTAATTGGCACCGGTTTTACCAATCATGTCTTCAAGCCTTATTTGGCATCGTTTCCGACTTTAATCTTCATGTCTTCAATTAGCCTTAATCGGCATTGTGCCCAAGCCTATGTACAGCTAGTAATTTTATTTAGGCTTTTTTACATTAATATATGCGTCTTTTTGTCATCCAGTAAAATTGAAATATTCTGCCTCTCAATTTGGTAACACTTTCACTCTTCGATATTAAAAATTTTCAGGCTTCAGTTTGGCGGCATTTGGACCACTTTGTGTTGGTAACTTTTTTAGGCCCATCTTCGGCCTTCAAACACGGTGACACCTTCGCGCTTGAAGCTTAGTAACATCTGCGGCTCTTCTGCATTGGTGACAATCCTCACGTGCACGCTTGCCTATCTTATCGCGGCCACCACAACCACGATTTGAGGTTTATTAAGGGCTTAAAAACCCCTGCAATTTCAGCATGGAAGAAAGTATACTAATGTCAGACACCGAATTCCTCATCAAAAAGAATAATTTCACGTCTGATATCGAGGTTGTCTCGGGTACCAGCAGCCCCAGCCAGGAAAACCTCCCTCTTGAAAATAGATCCGTACGATCAGTCCAGGTCCTACGCGAATTGGAAGATAGTCCTCAAGGTAGGCACTTAGGACTCTTTTCGACAATTATCCTCTTTGTCTCCAGAATTTTAGGGACAGGGATCTTCAGCATTTCCAGTGGGATCTACGAAGACTGTGGGCGGTCGCCGGCACTTTTCTTCACTGCATGGTTTATCGCCGCGATCTTGGCCTTCTGTGGACTCTATGTTTACTTGGAGCTTGGATCTCTTGTTCCGAGAAGTGGAGGAACCAAAGTGTTTTTGGAGTTCATCTATGATAGGCCGCGGCTTCTTATGAGTGTCGTTGTCCTGCTTTACTCAATCTTATCAGGATTCTCCATCACCAATTGTTTGGTGTTCGGTGAATACTTGTTGAGATCCTTAGGCATTGAAACTAATGACTTTCGCATAAGATTAACTGGTTTAATCTTCATCTATTGCACTGCTGCGTTGCATGGCCTTTCAACGTCCCATGGAATCTTGGTGCAAAACTTCATTGGTGGCCTCAAATTGGGTTTGATGGCCTTCATGGTTCTCACAGGACTCTATGTTTTGTTGGTACCAGCTTCAATTTCGCATATAGACTCGAATTTGGACTGGGAACACTTCTGGACTGTCAAAACGGAGGTCTCTTCGTCTTCTTTTGCAGGTGCCGTGATCAAAGGATCTTTCGCGTTCTCTGGATGGAATGCAATCCATACGGTCTCTAATGAAATTAAGGATCCCATTAGAACTTTCAAAATTGCAGGTCCCACCTCGCTCATTATTGTTTGGATCACTTATATCTTTACGAATCTTGCGTATTTGATTGTGATTCCTGATGAAGACTTTGCGAATGGAAAAACCTTGAGTGGCTCCCTTCTCTTTGAAAATTTATTCGGCACAATTCTTGGTAGAAAGATCTTGACGTTTGCCATTTCAATCTGTGCAGCGGGCAATATATTTGTGGTAATGTATACCATCTCGAGAACCAGTCAGGAATGTTTCAGAGAGGGATACTTACCATTCTCAAAGTTTATGTCCTCGAATTGGCCTGTTGGAGCTCCATTGCCAACTTTGATCTTAAGTGTATCAATCACTACCATGGTGTTTACTTTGACACCATCAGGGGATATTTACTCCTATATCGTCAGTTTGGAGGGATATCCCCAGATGCTTTTCATGCTTGCAGTAGCCGTCGGTGTATTTATCTTACGCAAGAGGTATCCAGAAGTGATAGCTCCAATAAGATCACCAACCTTCGGAACGATCATCACGATTCTCATCACTATATTTATACTCATCTCTCCACTTGCCACAAGCAAGAGTCCCAATCCAAAGGGTCTAGAAGAGTGGCCCTCATACGCAATTTTAGCGTTACTTATTCTTTTCTCGTGTGCTGGCTATTGGGCAATCATGTTCGGGGTTCTTCCTTGGTTATATGGCTATGAACTAGTGGCCGAGGAAATAGAACTTGATGATGGGTTGATAATCAAGTCATGGGTAAAGCTGTATAATAGACTTCCATATAATTAGCGATTTAATAGACTAAACAGGCATTCATTCAATTTGTGTAAAAAGCTTGGTAACAGGCTTCAATTATTTCCCTGTGTAACAAGCTTTTCGATCCTCTTCACAAGATCCAAAAAATGCTTGTCTTGGAGGCTTTTGAGCAAGAGATTGTTTAGTTCTTGATCTGGCAATGTCGAGAGCTTGGCGGTATCATCGTTCATAGATGCGCGAAAGAAGTCAGATAAGTTGATGGGTTGCGGTTGTGGTTGTGGTTGCGGGTAGTACAATGGCATATAACTAGGTACGACTGTTGAAGGAAGAGGCTGGACCTCGGGTAGCTGATTTGTGACTTGCGGATATGACATTGATTGTGACTGGGATTCAACCTGTTCAAACGGAACCAGAAAATCAGATTCAGTCATGTTTTGAGAGGCATCTAATATTTGTGAAGTCTGAGAAAGAGCGTGTGACATTGACTCGATCCAGGCACTTTCCGATAGCTTCTTCTCTGTGGTATCGGCCGCTGAGATTGGTAATTTAAGTGATTCCAGAATACACTTATAACACCTGTCGTATTCATCTTGATTATTGAAGCTGATTTGAAATCGTTTGAGCAACTTGCCATGCGGATCACTTTGTTTGAATCCGATCGATGGATACTTTGTAATTACTGAAACGACATTGAGCGTAGGCTCAATAGTGAATCGATCCTGGAAGTTAGGATTGGAAGGGAAAATTATCCATATAAGTTTTACTCACTAAAGTGGTTCCTTTCCATAGAAAGGAAACCGTGATGGCTTGATCCAATTTCAATTTGAAGAAGTGAACACTGATATCAGTTCTCTGTGGGTAATGCAGCCAGGTGCCATCACTCTTGTGGGTTGATAACTTTTTGATATTGAAGGTCAGCAGAATGGAGGTCATTGTAAAGAAAAGTAAACAAGCGTGGCTGCAAAAAAAGGAGGAAAAAATAGAAAAAAATCCATAGTTGGACCAGAAAAAAGATAACGAAAAATCTAAGAGTATTTAATTTTGGTGGATCTTTAGACAGAGTGAATCAGAAAAGGGCATCATAAGTAGAAGTTTTCAATTTTCTACAGGGAGAATATTGTTTTGCGCTTTGTCATGGGTTTGGGTCTTATTCCGCAGTGTCATTTATTGCCTATGTCATTCTTGATACAATCGTACTGAAATCCAATTGTGAACTACTACTGGATGCAAATTTTTGGCTCGCTACTTAAAGGACTACCGGGGTGAACTCTCAAGCAGAAGTAACCGGGGAAAGATGAAAATCAACTTACCGTCTCTTTTAATATTTCGAATTATTCGATGGCCATTTAACTGAAAATTGAAGCCTTGTTAAAATGCAAATTGCAGCTACGGTCTCCAAAAATGAGGAGATAAATGCTGATTGCAGCTACGGCTGATAAATAAGGATACATTATAATTAGAATATATAATTAGGAATATTTGGATCTATTCATAAAACTACTCTTTAGAACAGTCTCTACCGAATAAACCAACCTTGATCCAATCCAAGGAAACCAAGATTTGGTTCTTGACAGAGAGACACATATAAATATAGGCAGATCTCCAGAACAAGAAAGTGAGAGTACCACCGGTGGTGACATTAGACCATCCACCCCAGACCAAATCGGCAACAGCTCTTTCGGAACCGATGTAGGCCAAAGAACCTTGATGGTTGTACTTGAAGTGAGGCAACTTTTGTTCCAACTTGGCTAATTTCTTGGCCAATCTGTCGGTGTTGTCACCAGCAGTTGGGTGAGCCAAAGTGTACTTGGTGGTGTCAATTTCGTGCAATCTGTTGAAGTGAGCACCCAAGTAAATACCTTCTTGGAAAGCAACTTGAGCGGTAGGAGCGTACTTGGTGAAAGTACAGTCACCGAGGGCGTAGATGTTGCTGGAACCATCGACCAATAATCTTTCGTCGACCAACAAACCTCTTCTAGCATTCTTTTGCTCTTCAATTTGAGAAGTCAAGTTACGAGTGATATCTCTTGGAGCATTACCAGTGGCCCAAATCAACATACCGTAAGGAAGTTCCTTGACTCCGGTGGAACCGTCCTTGTTCTTGTGGTGAGCAGTGACGGTCTTGTCAGAGACCTTCTTGATCATAGTGTTGGTCATCAAGTTAATGTTAGTGTCTTGGAAAACTTGCTTGGTGTATTCAACCAACTTGGAGTTGAACATACTCAAAACGTTAGGCATAGCTTCGACCAAGGTAACTTGGACTTCGTCGGCAACTTCAGGCATCCATCTTCTCAAATCTTGGTCAATGTAGTCCTGGAGTTCACCAGCGACTTCAACACCAGTTGGACCACCACCACAAACGACAATAGATAACAATCTCTTTCTCTCGGCATCACCCTTTGGCAAAATGTTGGCGGCTTCAAGACAGTCCATTAATCTCTTTCTGATGGTGATAGTGTCACTGATTTCCTTCAAGAAAGTGGAGTGTTCAGCGACACCAGGAATACCGAAAGTGGATGGCTGAGCACCCACACCGACAACCAAGTAGTCGTAGTTCAAAGAGGTGGTGATTTCGTCAACACCAGAGTATTCGGAGACAGTGGACTTGGAAGAAGAGGTGTCCTTACCGGAGTGACCAGAGTGGACGGTGGTAGATTGCTTGATGGTGATGACGTTGTTGACAGGATCGACGCTGGTAGCTTCGGCTTCCAAGTAGATCACCTCACCAGGAGCTCTTCTGGTGATGGAACGCACAGGCTCGATGATCGAACGCAATTCGACGGTACCGGTAGGACAGGAAGGCAACAATGGAGTGAAAAGGAAATAGTTACGAGGGGAAACAACCACCACGTTGTATAAGGAGGTGTCCAAGTTCTTCAACAAGGAGATGGAACCCCATCCGGAACCCAAGATGACCAAGGTCTTCTTCTTTTGGCCGTTTTCGAAGAACGGCACTTGCTTGACCTGGTTGGCAGGACGGCTTTCTTCGTAGACTTTGTAGCCAATGGTACCGACACTGGCGGCAACACCCAAGCCGACAGCCAACTTGGTGTAACGCCAGGCGGTACGGAAGCCGCTACGCTTTGGGGGCACGGCGCTCTGCATTGCTCTGGCAGAGCTGGAGAAGCTCCTAAGACCCGTTCTGAACATGATTGTCGATGGCAATTGGGCTTTGAGGAAGTGTCAATAGATATATTAAATTTTCCTGCGATGCTGCCGCGAAAGTTAACGCTAGGGCACCGGAGTACGAGGGTGGAGGTTCCGAAGAACAACACAAAGTTAGTGGCCACAAAAGTTGGTGGCTGCGCACTATCGTGGCAACGTTGCCGACAAAGCCGTAAACGTAGTGGCTGAAACGGTCTAGCCATACCGTTCTGGTTAAATTTAGTAGCTTTATCGGCGTACCAGTACCGTCTCCTATGAAATTTTACTGGCTTTATCAGTGGCAAGGATGCCCCGAGCATTACCGTACCGCGGATTCCGCTACAGGAAAAAGTTTCGGTCGAACTGCTCGGAGTAGCAGGGCTATCTATGCTGGACGGATGTGGTCCGCGGAGGCATGGGGGCTCTACGCGGCGATTAGGCGGGCGCAAGCAGACGATATAATTAGCAGCTATACGGTGGGGAAGGTAAGCGATCTTGTGATTGAGGCTTGAGGGTGAAAGCTGGCATCAGCGCAACACCCCACACTAATTATGAGCAAAGCTACTGGCTATATGGTGCGACACAAAACGGTGCGACTAGAGGTGTGCATAAAGTCCGAGCCCTGGAACTGAGAGATGGTGGCTCAATCGAACGTGGCTTGCGAGTCATCCAGCAGTAAGGTAGGTGATGACTATCGAGAAGTGATTTAGATGATGCTGGATAGATGGTAGGTGACGTCTGAGCGATTTTTGGTTTGCCTGCGGTATGGGGATTCAGGGCTTCGATACGGAGTCACGGGCAGATCAAGACGATTAGGCTGATCCGAGAATCAAAATGACAGTTTTTCAGTTGTTGGAGCTGATTCCTCCTCATGTTCCCATCTCTCGAAGCAATCTATGTGTTCTATTCTTTCTGTGATTTCTATCCTTTTTATTCTTCCTATTCCTATTCTTGTCCTTTTCTTTCTTATGGATTCTGACCTTGTGGAGTCATTTTCATGGAGAAATCCTTATGAAATTTAACTTATGGATTCTAAACTTATGAATTCTTCTCCTTTCTTCCTTCAAATTCCTTTCTTTTCCTCTTTCTCTTTTCCTAGATGGCGCCACTTACCCGCTCCTCACTCCAGCGGTTCAACTTCTCCTTCCGTAAATGATACTTCTTACGACTCTCCCGAAACGCCGAAATCTGGTCAAAATCTCCCGAGTCCCCGATCTGCTTTGCTATCAGCAAAGACTCCGCCTGGTTGATTTCCAATAGACCCCGGAGCTTATTGGTGATGAGAAACTCCTGGTTAAAGTTATTCGATAACAAGCGGTACTGGTCAGTTTCGACATTGGCGAACTCTTGGTAAACCGTCTGGATTGTTTTGATCTGGTTGACAATCTTCTCGCTCAATTCCTTGTACTCTTTGATCAACCCGAAGACTTCGCCATGTTGGAGCTCAACCTGATCCAAAACGGCTAATACCCGCTGACGCTCTTCTTGGTAGGTGGCGAGCATTTTCAAGTAGCCTGCCACCAATTGTGGATTTGTGACGAACTCTTGTATATTAGCATTGGGCAAGGACTCTATGCTCTTTGGTAGTGGGAGGATCCACTTGGAGACCTCTGCTGGATTCATAGTGGTGAATGTGAGTTGTGCGGAGAACTAAGATTGACCCTCGCACTAAATATTATTGAGATTTGGATCTAAGATTTGTTAGACTCACAAGACTAACTAGTAGAGCAACCGATGATAGGTAATATTGATGTCTTCGGGCATATTTAGTTCTATTTTGAGAGCTATATCGATGGTATTTATTCTATAAGCACCGACGTGATATTTTAGGAATCTTCCGATTTAGATGTTCTAATATCTTTAGGGTTCATGCAATATTCATAGTGCGAACGTGATTAATCTCTAGAATCCCCCACTTATCTTTAAGCTTTAGACTTTTTTGATGTAATATTATTTAATCTCAATAAGTACGTGAATATCTTTGAGGCTTACACTCTTTTAATTGTGATATTATTGAATCTCTATAAGCACATGAATATCTTTGGGGCTTGAGCTTTTCAGTGCTGATATTATTTCAATGCCTAGAAGTACATGAATATCTTGGCGGCTTACACTTTATTCATTATCATATTATTTAATCTGTTTAAGTACATAAATATCTTTGGGGCTTAAACTCTTTTCATTATCATATTATTTGATTTCCATGAGTATATGAATTTCCTGGGGCTTCACTTATCAATGCTGATATTATTCAATCTCTTCAAGTACATGAATCTTAGGGGCTTACACTTTTCAATGCTAATGTGAATTAATTCTATAAATATCCTATGCAATTATTGGCTACTTGATTCGGAACTGCTATCAAGGCCCTTTTTTAAGTTTCTTCTTTGTAATCTTCTCAAATTCTTTTGGTCTCTTGCTCTTTGACTCTCTTCGAATCTCTTGTCTGCCCACTTTCTCACTCTTTCTCCATAGATGTAGCAGAAAATTGGGAATGGCATACCCAAGATAATCGCGATGAATGCACACATGGTATTGGCCCAGCCATAACCTAATTTGTCAAACATCTGATTAGCAAATAATGGGAATCCGAATCCAAATAATGCTCTGAACAAAGCGGCAGCAGCCACAGAAGAGGCTGCGAATCTTGGGTTCATGTCAATCAAATAACTTTGAATACATTGGAAAACACAAACGAAACCAAATGCAAACAAACCGGATCCAATACCAGGCATGATCCAGTGCAATTTCTTTTCGGCGGACCAGCCAAACCAAATTAAACCGATTGGTAAAACAAGAGCTGCTGCGAATAAACATGGTAATCTGAATTCTGGCTTGGCGACACCACCATTTTTCTCGATTTGTCTTTCGTAAACTCTTCCCACGGCGTAGGTCCAGAAAATGACCCCAAGGAAAAATCCAACACCCATGGGAATGTACATCAACCCAGTGACACCTTTGCTGAAGCCGTAAACTTTACCGAAAATAGTTGGGAAGGTGATGATCATGAGGTACATGAAACCGTAAGTGAAAGCCATGAAAGAGCCCAAACCAACGATCATTGGATGGGTGAAGAGTAACTTGACTGGTCTGGTCATAGTCAAAGTGATTTTGCTCATCATGGTTTCACCATCGGCAATTTCGTAGATGGTGTGAAGGTTTGTGTTTCCAGTTTCCTTTCTCAATTTCTTAGCCTTTCTTCTCAACAAGGTTGGGACATAAGTTTCTTTCAGGAAAACTGTACCGACAATGGCGACAGCTCCGTTGAACATACTCAAGACGTAGAAGACCCATCTCCATTGCATCGCCTGGATGATGAAGCCTGAGACAATTGGTGCGAACACTGGGCCCAACAAAGGGGCCAAAACGAATCCTGCCAACGCTAAGTTTCTGGATCTGGCGCCGTACAAGTCTGAAATAACACCGGCTCCGACGTTTAAAGGAACACATCCAAAGAGACCACCGACAAATCTGAAAATCATAATTTGGGCTGTGTTGTTGGAAAGAGCACATGCGATGTTGAAGATGAGAGACATCCAGACAGAGACGTCCAACACGAGTTTTCTGCCGATGTTATCGTGTTCACTCAAAGGAGCGATGACTAAGGGGCCCATGGCCCATGCTAAGATTTGGATGGAGACCACCATCGATGAGATGGTTTTGGTCTTGATGTGGAACTGTTCTGAGATTTCGGGCATCGCTGGCGATGGCATCGACGAGGACATGGGGGCCACCAAAGCGTAGAAGGAGACGATGGCAAGCAAGTAGGCCTTGGTGAAAGCAGGCCAGTTTCTTGGTGCCTCGGGGTCATCTGGGCCGTCCCAAGTAATCAACTCAGGGTCCACGTCGTTGAACTCTTCACCGGCATTCTCGATGGTGATGGCACTATCTGGGATCAAGGCCTCCTTACCCTTTTCGAGATCTTGGAAAGTGATCTCCTCGGCGGCTTCGGTTCTGTTGGCCAACTCATTAAGAATGGTGTTTCTGGTGGCGGTTCTTTGCATGTCGATGTGGTCGGCATCCAAGTCACCGTAAATGTGATGGACCGAGTATTGTTCGGATGCTGTGGAGCCTCTTCTGGCGTATGTTCTTTGATGCTGCTGTTGTTGTGCTGGATGGTTACTGGAGGTAAGAGCCAAGACCTCATCGCTCTCGTTGGAGGATGAAGCGGTGAGGTTCTCATGGCGCTCGCTAGTTTCGCTCTTCTTGGAGTGGAGCGAGGACATCAGGGATAAGCTATGAAGACTGTGTTGATCATTTAGCGCTGGGCGGAAGCTGATTATATATGATCTGCTTGCTTAGCATTAGCCCGATCCCAGCAGTTTTTTTTTGCAGCAATGCCTCGCAGTGTGCGACTTCGGTTACTGGCGGTGAAGGCCACCGCTTCCCGCGTGGAAAATTTTAGCGAAACAGAAAGAAATGAGAAGAGTAAGAGAAGAGAACGAAGGGGGGTTATTTGAATAAGATTTTTAGTAAAGTTTCTCTTAATTCATTATAGTAATTCTAGAAGGTGTTATGGTTCATATTTTTGAAGTTTGGGGATAATTCTTGGTTGATTTTGCCATTTTTCACTTTACTCTTCCGTGCCTTATCCGTCCACTGATACCCGAGATCGTCGCACGCGTAGGGCCGCGCGACCGTTCGGGGGTGCTAGTTTTCGGTTATCGAGTATAATTCGCATTGTGATCTCGGTAAATTTGTGCCCTGTTATCTACCGTCGATAGATCGGCTATTGGCGCGGTAGTGATAATTGGCTCTCGAGCGTGTTGTGAATGCATTATCGTCGCAACGCGGGGTCTCAAGCTGCAAATAGGAAGGTTGCTCCATTTGGTAGTAAGGCAGCCACCGCTAAGCAATAATTGTAGGGACCTTTGTTCTAGAATACACATTTTGATAAAAATGGTAATTCTAATTATATCTGGTAGGTTAAGTGCCGATTGAGCCCTTGTGCAAAAACACGTTCTGACTTCTTTGTGTTGGATTAACACATTACGCTTCTTGTGTTGAATATCACTTTGCGCTTCCTTGTGTTGAAAAATTACACATTAATATTCCTTTTGTTGAATTCTTTACGCTGCCCTTGTGTTGAAAATACATTTTTCTTGTATTGAAAACACACTTTTCTTGTGTTGAAAATACACTTTTCATCTTGAGAGGCACATTTCTTCCCCGTCTTAAGTTGTTTCTATTCGGTACATTTATTAGTAGTTTGTCTCTTATATTACACTCTGCTAGTATACATTCATAATACACGCCAGCACATCCGTGTGGCTACTTGCCGCCTTTTAGTAACAGCTGCTCAATTAAGTCGATGGAAGACTCCACGTCCCCCACATCCATGCCGCAACACAACGAGATCAACTTGCAATACTTGTGCAATTTGTCATCCTGAGGATATTGTGACACGATCCCGCGCTGGAGCTTATTCTCGGTGGCTGATTCGCCAAACTCGGCGAGGTGCAGTGGCACAAGTTCTAGCTGTTTAGCATACACTTGCTTCAACAACAGTTGCCGTTTGAGGATCTCTGCTGTCAACTCTGTTGCCAATTCTAGTGCATTAGTCGTAGGCACCAGGCTGCTAGATCCTCGCCGTTGCTGCTCTTGTAAGTTTTGATCCACGTTTTGGGCAATTTCCTTTAATTGAGCTGCCTCGACACGTCCTCTATGCTTCTTGACCTGCTCATCCAACTCGTTCTTTTTGGCCAAGTACAGATAACTCAAGTCGTTGACCACGCGGGAGATCTCGTCCTGGATGACACGGTCCTTATTGGAATCGATCACCAAGTCATGGGGATTGCTGTTGCGCAAGGCTTTCTCCAAATCTTCAATTAAATGGTCCAACTTGAAAAATGAAAGCACTTTCTTCTGAGACTCAAGTTTGCCTTGATTGCTCATTTTAAGGATCTTGAACAACGACAAGATCACCTCGTCTTTTTCGCTCAATTCCTTATCAATACTATAGGCCAATTCCGTCAATTTTTCGGTGATCAAATTCGAGGTTGTGTTTTGTAGATTGACCGCCATTTTCGAGTTGTAGAGCTCACTCTCGAAACTGTGGGTGGCATTGTTGGCTACCTGATTAATAAGCCCTTCGTCCAATTCCTCGTTTCCCTCGGCGATCTCCTCGTGCCCGAGTCTCAACACATAGTTGTGCGATGCCAAGTAATCTTCAACGGTGTAAGACACCAAGTTTCTCAAGGAGAAATCAATGTATTTGTGGTAACTGATGAATACCGTGATACATTTTTTATTGAGACTGTAAGCCGCAATATGGAAGGCGGTGTTACCATCTGCATCTTGGTGGTTGGCGAATTTGGAAATGAGATCCTTCTTGTTCGGCGTTATTTCCTTCTTATCCTCGTCTGAATCCACCATATTGTCTTCGGGACTCCCTTCGTCGTCCAGTGTTTCCACAAGCTTTTCGAAAATCGTTTCCATGTAATATCTCAGGAACCGTTCCTTATTCTTCTTGTCGTTATCAACAGCAGCAATGTGGTGCAATACTGTTTTTCCGGAATTGTCCACTGAAAGTATCGATTCAAGCAAGAGTTGGAGAATTGTGGGGAAATTTTTGAGCTGATAGGAGTTATTGAACTTGATAAGAAACATCAAAGGTGTCTCTCCCAAGGTATTTCTGACTTCAGGGCTGATATCAAAAGTATTCATTAAAAATTCAATCATGGGGATATTGGCCATCGAGCAAGCCCAGTGGAATAAGGTGTTGCCGTCGTTGTCGATTGCTTGGTTGATGTTGATTTTGGCTATGGGTTGGGGTGGAATCGCAATCCGACTGGGAATCGCATCGGATCGTATTTTGGTGTCGTCCAAGAAGTATGTTAACAAGTTGGAGAAATATTCGGAATAAATATTATCACTGATTTTAGCGATACTGGGCTGATGGTATTGCAGAAGGCTGTAAGGGTCATGGGTGGATTGGGAGTGGCCGTTTTGATTATTGAAATTGGTTCCTCTTGCGTTCATCATTTTTTCGAAAGAATCTCTGGGAGTTCCGAACAATTCCTTACTATTCATAAGCTCGTCTCCTTGCGAATCCATTCTGATGGATAAATGGTTGTTTAAGCCATTGGACTTTGGTATCACTGCGTCGTCGTCATCGTCGTCGTCTTCACTTTGCACGAGCTCCAAGTCGTCGTTTTTCAAGTTCATGTTGCTGGTCATCACTTGCAATGCGTCCTGCTCGGTATCTTGTCTCAACAACGAAGCAGGGTGTGCCTGTGGTGAATGAGAGGAGAACGATCCACGATTGTTGAAAGTGCCTATACTGGGGCCTGGTTCTATAGGAGTTGTATCTGAATGTTTTAATTTGGGTTCTGCGGAGTCCAATGCTACTCGTCTCGGTCTTCCCCGTTTCTTTGGTGGTTCGCTTGATAGCGAAGTGACGCTTTTGGTTTTCCTGGCTGGGGCCGCTAGCGATCCCGTGCTGGCCTGTCTCTTTGCGATGTTCAAAGCAGAGGCATGGTTGTGTTTTGGAGCTGGAGGAGGAGTTTCGGACTTGCCTTCAACATACTGGAATTCGAATATGGGCCTCAAGACTTCAAAGACGCCGAAAGTGCGCGCTATATCGGCTCCAAGGTCTAGTGGGACATAAGTGCCCTGGTACTTACCATAACCACCTTGTACTTTTTCGTGGATACCAGTCTGAACATCTTTTTCCAATATTCTGGTTCTTTTCGCCTTTGGAAATTTGGCTATCTTGAGGATATGGGTAGCGTTTATCCACGAGTCCAGTTTTCTTCTCATGATGGGTCCCTCTGAGGTCACGAACTCGAACACCGGCACGTTCGAGTATGTCGCCGAGTATACTTGGGTATTGCTCATGGTGGGCGATGTATTGGTGTCTCGGGGCTCGTTCGAGATGTTTGGGATGGAATGACAATCAGATGGATGCGGAGGGCTGGTGGTGGGCAATGGCGGGGTGTGCTAAAAAGGGAGAGTCCAGAGTGTGAGATGGTGGTAGAGCCGCTGCGCCTGTGGACGTATTGGCAGTGGAAACCTGGGTGGAATTGTTTGGAGGTAGATGGTTCCTTATTTGATGTTTGCGTTTGCGTGAGCGGACAGTGTGCAGGAAGGGGAACGGCGCAGAACCCCGTAAATAGAACGAAGAAACAAGAGGGATGTAATTCGGATAATACTACAATAACGGAATATCTTGGAAGTTGATTAGTACAATGACATAAAGATATATGGCCTATGAGGTTTTTGTTTAATGCTAGGTGAGTCGGACCACTTGGTTTGTTATTTCCGATGCAGTTGCATTCGATGCAGATGGCGCACTAGATGGGTCTATGCAGTGGAATGGCGCTCGCTCGCAGTAATACGCCGAGAATGCGCTCGTAGTATATTAGGCGTGATATCATTCGCAGTGAATATGAGGGTAATGTAGAAGGAATATTACTCGTGATATTGATGAGCGATTGGTATTGGTTCACTCATTGATTCGCTTCGCTCATCAATTTCGCTTATCAATTTCGCTCACTTTCCCCAGATCACCTGGGCGAGCCTGTACACCACTATGCTGACCATCGCCATCACCACGAACATGGCATAGTACACCGCATTCACGTGCTTCATGAACGACTGCTCCTCCGTCAACGGGATGCTCCCCACATTCTCGGCAGCCTGGTAACACACGTTCCGCCGCCGGATGAGCTTACAGTCAGCAGCACTGATGTCGCGCTTCAAGATGGCGCGCCCTAGAAGAACGCGAGTGTACTGGTTTAATGACGGCTCAAACGTCTGGAAAGCGGCGTCCAAGATGAGTCCCTCACGTTCGAGGCCAATTGTGATCTTGTCGATTTTCTTGAGCTGTTTCACCACCGCGGGTGTCAAACTGGGCACATCGTCCACAATGGTGATGATACTGAGAAGGTAGTGGATTTTGGTCAATGACCTGGTGACCGCTTTGGTCGGAGACGTAAGGTACGGAATGAGGAGTTTCTTCAAGTTGTTGAACAGGTTGAAGAAGAGCTCGATGCAGTGGAGGGTCTTGGAGATCCGGTAAAACGTCTCGATCGTGGTGCGGATGACTAATAGCGACGCCCGCTTCACGGACCGTTCGTACGAAAGGTGTTCCCAGTGTTTGTGCGCAGATGGTGATGGCGACACGGAAGCGGAGTCTGTGCTGGCGCTGGGGTCGGGCCCGAACATCGCAATGAGGTCGTCCTCCACCTTCATCACCTGTAATTTGACCGAGTGCGCCATCATCGTGATATCTTCGTAGTCGGGGATTTTGCGAAGAAGCGTGGAGTAGATGGTCATGACGTCGCTGAACAAATGCACCATTTTCTTGACTTTGAGCATGAGCGCGTGCACCGCGCTGTTCAAGCAGTGTCGGAATACAAGCGGCTGTGCTGCTATGAGAAGTTGGTCTTCCTCGCTCAAATGGTCGAGCGAGAGGGTGCGGTCCCCAATCGTGTAGGGCATCGGAAGAATATGTGAGGGGACGTGAGAGTGTTGATGCTGGTAGTGGTGGTGGTGCTAGCTGTAGCTGTAGTGATGATGCTGGTGTACGTTTTGGTACTGCTTCTAGGCTTGTTGGTGTTTATGGTGAAAAATGGTTGGAGTAATGGTTGATTTGGCGGAGTGATTTTGGCTTCTCGATTTCACCGGTGCGACCTCATCGGCAAATCGGACCGTCCACGCTCAAAGATTGAACACATTTAATTAATTGTAGGAGCCTATTGAAAGTGGTTGGGGCAGTTCGAGCCCCCGATTTGCTTCTTTATATTTCACCGTAAAACCCTTTGTTTTCCTTCGATTTTCCTTCCATTATCCTTGGTTGATTCCAAGACACTGGCGTCCTGCTGACGTAATCGAGCCGCGTCACTAATGTGGAGGAGCGCAAGCGTCACAGCTGTTCACTATCTTCATCATCATCTATTCCCCATTTTATTATCAATTCGATGGTGTTTGGCATCTTTAGCAAGGGCTTCGACCCAGACTCCTTCGAGAAGGAATTGGTCGCCATCACCGACAGCATCACGCACACGCAGCAACAAATCGCTGGCCTTCAAACCCGTTCTCGTTGGCTAACCGGCAGGCTTACCGAGATTTTGGGGATAGGATACATTCTCTACTTGATATACAACTACTTCCAAGTGCCAGCGTCGGTCACGGGACTGAACCGGATCCAAATCTTCTTGAAGGGCCAATCTACGCGTCAATTGGTCATCATGTTCCTATACCCAGTGGTAAGCACGCTTGTGATCAGATTCACCCAATGGTTCTTTTCGGTGATCGTGAAGGGCCGTACGTCCAAGTTGCGCCAGCTCCGCAAGAAACACACCGCCAAAGTGGACGAATTGAAGAAAATCACTAATTTCAACACCACCAATCGTTTATTGAACAAGTACGGCAACGAAGAGGAAAAGAAGCAAAAACCTGAACCTATTAAGAATAAAAAGCAGCCAAAATTACCAGCGACGGCCAATACATTGAATGCTCGCCAACAGCAGGAGATTGCCAAGTTAAACTTGTCCAAACCACAAGATACAAGTATTAATTCGGGTGCACAATTGGGTGCACAACCGGGTGCTATTCCCCCAAATAACATCAACAGCAAGAAGCCACGGACCGTTCAGGATAGACTCCTTGATATACTTATTGGCTCCGACAATAGCGAAGCGGTGGAGAGCCGGTACGCCTTGATCTGTTCGCAGTGTTACTCCCACAACGGATTGGCTCCTCCCAATTGTCCAGACCCCGCTAAAGTCAAGTACGCGTGCTGGAAGTGTGGCGCCATGAACGGATCGAATGCCTGGGACGAGGAACTCAGTCAGCTTAAATTGGCCGCCAACCAACCAGACACAGGAAGAGAAACCCCAGAAATAAGAGGAACTTCAGCAACTCCAGAAATGAAAACTCCAGAAATCAAAATAGACACTCCAGAGATTAAGACGGGTTCTGAAAATGTGGAGAAGGAAGACACGGTGGAAACACTCGAGTCGCCTTCTGCCAGCACTTCCACCGGAGTGGAAACCAGGAATGAGAAATGATCTAAACTAACCGATATGCCAGCAAGGTGATTTTTCACCTGAAATAATTACAAGGAAAGTATAAAACTAACAAAATGAGTTTAACAAGTCGAATAAGAGTTTAGTAGCCCAGAGTGGTTTAATTCTGGAAAAGGATCCCGGAAGAAGAAATAAGACGGTGGTCAATTCTGGATCAATTCGAAAGATGGCCTTTTGGATTACAACTAGTGAATTTCGAGAGCTCCCTACTGGCTTGTTCTTCCTAGACCACCAATTCTCCCCATAATTCGGAAATATGCCTGGTCCAAGGACTACAAATAGTGATAATTCTGGAAATACGAGCAATGGCCTTTTTCGAATTCAATTCCAAGGAATTGGTTTCAAGACTACAGTGACAATTCCCTTTTTCAAAGAAATTGAGGAGTTACATAGTTAGGTAGGAAATAGTCAAATGTACATTACTATACGCTTAAGACAAGTCCATGATGGCATTGACCATATCACCCTTGTGAGCTCTCAAAGCCTTGACAGCCTTGGCTCTGGAGACTTGGGTTTGTTCAACAATGATGTCGATGTCCTTGGCGTCCAAACCGGACTCGTCGACTTCACCTTCGTCTTCTTCGGCGGCTTCGGTGGCGTCGTTCAAGCTGGCCTTTTGCAAGTCAGCAGTGATGGCTTCTGGCGACTTGTCTTCTTCTTGCTTGGCGGCGTTAGCAGCAGACTTGGCAAGAGCTTCTTGGGAAGCTTGAGCGGCTTGGGCTTCGGCAATTCTCTTGTTCATGTCGTCGACCTTGGCTTCACCGAAAACAACGTAGGTACCGGCGTTGGATCTGTACACATCTGGGGCGTCGATGGCGTAGATCAAGTTACCTCTTTGCTTGAAGGTGACTCTGGTGATACCCTTGATTTGCTTGAGGCCGAGCTTCTTGATCAATTCTCTGGCCTTCTTTTCGTTCTTTGGGAGGACGTTGACGTCGGCGCCTTGTGGGATTTCTTCGATAGACATGTTGGTGTTGTTGGTAATAGTAATAGTAAGAAATTAAGTTGGCGTGAAAAGTGAAAAATTGTCGACGTCGACGAGAAAAGGGGTCACGTGAAATGCACGTGACCTGGATTTGCCGACATCTTCAGGATTGCTTCCACGAAAAGAAAGAAAAAAATAGACGCTGGCAGCTGAAGGCTGCCGCGCGAATCTTCTATAGTTCGGCACACGTGCCGGCACCCCCATTATCCCCCAAACCCCCATCCCCTTCAACCAAAACACCCCTCATCGGAGCCAACCTTCCCATACTAACACTCCCAAAAGTACTAACCGGTACAACTAATTTTTTCAGTAGACTCTGCAGCTGTGTACGTCGCCGTTCTATTTTTTCCCGCACCACGGCAGACCCTAGCGTTAATCCCGGACCCCGCCATCTCGGCCGTAGTATCCGCCGTGCGACTCCGGCTACAACGGATGGCCCGTTAGAGCACCCGGACCGACTCTCCACCTTGCTATAATTGTTAATTGTTGCCCCTGGTAACTAGCCTAGCCCTCCGATTCTAAGCCTTCTGCCCATCTACGAATTCCAGCTGACAACTTTTGACTCACTACATTCCCGTTTCTTTCCCACTGATCTTCCTCTTTTCTCCTCCCGCAGCTTAGAAATCCAATTACGCAGCATCAAAACATCGCACTTATCTTTTCCGCAAGCACCCTCACAATTTATTGTAAACTCTCCATTCCTCCTCATCTGACAGCGACAGGCCCCGGAATTAACTGTTTGTGTCTAGGAATTACTTCCCAGCCACTGTCATCGTCCTCCAGTTAATACCACCCCCAGGATGTCTGACCTTCCTCTGTCGTCCTTGACCTCCAAGGAGAAGGACGAGGAGTCCGCCACCTACAACCCAAACAAAGTGGCATCCTTGGGCTCCTCCAGCGAAGGCATCACCAAAACCTACTCGGTGCAAGACTTGGTCAACACCCCTCCCCCCACCTTCAAGGACAAGCTCAAAAGACACTTCTTCCAGAAGGGCCTTGCCGATAGACCCGAGTATCTCCAACAAATCTATGCCAAGGTGCCCCGTTACATCTACGTCAACCAGCCGCTCCCTCCCAAGATGACGGTGGGCGGCGACGGCTCCAACGAACACCCGGTGTTGTCGTATCCCCCCAACAAGATCAGAACCACCAAGTACACCCCGCTCTCCTTCCTCCCCAAGAACATCTTGCAACAATTCCGGAACGTCGCCAACATCTATTTCCTTATTATGGTGATTTTGGGTGCGATCCAGATTTTCGGTGTTTCGTCGCCAGGGTTGGCGGCCGTGCCCTTGATTGTGATTGTCTGTATCACCGCCTTGAAAGACGCCTTTGAAGACTACAGAAGAGCCGTCAGTGACTCCCAGTTGAACAATTCGCCCATCCATTTGCTCCAGGGCATCCACAACCCCAACGTGCTTGTTGACGATATCTCCTTGTGGAGAAGATTCAAGAAAGCGTGCTCCAAAATTACCGCCAAAACCATCCATGGAATCTACAAGGGATGCATCATGGTGTTTGCCAAGAAAGAAAAGAAATCCGAGTTTATTAGACAAGAACACGCCGAAAGCGAAAACGGGCTCCGCAGAGTCAGCACCATCGTGTCTGATTATTCCTACACCTCCAACCATGGTAGACCAAGCGCTTCTGAGCCCAGAAAATCAATGCAACAGATTCCAAGAAACAGTATTTCCTCTCCCAGAAAATCGATGCAATCCAGAAGATCAAAGGCCCAACAAACCACCCCCATCGCCAACACCTTGCTCAATCCCGAACTCCAGAAGCAAAACCGTGACCAAGAAAGAGCCTCCTTCAAGAATAGACGTTGGAAAGATGTGGCCATGGGTGATATCATCAGAGTCAGAGCCAACGAAGAAGTTCCAGCCGATGTCATTGTTCTTTCCACCTCCGATGTCGAAGGTAACTGTTACATTGAAACCAAGAACTTGGATGGTGAAACCAACTTGAAAACCAAGGCTTGTCTCCAAGCCGGTGGTGTCGAGCACTTGAAACACTCCAACGATCTTTTGAGTGCCAAATTCTGGGTCGAGTGTGACGCACCAAACCCGGACTTGTACTCTTTCAGAGGTACGGTTCATTATGAAAACTTCGATTCTAAGGGTCAACTCGTCAACCCTGATGAGAAGGAGCCAGTTACCAATGATAATGTCTTGCTTAGAGGTAGTATGCTTAGAAATACCAAGTGGATCATCGGTTTGGTGGTTTATACAGGTTCTGAAACTAAGATCATGTTGAACTCTGGTCTTACCCCAACCAAGACCTCTCTTATTTCTCGTCAATTGAACCTCTCGGTTGTGATCAACTTCGTGCTCTTGTTCATTCTTTGTCTCATTTCTGGTGTCGTTAACGGTACCTTCTACAGGAAGAAAGATAACTCCAGAGTTTTCTTCGATTTTGAACCCTACTCTCCAACCGCAGCAGGTAATGGTACTTTGGCCTTCTTTGTTACCCTTATCATTTATCAGTCACTTGTGCCTATTTCCTTGTACATTTCCGTGGAAATTATTAAAACGCTTCAAGCGTTCTTTATCTTTTCAGATGCCAAGATGTATTATGAAAAATTGGATTTCCCGTGTATTCCAAAAGCTTGGAACATTAGTGATGATCTTGGTCAAATTGAGTATGTCTTCAGTGACAAAACTGGAACTCTTACCCAAAACGTTATGGAATTCAAGAAATGTACCATCAATGGTAAATCGTACGGTTTGGCTTACACTGAGGCCAAACAAGGTTTGGATAAGAGAGATGGCTTAGATACTGTTGTTGAGGCTGAAAAATGGAAGAGAACTATCCAAAAAGATAAGGAAAGCATGTTGGAAACATTATTCAGCAAAACTGCCAATGATCAATTACGTGAAGCCAATGTTACTTTTGTCTCCAATGACTATGTCAAAGACACTATCTATGAAGAATCTGGTGAAAAGCAGAAAAATGCTAACATCACTTTCATGGAAGCTCTCGCCTTGTGTCATACTGTGGTCACTGAAGCCAATGAATTGGACCCTGAATTAAGAGATTTCAAGGCCGAATCTCCGGATGAAGCCGCATTGGTCTCTGTTGCTCGTGACATGGGTATCGTGTTCAAAGATCGTGTTAGAAAATTGATGCATCTCAGTCATTACGGTCAAGAGTCTGAATATGAACTTGTGGATATTATTGGTTTCACCTCGGCCAGAAAGAGAATGTCTTGTATTATCCGTACTCCAGAAAACAAGTACTTGCTTATCACCAAGGGTGCTGATAATGTGATTTTCCAAAGATTGGATCCTCGTGCCAACTCGCAAGAAGTTATTTCCAAGACTGCTTTGCACCTCGAAGACTACGCCAAAGAAGGTTTGAGAACTTTGTGTATTGCTCAACGTGAACTTGATCCTAAGGTATACAAGGAATGGTCGATTCGTTATAAAGATGCCCATGCTTCCATTGATGACTCTAGAGACGAGATTATCGCAGATTTGACTGAAGAAATCGAAAAGAATTTGATCTTGTTGGGAGGTACCGCCATTGAGGATAGACTTCAAGCTGGTGTTCCTGACTCCATTGCCATTTTGGGTGAAGCTGGTATCAAAATGTGGGTTTTAACTGGTGACAGAATTGAAACTGCCATCAATATTGGTTTCTCCTGTAACTTGTTGGAAAATAACATGAAATTGCTTGTTGTGAGACCAGAAGAAAACGATATTAACAATGTGGCCTATATCGATAAATTGGTCACTCAGTATTTGCAAGATAACTTTGGACTTCTCCAAATCGATTCCGATGAAGAGGTCGATAAGCTTATTGCAGAAGCCAAGAAAGACCATTCGACTCCTTCCACCAAACATGCTCTTATCATTGATGGTGCCGCTTTATCGCTCGTCTTCAAGGACTCTACTGCTGCTGGCGAGGCGGATACTGCTCAAATCAGCAAGTTGCAAGAGAAGTTCTTGCTTCTTGGTAAGCAGTGTAAGTCTGTTATCTGTTGTCGTGTTTCTCCAGCACAAAAGGCCCAAGTTGTCAAGATGGTGAAGAACAATCTTGAAGTGATGACTTTGGCCATTGGTGATGGTGCTAACGATGTGGCCATGATTCAAGCCGCCAATGTCGGTGTCGGTATTGCTGGTGAAGAAGGTAGACAAGCGGTGATGTCGTCTGACTATGCTATTGGTCAATTCAGATTCTTGACTCGTTTGCTCTTGGTTCATGGTAGATGGTCTTACAAGAGATTGGCAGAGATGGTTCCATGTTTCTTCTTCAAGAACGTCAATTTCACACTCACTTGTTTCTGGTACGGTATCTACAACAATTTCGACGGTTCTTATCTTTACGAATATACCTTCTTGATGTTCTTCAATTTGGCTTTTACCTCGTTGCCTGTGATTGTCTTGGCCGTTTTGGATCAAGATGTTTCCGATACCGTTTCGTTGTTGGTGCCACAGCTCTACAGAACTGGTATTCTCGGTATCGAATGGTCTCAGTACAAGTTCGCATGGTACATGTTCGATGGTTTCTATCAGTCGATCATCTCCTTCTTCTTCCCTTACTTGCTTTACTATAAATCGTTCCAAAACCCTCAAGGAATGGCCGTGGACCACAGATTCTGGATGGGTGTCCTCGTCTGTATGGTCTCGGTGACTGCGTGTGATCTCTACGTGCTTCTCCGTCAATACAGATGGGACTGGTTGTCTCTTCTTATCGATGCCATTTCCATTCTTCTTGTCTTCTTCTGGGCTGGTGCCTGGAGTGCCAGAGTTGAAATGGCGCAAGAATTCTTCAAAGCTGGTGCGCAAACTTTGGGTACTTTAGCCGTTTGGTGTGTTTTCTTCGTTAGTGTGATTCTCTGCTTGTTGCCCAGATTTACCTATGACTTCTTGAAGTCTAACTTCAAGCCTAGAGATATTGACATTGTGAGAGAAATGGTTCGTAAAGGTGAGTTCGACAACTATCCTATTGGATACGACCCTACTGATGCTGAAGATATCGAAAGACACAGAATCTTGAACCAGCTCATTGATACGGACCCTGAAGTTTTGATTAAATTGGAGCGTGAACAGTACCCCGAATTGCATAAAGAAGAGGATGAGCCCAAGAGCCCAATCCTCCAAAAGACATTCAAGACCATCAAGAGAAGAGCCACGATCACCAGGTCCAAGTCCAAGGATAGAGTCTTCAGTGGTAGATCGAGAAGAGATACTCTTAATGAAAACTTCAGACACCCTATTGATATCAATGAGTTGAGAAGACAAATGATCAAAGAAGGACAATACAACACTTTTGCTAGAAACTCGTTGGAAAGAATCAACACCACCCATGAATTGCCCGGATTGACTCAGGCCGAAACCTTAATCTCCTACCATACTAGAAAGAGTATCAACTTAGAAAGATCTAGAAATAGTTTCAACTTTCAAGAAGATGCCTGAAGAAGTATCGACTTACCCCAAAGAGATCAAAATAGTATCGACTCCATTGATGAGACTCACTAGAAACAAAGAGGCTCACTAGAAATTAAAGGAGACTAGAAACAAAGGAGACTCACTAGAAGTAGTCGACCCACCAAGTACACTAAGGAGATACCAAAATAGTATCATCAATAATTTGCATCATATGGCTTTTTACTTTCTCCCGTCAAGATTCAATTCGAATTAAATTATTTATCACTTCCTGAACATAAAATTAATATATTATCTGTCGAGTAAATGTAGAAAAAGTCGCTCAAGTAAATAGTCCGCACTTCATAATTCGTGAAAGAAAAGGTGATAACACTGCATATCAGATAATGGAAATCAATTTAACAGACAATCGAGATAAAATTGTAGCTAAAATAATAGTAGAGGATTCAAACGATCTCGTAAAAGTCAGAAAAGGCGAAACAGGCATAAAATTCAGTATTTGATTATATAATCTGGTTGGTTTTTGTCACGTGATGGGTGTATATATTCTCACCAGCATCAACCTATATTCACCACCAATGTTCACCTTCACCCTCTTGAGCCCCCAGGAAAATGACTTTTCCTTCAAGGCGTCGCTTCTAACGTTCGATGGTGAGTTCAAAATATTGGCCGACCCCGCCTGGAACGGAAAGGATCCCGATTCTGCCTTGTTCATAGAAAAATACCTCCGAGAAGTACAAGTGATATTATTATCCCATTCTACGCCTGAGTATATCTCTGGATTCATCTTACTATGTGTCAAGTTTCCAGTTCTTATGAGCTCCATTTCCGTCTACTCAACCTTGCCGGTGAACCAATTGGGCCGGATTTCCACCGTCGAGTACTACAGAACCAATGGTGTTCTTGGACCCTTAAGTTCATCGATTTTAGAGTTGGATGATATCGATGAATGGTTCGACAAGATCAATATTGTCAAATATCTCCAAACGACCACTTTGACCGAAAGCAAGGCGGTGATTACTCCATACAATTCAGGGCACACTTTGGGTGGTACCTTTTGGTTAATCACCAGAAGACTAGACAAGGTTATTTACGCTCCAGCATGGAACCATTCCAAGGATTCCTTCTTGAACAACGCCAATTTCTTGTCTACAGTTAATGGTGCTCCCATTCCAGCATTATTGAGGCCCACGGCCTTCATCACCAGTTCAGATGTGGGATCTTCCATGCCTCACAAAAGAAGAGTAGAAAAATTCTTACAGCTTGTGGATGCCACTCTTGCCAACGGTGGTTCTGTTGTGCTTCCTACCACGCTTTCTGGCCGGTTTTTCGAGCTTTTCAGACTCGTGGATGAACATTTACAAGGCGCACCTATTCCCATTTACTTCATTTCATATTCCGGAACCAAGATTTTGAGCTATGCCTCTAATCTTGTGGACTGGATGTCTTCCAGCTTGCGTGAATGGAGTGGTGGCGGTGGTGACGAAACAAACTTGCCGTTTGACCCTTCCAAGGTTGATCTTTTGGGAGACCCCAACGAGTTGATAAAATTATCTGGTCCTAAAATCATTTTCTGTTCTGGTAACGATTTGCGTAACGGTGAGTTATCATCGCAAGTTTTCCAACACTTATGTCAAGACGAAAAAACCACGATTTTGTTGACTGAAAGATCGCAATTTGGTGTGGATAACACTTTAAGTTCAGTCTTATACAAAGAATGGTACGATTTAACCAAGAAGAAAAACGGAGGCAAAGTGGAAGACGGTATTGCTGTGCCTTTGGAAAGAAAAGTCTCAATCGCCGATTGGACCAAAGAAGAGCCCATAAATGGATCGGAACTCCAACAATTTCAACAGAGAATCCAGGCCGAAAGAAAAGAGAAATTGGCCGCAAAAGTCAGAGATAGAAAAAATCAGAACTTGTTGAATGCTGAAGGAAGTGACGACGATGACTCCAGTGACGATGCATTGTCGAGTGAAGACGAAGACGGAGAAACCGAGATGGACGTTGATGGAACCAAAACAAAAGATTCAGCTGAAAAACCAGTGATAGCCTCCAAAGCCGCAAATGTGCCCTCTGGTGCTGTTCTTGATGTATCCTCGCACGAAGCCTTTTTGACAGATCATATCAAGAAGTCTTTGGAGCAAAACAAGCCTCTTGATATCAAAATTACCCATAAATTGAAGCCAAGACAAGCGATGTTTCCCTACTTTGTCACCTCTCATAAACACAAGTTCGACGATTACGGTGAAGTGATCGATCTCAAAGACTTCGAAAAGATAGACGAAGTCTCCAATAGTCAAATTATCTTGGAAGGTAAGAGGAAATTCGAGCAAAATGAAAAGAAAAAGTGGGGAGACAGCTATGATAAGAATGGCAGAGACGGAAGAAAGGGACAAGGAAAGGGCCAGAACAAGTTGACTCCACAAGAAATGTTGAATAACCAATTATTGCAGAAGAACTTGGACACTTTGTTCAACCCAAAGAAAAGAGTGCTACTCCTGGCTGCTTACAGTAGAGGAGGAGGTAACCAATTGAGTGTGAGATGTGGATTGTCGTTTGTGGACTTGGCAGGTTTGGTGGACATGAGATCGTTAAGTATTATTGTGCTGTCTCTCAAGCCATACAACGTTCTTTTGTTGCCTGATCTCACTGTCTATGACCAATCAGATAAAGAAATGAACGGTCTCGTGCACGTACAGGCGATGTTCACCCAACAGCAAGATGGCGGCCAGAAGCAAGAGCAAGAAAAGAGAGACATTTTCACTTCGTCCCGTTACTTATCATTGACCAATATTCGTAGTGGAATCTCCAGTAACGGTGCTGGTGTGTCTCTTGGACCTACCAAGATGAATATCGTGCCAGTGGAAGTCAATCACGCGATCAAGATTGGTGGTGATGGAGGAGAAGAGGACGAAGAGGATAACGGCATTGGGTTGAGCACTTTCGAAGCTCAACTTGACGAAGAATTGGTCAAGGACCTCAAATGGCAAAATATCGACGGTAGCTACAGAGTGGTGCAAGTTTTCGGAGAGTTGGAGTTGAGAAACCAAAACTTGGAGAATAAGAAAAAGAGAGAACTCGGGGACTATTTGAGTTCATCAACACTTTTCACTTTGAAAAAAATCAAGAAGGAAGATTACCTCCACAAAGTGCGTGAAGCCAGCGCCGAGTCGGCCATTAATGTGGCCCAAACCAAAACCGGTCCAAAACTTGCCATTGGTAATATCAGATTGCCAGAGTTGAAGAAGAAGCTCTTGAGCAGAAACTTAATTGCCGAATTTAAAGGTGAGGGAACATTGGTGGTGAACGATAAGTTGATCATCAGAAAAGTCGCTTACTCGTCTGCTGAGGGCGACGACACCGGAGACATTGTGATTGATGGATCTATGGGTCCATTATACTACATTGTGAAGGAGTGCATCAGAGAGATGCTTGCTTATGTATATTAATGAATCGTATGTATCATAATAAAATAGATCAAATTAGAGTTAAAAGAGAATATGAAGTAGGAAATTAGATCTAGTTAATTATTAGGGATGAACTAGAATAAATTATTAAAATTAATTTTTCAGTAAATTGAGGCGTAACACGTATATTGAGATATAAGCAGGAATAATTCAGTAGATGAAGTTGTCTTCCTTCCCCGTAAACTGCAATTTTATCTGGTTGATACCTCTCAATTTAGGCTCTCTATTATACCTGGTCGTGCTCATACCGTTTTTTCCACCAATCGTCGTTCTCAAATTGTCAGACTGAAAAAGTCTACCATCTAACCTTGAACCCCACCAACAATGCAACCATACTCAAGATCCGGAGGAACTAGAAAGTGCTTCTACGAGTTCCAAAACTTGGCCGCTTGTTTCACCTCCGCCGAAACCACCTCCAAAAAGCAATGCACCCCATTCTTTGATGACTACAACGAGTGCTTGCACGGTTACAAGGAAAGAGAAAGAACCAGACTCATGTTGCAACAGTTGAAGGACAACGAAAGAACCAAGGAAGGTGTGATTGCCGCTGACTTATACAAGGCCTCTGGCTCTGTCTACGAAAACTTGGACTTGGTCAAGAAATAATCATCATCATCACCCATTCTTCTACGCATTGCATTCCATTCAAGTCCTCGTGACTACCCAAGGGGTGCCAAGGTCTAAATTTACGTCAAAGTTACGACCCAGGGCCTGTCAGAGTAAACTTCTCATGTAAATTATTCAATATAATATATTGTCATCGAACGAATGTAGGCATATCAAAGAACGCGATCGGCAGAACTAAGCTGGGAGTGAGATTGGAAATGGGATTCTTGATTAAAGCGAACATGCATCTAGATTTACGATTATTGGCTTTTAATAAGCACCTCTCATATACCATCAATATACTCCGAGAAAGCTACTTTTGAAAGGTAGATACACCGGTGATGAGTAGCTTTAATTGTCTGAAAAAGACAGGAAAATAGTGTGCTTCAATTTTTTAAGCTATTATTATTGCGACTCTTGAATTATGTAACTTCCATAAGATTACCATTATATTTGGTATTTTTATATAGTGAGGTTCGTTCATCTGACAGAGAGTGTTCCATCTAGCTATTTTTCAGTCAAGAAATGCCTGGTTAGCTCAATCGGTAGAGCGTTTGACTCTTATTCTGAGGTATCAAAAGGTTGCGGGTTCGACCCCCGCATCGGGCTTACTTTTTGCATTTTCAGGTAAATGATTTCATGAATAGTCTAACTATGACAATGTTCTATTTTTTAATTCTTTAATAATTATGAAAAATAATTACAAAATTTGAATTAAGACTTGCTTACTCTGACTCAAAATGTGATCAGAATGTGATCAAAAACTTTTCTAACTATCACGAAACGCTTTCCTCATAATCTTTGGTGACTCTATGACTGCTGAAGCTCAAATTGTGATTGTAAAGTGTGATGGAGAATTGAGCTTTTATTCCGTTTTACTCGACCCATTATTCCCCATATACTTTTTTCGCAAGAAAGCCTCTATGGCCAAGTTGGTAAGGCACCTCACTAGTAATGAGGAGATCGTCAGTTCGAATCTGGCTGGAGGCATTTCTTTTTTGGCCGCGACTCATCTCAAACTAAACTCCACATCTCTAATCTACTCATCGAGACAAAACCCATAGCTTCCAAGCGTTCTTTTTAACTTGCTCTTCTGCTTTCACCTGTATTCACAATGAGCTCTGTTTCTGGTCAGGTCACCAGTGAGCAGATTCTCAAAGATGCCTATGAAAACAAAGACAAGTCACTCCAGCGGCCCAAGCAATCCATTCAGGATTTGGACGAATTGAGGTCGTTCCAGCTTGCTAAACGGAAAGAGTACGAACAACAGCTCAACAAGAACAGACTCAACTTCGGCCAGTGGTTGAGATACGCCAAATGGGAGATCAATCATAACCATGACTACACCAGAGCCAGATCCATCTTCGAAAGAGCCTTGGACGTCAACGTCCAGCATATTCCATTCTGGGTCCATTACATCCAATTCGAGCTTTCCCACAAGAACGTCAACCATGCAAGGAACCTCTTGGACCGGGCAACAACTACGCTTCCTCGAGTCAATAAGCTCTGGTTCATGTATGTGCACACGGAAGAGACTTTGAGAAACTATTCGATGGTGCGGACGATCTTCGAGAGATGGTTGAATTGGCTTCCGGATGAGGGTGTGTGGGATTCCTACACCAATTTTGAGAGGCGATATGAAGAGTATGAGAATGCCAGGAGCATCTTTACACGGTATATCAAAGCGTTTCCGGGAGGAAAAACATGGTTGAAGTGGATCGAGTTCGAAACCGTGCTGGTGCCAGCATCCACAAGTCAAACACAGCAAATACGATCGGTATTCGAGTCTGCGGTAGACAATTTGCTCAGCTCTAAGTCTCTCCGGTCGGATCAATGCATCCCCGAAATTGTCAAGCAATGGTCAGAATGGGAAATTTCAGTCCAAGAGTTCGAAAGGGCCAGAATGATCTATACCTTGTTTTTAAGTGACGAAAGGTGTCAGAAATTATTACTGGACGAGCAAAGATCTGAACTCGCACAAGCATTCACCGAGTTTGAGAAGAATAATGGTGATAAAGACACAATTCAGTCGAGTGTCATACATAACAGATTGGCCAAATATGAGGCCAATGTCAAAGAAGACCCTCAAGACTACGATTCTTGGTGGGCATATATTAATATCTTGGAGAAAGAAAAAGATTCCAGTGACAGAACAAGAAAAGCTTTCCAAAAAGCAATTGGCCAAGTGCCTAAAGACCGTGAAAAATCAGTGATTTGGAAACGGCTTATTTATATCTGGATCAAGTATGCGTTGTGGGAAGAAATTAGCCAGGAGAGTGTTGATAATGCCAGAAACGTATGGACAGAATGTATTAAAACGATCCCCCACAAAAAGTTCACCTTCGGTAAAGTCTGGATCAAATACGCCGAATTCGAGCTTCGTAACTCTCCCGATGAATCTGGCTTAGCTCAAGCGAGAAAGCTTTTGGGTCAAGCAATTGGCCAATCCAGTGGTCAAGGACCCAAGAATAAATTGTTGAAGTATTACATTGAGCTCGAGAAGAAACTAGGCGAATGGCAAAGAGTACGGAAGCTCTATGAAAGGTGGCTTGAATTGGCGATTGCCAATCAAACCGAATTCATGCTGGTTCTCGAAGACTATATTGGATTTGAGAAATCGATTGAAGAGCACGAACGGTGTGTTTCTTTATTTGAAATGGCATTAACTCTTGTGGATGAGAAAATCGTCAAGGATTTGAGCGAAGAGGAGATCGAAAGTATTTGGATCTCGTTCATCGAGTACTATAAGGAAGAAATGCTTTATCAGAAGGCGAGAGAACTTTACCAGAGACTCGCCAAGGAAATCTCGGTGCCCAAAGTGTGGATGTCTTATGCTCTTTTTGAATCCTCAATTCCAACCGAAAACCAGCTTAAAGTCTTCCAGGAAAGTGACGAGGAAGAATTTAATTTTGAGATCGTGGATGAGCACAGAATCAATACAAGAAAAGTTTTCAACGAAGCCCAGTTGGCTTTCAAAGGCAGAAATGTTGATCGTTTGGTCATATTGGAAGCCTGGAAAAATTACGAAAGTTTACATGGATCAGCAGATTCTCAACAGCTGGTGGAGAAGAAGATGCCTGCTCTTGTACAAAGAAGAAGGAATGTGGATGGTGTTGAGGAAGAGTACACCGACTATATATTCCCTGAGGACGAGGAGAAAAAGCCAGCGGGACTCAGTAAATTTTTGGCAAATGCAAAGAAATGGGCCCAGCAACAAAGCTGAAATATTTGGAGAGTTTATAGATTATATAAAAACTGGGAAGATGATATTTAATGATTATAGAAGTGGAGATAGTTAGTGTAGAGAAAGAGGAACGTATGGATTTAATGAATGTAGATGTTCATTGAAGCAGTGCAAAAAGCGATGACAATAGACATTCTATCGATATATCTTATTACTACGGTTTATCAAGATATTTGATCCAGATAGCAAATTATATTGTGAAAGATACCCTTTCGAGCAATCTATTTTGCCATCAGAATTGCACTACTGTTTCCTGTATTCCCTTTAGTCGGTTTCTTTTTATTAAGTATTGATAGATTATTTCATTATAATTTTAAGAAGTACTTTAGAACCTCTCAAGACTGGTTCTCTCGTTTCAGTTGACCTTGTAGTATTCGTTTTCTCTCCTTTCTACCAACGCTTACTAATTGTATAACTTCTATTATCATAAAAACGTGAGATTCCCAATCCCGATTCATCATCATTGATATGAACCATTTTAAGGTCATTGATTATCAAAGTTTACTCCACCATCGATGAAACGGACGAACACAGAGGTCCAATAATCGGCCAATAGTACTAGCTCAACTAGCACCTTTTCCTCTCAATTTCGATCTTCCGCTTAGTAGCCACCTCTCAAGGTCAACACCAAGTGCAAGGAAGCACCTGCGTTGATGCCACTCTCCTGAACAGTCTTCTCGTCATCCAATTGCAGACCATTGAAGATCAATCTTTGCTGGGAGGGTGGGATCCCTTCTTTTTCCTCCATCATTTCCTTGATGCGAATGATCCTGTCGCTGGGCTCGATGTCCACCAAGATGTCTCTGCCTGTCAATGTCTTAACCTTCACTTGCATTATGGAAGTTGGAAGTTGTGGAAGGGGTGAAGTTATGGAGGTTTTGTAAAGTGTAGAAAATGCTTTGCTCGTTTTTCTGACAATAATCTGTAAAGCAGCTAGAAAAATATCTACAATTCGCAGTAAATAGCTGATTTATATGATTGATAACTGCAATGTTAGCAACACCAGTGGTGAATGATTTGAACTACGACAAGGTCTACGAGCCGCTGGAGGACTCGTTCTTGCTTCTAGACTGTTTTGAAGAGCAGCAGAAGTATCTTGAGACTCGTTTCGACAAGAAAGTGCCATTGGTGGTGGAAATAGGCACTGGTTCAGGTATAGTTACCAGCTTTATTCACCAGCACATTCTTCCCCAGGCGGTTTATATAGCCGGCGATGTCAACCCCTACGCCTGCGAGACGGTCTTGAAGACGGTGAAGGACAACTCGGAAAATGGCGCCTTGGTGGACTCATTGCAAATGGACCTCACTACTGGAATCAGACAAAATGAGGTAGACATCTTGGTGTTCAACCCGCCTTATGTGCCGGCAGAAGAGGTGCCAGTGGTTCCACTGACATTGGAAGACCCCACCTGGCTAGACCTTGCCTTGTTGGGAGGCGCCGATGGTATGATAGTCACATGGAAGGTGTTGTACGCATTAGAGCAGATCTTATCACCAACGGGAGCCGCCTACATTTTGTTCTGTGCCAGGAACAATCCCGACCAAGTGGTGGAAAAGATGAGGGAATTAGGCTGGAACGCCGAGGTGGTGATCCACAGAAAGGCGGGGTGGGAAGTCTTGAGTGTCGTGAGGTTCACCAGATCTGGATAATCTGAAGATAAAGAATAAGAATCTGGAGAATCGAAAAGAATATGAAAAGATCTGAAGAATCGGGAAGGATATCAAAGATCGAAAGAATCTGAAGCATGAAAATGTAAGTATAGAGTTTAGGATAGATTATAGAAGCAGAATAATAATGTCGATATGAATAGGAATATCCTCATGTAATTACAGGAAATTGTTCCTCTATAGTTAGAGGTGAAGCTTTCAGCGCTCCATATATTTATCATAATTGTACAGCGTAAAATATGGGATATTAGAAACAAAGCTAGGTACTCCAAAAATTCATTCGAATTGGCAATTTTATAGGATCTTTCCAGCATCGCTTTCCTACTTTTATGGTGTACGCGCTAAATTGAAAAAATGAGCTCATCTAACATAAATCTACAATACAGAACGAGCATCTCACATAAATCAATACCTAACAAGGGAACAACAATGTCACATAAACCCGAAATATACGAAAGAGGGAGGTCCAAACAGCCGTCTTCAGGACCTCTTCACGACTCCTCCAGTTCCAAAGGTACAAAATGGGCTGGCAAACCTTCAAGATATATGACCTTTGGCTCCACCAAATATGACACCATCATCACCGGCCATTTGACGCCAGAACAAATCGATGCATACCAACAGCTCTTCCGGGTAGAAGAGATCTCAGAGACCTTGAGAGTGGCCCACAAACAGCAAAGACCGGTGTTGAGCTTATTGCCGTCGGGAAACAGCACCGAGAACCCCAACTTCAAAAGAGACCCTTCGCCACCTCCCAAATACGATAATCACGGTAACAGAACCAACACAAGAGAGTACAGAACAGGTATAGCGTTGGAGAAGGAAAGAGACTACCTTGTGGAAACAGTCGCCGGTATAATCAAGGACTACGCTCCTCCCACCGATTACAGAAAACCCACCAAGACCAGCGAAAAGATTTATATACCGATCAAAGACTATCCCGACATCAACTTCGTGGGGCTTTTGTTGGGCCCTAGAGGTAATACATTGAGACAGTTGCAAGAACAGAGTGGTGCTAGATTGGCGATCAGAGGTAAAGGGTCTGTTAAAGACGGTAAATCGACCGCTCCTTCCAATGACGACGACGACTCCAACAGCATGACATCCTTCGTCAACCCTGCTTTGGCCACGAATTCCGACGATTTGCATGTTTTGATCACTTCAGACACCCAGCTGAAGATCGCCAAAGCGATCAAGTTGACCAACGAGGTGATTGAAAAGGCGATCTCTTCGCCCGTGGGTCAAAACGAATTGAAGAGAGGACAATTGAGGGAGTTGGCGGTTTTGAACGGTACTTTGAGAGAAACCAAACCTTACGACCCAGAAGCTGCCAGAAACCGTCAACGCAGAGGCTTGGATGTGGCCTCGATCGTGTGTAAGATCTGTGGAAACGTGGGGCATTTTGCAAGAGACTGTAAATTCAGAGGACAAGCGGACCAGTATCCAAACGATGGTGGCTACAAGAGAAAGGCCGAAGATACATACATACCTGCTGGTTCGGAATCAGCACCATTGCCTCCCTGGAAAAAAACCAGAACGGATTCTCCAATACCACCATGGCAGGCACCAGAGACGAGAAATGCTCCTGGAAATATCCCTCCTATGCCAACACATGTACCACCACCAATGTCTTCGAACACCGGTTCAAGACCCCCACCACCGCCACCTGGAATCGCCATGGTCCCACCACCTCCTGGCGTACTGGGTATTGCACCACCACCTCCTGGAGTGCTGGGAATCGCACCACCACCGCCACCAAATTCATCTTTACCACCACCACCTTCAAACTCTTTACCACCACCACCACCTTCTAATTCTTCGTTACCTCCACCACCCCCTACCAACAATGCACAACCACCACCCCCACCAGCTGGCGCCAAGCCGCCACCACCACCACTGCAAAATAAACCACCCCCACCACCAAATTAGCAGTAATATATTCGTGAATCAATATACAATTCCGGAAACAAATGTAGTCATAAGTAATAAATTCAGGAGCAAGATTATTTAGAAATTTCCTTGATCATTTTGGCACCGACTATACCCAAAACTTAATTTATATCGGTATTCAGTGATCTAAAATCTGGAATTTATAGTATGAAATCTTAAAATAATACTGGTCTTGCTTAATCTGAAAACTTTAATCACACGGAAAAAGCTGGTATGGCGCAGTGGTAGCGCAGCAGATTGCAAATCTGTTGGTCCTTAGTTCGAACCTGAGTGCTAGCTTGTTCCTTTATTTTTCTTACCCTCTCCAATTACGATCACGTGACTCAACAATTACTTTTCTGATTCAAGCTACCAATTCTACCTATCGCTTCATTATCCCATGGATAATTTAGAAGGGTTCTTGCCGATCGTGGCAATCTTCTACGCAGTGTTCCATCCAACAGAAGGAACCAAGATTGTGCATCAAGTTCCCGAGGGAAGCATCTCCACCATCAAAGACTCCAACGATCCAGACCTCCCAAATAGTTCACATTCCTCGCTCTTTAATTTCGACACGGTCAAAAATTATATCATACCGAAACCTCAACTATGCAATAAACTCATCTCGTTCAGAATTGAGAAGTTCAAAGTGATCGGGTACCCCGTGAATATCGAGAATCCGAACTATTCTAGAAACTCGTTCAATTTCAATTTCTGTTTCGTTTTCCCTTACGAATTTGGCGATGTCACTCCGTACGAAATGGCCATTGGAAGAATGGGGAAGATGTTTCGAGTGTTGGAAGAGCAGAGTTTTATTTTGAGTAAATTGGACAAGAAGAACTCTTTTTTCAAAGACGCCAATTTCTTGATCAATAAAAGTACTCCGAAACCAATCGATTCCAAGCCCATCAGTGAAGTTTTCAGCATAGATCCCACTTTTCTTAATACTGCATTTTACGACAATTCTCCCAATAATGACCGTCCCTTTGGTGGAGGCGATATCGCATTGAATACCTCTGTGATTGAAAATACTCCAGGATATTCTAGAACCAAGAAAATCGCCCTTTCTTCGATTGAATCGTTGATCCAGCAAATTTATCAAGATCTCAATAATTACTCCGAATGCTGTATCCCCTTGGATAGTGCCAATTCCGTTGATATCAAGTTGTTCCCCATTTTACCACCGCCAATCAACATCAAGGCCTACCAGGTCCCCATTGCATCTGTCAAATTGTCCTCGCTCGTGGATGTCAATTGGGATCCTACAATGGTCAAAATTTTGCCCTATATTGATGGTATCAATTCAATCAAGAAAATCAGCGAGTTGGCCGATGCCAACTACCTCTTGGTCAAACAGTGTATCCAGCACTTGATGCACTACCGTTGCATCGAGATCAGTGATATCTTTCAGTTCAGCAACATCTACGCTCCAACCAACCATATTGGCGACTTTTTACGCTCCAACGGTAGAATGGCGGAGGAATGTCAAGCGTACGTGATCACAAACGTCAGAAGGGATGACTCTTCCATGAATACCCCGAACTATGCCACCACGCCGGCGTCGTCGCATGCTGCCAATACTGCCACCGTTTCACCGGCGGCCACTATTCGGAAGAGCAACCCCATGAACCAGTTTCTCAACGGGAGTAAAACTTCGGTGTCGCCACTTAGCAAGACCGGATTCTTGTCGAAGTCTCCCAAAACACCGTCGTCAGCGCTAGACGCCACCGCGGTGCCGGTTCCCTTCAAATCGACGCTTTTTTACTTATACCGTTCGCTCAATCAGGGCCAATCGGTCAAGGAATGGTACATCCAACACCGCAAACTATTGGAGAACGTAGATGTGCGGCGGTTCATTCATTTTGGCATTTTACGGGGCATTATCTATCGGGTGCACTCGTATCCCGTCCTCAATTCGGTGGTGCGAGCCGTGGAAAATGGCGATACCAACGAGTATGATCAGTTGGAAGATCTCGTGAAGAACAAACGTAAGGAGCGCCGCAGCACCGCCAGCATGGGTGGTGATGGCCGCGATGGCCGCGATTCGTTGCTCAAGACTCGAGTGCACGAGCGGGTCTTGAAAACGGATCACAGAAAGGTCAGTTTCGGGTATAATAAAGAGCCTACCAAGCAACAGCAACAGTCAGTGAAAAGCTCGGATAAATACGATTCCAGCGATAGCGGATCCAGCGACGACGAGCCGTGGGCAACAGCGGGGAACTTGCCGCGCTACAGGGGCCATGAAGCATCCTCTCCGGCCTACGATAACGAGGATGCTGTTTCGTTAGATCTGGAAGACGACGACGCCCTGATGAACTCCGATGAGCACCAGGAACACCACGAGCTTTTGAACCTTATCAAGTTGCTTAAGGGATTCCAGCACTATGACTCTATATGTACTGAACTCCGGAAGTCACGCAAGGACGTCGAGGCGTTAATTGAGGGGTTGGGCTCGTCCAGTGTGGTGAATAGTTAGATTCCATCCAACGAATAGTCAGATTTCATTGAATAACCTTCAAAAACATTCAGAATCCAACAATTTGACTTGACAGGTTTCATTTTCAAGAAATTTAGACTCAATTACCCAAAAGAGTTTACATTCAATTCCCACATAGGTCAGTGTCCATTCACAAAAAGTGAGACAGATTCCGATTTCGCAGCCGCAGCCATCGGTCACGGTTGTGAGGGCGCGAAAACAACAAATGCCGGCCGGTCGTGCCGTGGCGCGAACGCCCCATATAAACAAATATCGCGTTGTTAAAAGTTGTTGTTATTTTGTTATTAGATTTCTTTAGCAATGTCAGGAAAAGGAAAAGTTCATGGAGGTAAGGGAAAGTCCTCCGAAGTGTCAAAATCGTCAACCTCACATAGTGCCAGAGCAGGCTTACAATTCCCCGTGGGTAGAATCAAGAGATACCTCAAGCGCACGGCTCAAAACAAGATCAGAGTAGGCTCCAAGTCAGCCATCTACCTCACCGCCGTGTTAGAATACTTGACCGCCGAGGTCTTGGAATTGGCCGGTAACGCTGCCAAGGACTTGAAGGTCAAGCGTATCACTCCACGTCATTTACAACTTGCCATTAGAGGTGATGAAGAATTGGATAACTTGATCAAGGCCACCATTGCCTATGGTGGTGTCTTGCCCCACATCAACAAGGCCTTGTTGTTGAAAGTGGAGAAGAAGAAGAGTATCAACTAAGTATTGTCTATCGTTTATTTCTGGCCATACCTCATAGGGACAAAAAAGACCCCGCTGGTTTGCCACTGTACTATATTTTGTTTACTATAATACATTGTATCGTTATATGAGCGTAGTATGTACAAGACGGTTTGGAAGTGATAATGGAGGCTCTTAGTGGGTTTAAATGGAGATTTCTAGTGACATTCAATGGAGGATCTCTTCTAGCGAGTTCTAATGAAGATTCTCTTCTAGCGAGTTTGAATTGATCTCTTGTTCATGATAGCCGTGGTTGGTGCTCCTAACTGAAGGAGTTCCTTCATGCTGGCTTCGAATGGGTCTAGGAAGTTCTTAATGATCTTCATGCTGTTGCCGCTGTTGGTGGCGGTGGTTTGGACTGTATAGGAGCAGGTTCAGGGGTTTTGGATTCAGGTTTCGGACCCTCATTGACCCCTTTGAGTGATTCAACCTTGACGTATTTGGGTTTCAAACCATCAGGCAACTGATAGTCGTCCAGCTTGACATTGAGCTCTTTGAACTTGCGCTTCAAGTATTCGATTTCACTTTGGAGAATGGAGATATCATCCGCCAAGGCATCGTGCTGGTCGCTGGCCTTTTTCCTGCTCCGGTAACTTTCGTAGAAAATGAGTGACCCCGCCACACTGAAAATAAACAATTCGGAGATGAAGGTGGCTCCGTTGTCGATAGCTTTCTTATCGTTCAAGGGCCGTATCTTGATCTTTTTCTCGCCCAACAACGACATTCGTAACCGAAGGTCGGTGGAGTGGACCGTTTGTGCGATTTTGATGCATGTTTGGCGGAAAACCTCGTGTTCTTTAGCTTGGGCCTTGATGGCATTGGCGAACGGCTTGGCAACAGTTCTCACTAGTAACGAGGTTAATTTGAGCGCTATTCCACTCATGAGGTTTCAATGCGAGGATGGAGATGAATAGTTATGAACGAAGGAAATGGCGAGTCTTGATAGCTCTGGTGACTTTTGGTGGGAGGCGTAATGATTGTGGTTGAACTATGAGTTTCAGTAGTGGAATTCTGCCTTAGGCGCAGTGAAGTTTCGCACGCATTTCTGGCCAAATTCGAGGTGAATTTAGTGGCAACGGTCACTGCAAGGCCAGGAAAAATCCAGACTTCAAAATAGAAAGAACCAAAAGAGGGTTAATTAAATAAACACTAGATTCCATCATTAAGTTGGAACGATAGAGCAGCTGAAATCGTCATTATTGATAAAAATAAGAGGCAAAAATGAAAAAATAATGACTCCTACGCGATTCGAACGCGTGCATCTTTACGATAGTAGAACTTGAGTCTACCGCCTTAACCGCTCGGCCAAAGAGCCATTTGATATGATGATGAATCGTGTGTTTCATCAGGTCACCAAAAATGGGATATAAATAGAAGTAGACGGCCGTAGAAGTATGGGAGCCATCTAAAATTTAGAATTCCCGGGCCAATAGGTAAAGTGGTCCAGAAAGGACTCATAAATAAAGCATAAATGAGGAATATGAAGAAAATGAGGCGAACTGCTGTTAGTGTCCACCAAAGGATATACATATTTCAAGACGAGAAGTCAGGTTAATGGGCCAGGTTTCTAATGCTGTACTGATATGCATTTTCCATGGGTTATGACAGCAAAATAAGGGCATCTGTTCGTTGGAAAAAGGCTCGAAAAGATAAGACTGGTATAATAAGGCACCGCGCATATAGATAAGCATCTGGTAGACGAGGTAACTGAAACGACAGGTGTCATCTGATGAGTAATAGATGCAGACGACTATAAAGTTACTAGCCTAGTCTGTTACTATAACTCAGGGACTACTGGAAGAAAAGATTTTGCACCAATTCCATCCACCAATTCCAATTCCACAGTAAACACTATATGAATATAAAGATGCACCTTGAATGGAAAATATTTGGAATTACCGTTACCATCATCATGGAAGCTAAAAAAGAAGAATATGGAAGTTCCAGATTCGAAGACGTCTCTGATCAGGGTTTGATACTTCCTGAAAAATCTGAAGGTAGTTCCACTGCTTTGGAAACCACCAGAAGGTGATCCATGATCAAAGAAAAAAGTTCGAACTATTTTATTCCGCGCAGCGAAATAATGGCTAATTTGAGGTAGTCACAATTCAACGAATTTTTTCAAATAGTAATATGGTCAATCTTGATGAAAAGGTAATGCTATTGATTGAAAAGTACTAGATGTTGTAGTAGTTTTACTAATTCAATCACCATATTTTAATATGATAATTTCACAGGCAAGGGGACCCAACAATCGATTTACCTACCCCATTTCAGGGGAGAATATTTTTTAGCTAAGAGGAACGCATCTCATACTTGGTCTGACATAGAACTGGTCTGCAATTGAGTACACCACCAAAGATTTGAAATTCGCCTTCAGATTGATCGATAAGTTATAAAGGGCAACTTTTCAGAGATCTTTAGCGTTCCCAAAATATGTAAGTCAGAAACCTATTTTAGTCGTGGGCCTCCCCGGACTATACTATATTAAAATCAGGCACAGGTAACAGCTATTCTGTTACATGGACCAGAAAATTCTGTAGATTCAATGGAAGAGACATGCAGAAGAAGCCGTAGAATTACGACACCCTCCAAAACTAGGTGTCAGGACATCGGACTGAAGGGCTAAAATTAAGTTAGAGCCAAAGCGCAAATGAAGCGCGGTAGTGAAATGAGGAGAGCCACTGTGGAGAATCCACCCCAGTAGGAGATAACATGTACCAAGGACAAGAAAAAGGAGCCTGATTGACGAACTGTAAATACTGCTTGTGATCAGCCCATTTTATTCCACGGATAATGCCTACCCAAAGAAAAATTGGTTGAGCTGTCACTTTGGTTTGACAGAAATTGCGCTCGAAAGATAAGACGCACCGGGGATAGAATAGGGCGTAAACATACATAACTAGGTGAGCATGTGGATGGGGTAAGTAAAACAACAGGTGCCGCACAGTAATGTGGATAGACTCGCTTGGGGTATAAATTGCCAGCGTAGTCTAGTCAAATTAAGTCAAGACTACAGACAACAAAACAATAATTATATAATTGACAATATGGGTGCATGCTTAAAATTCAAGTTATTCGGAGTTCCTATCGGCATTGGCATCGTTGAAGACAGCGACTTCGCCGAATTTGACCAATATGAAGCCATTAGAGACGATGCTTCTGATGAAGTTTTAGTACTCCCTCAAGAAGATGAAGATTCTTCCTCCGTGACTAAAGCCACTAGCACTGCTTTGGACACCCCCGAAGAGTTAGAACCTGAAAACATGGGAGTCTGTTACGGACTTAGTATGGGTGACGTGGTTTGTATTGGAGTTTACGAAGAGAAAGAGAAAGCCCCTAGACGTCGTGCTAATGTCGCAAGCAACGAAAATATCGTTGAATTATTGTGAATTGTTTTATTCGATTCGTTAATTGTTGATGTGGCTTGCTTGAAGTGACCACTATTAGATATTTTTTAGTCCCTCTTGCTTGAGGAAAGGAATGGACTTATTTCAATTCTAAAGGCACAATGCTCTACAAAATTTAGTAAATTCGAAAAACATTGAACGTCCTATAATGACGGCAAAAACTTGGAATAATAAAAAAATTCATTGATTGTCTGTTGTAGCAACCAATTAAGCCTGTAAGAGCTACCGAGAATAAAATCTTCTTACCTTTTGATATAATATATAAACTTATTGGTAGCAATCTTATGTTTTTGTTCTTATCATAGACTTTCTGATCGCTCAATTTTTCGAACACAATCGATTTGGAGATTCATATTTTTAATTTTTTTTGAAAAATCATGTCTCAAATTTGCAATCGCTCATTTTCTCAAAATTTGAGGGATCGAAAGACCAATAAGAATGATTATATCCGAATATAAATAAATTAATACCCTTTTTTTTGGAAACTAAGACTAGAAAAGACACATCATATTTATCGCAGGGTAAAATTAAACAAGAAACATCCGATATAGTGTAACGGCTAGCACGGTTCGCTTTCACCGAGCAGACCCGGGTTCGACTCCCGGTATCGGAATATTTTTTTGTTTTTCAATTATCTGTATGGGATCAATTACAAGCCTCCTTTGTACGAGTTCTGGTCACCAAGAGTATAATCGAAAATCAGGCAATTTTACATTCTTAACTCCGGACATTATGGTGAATTGCGCGATGGGAAAATCATAGTTCCAATGTGGCGAAATAAGCCAAAGAAATAGGCTAGAATCCCAATTTTTTCAACATAACGATATACCTGATCCCATACTTGAATGCTTAGCAAGGACCCATTTCATCTATTCCACCCCTAGTACATAATCTTCAATGCCCTTCGTATTTCTATCCACACTCACAATACTCAATTTCGCACCCACTCTGCTCGCACTTAACCGCAGCCTCCCACGCACGACCTCCCCCACATTTGACCCCATACTTGATCACTACAATCTTGTGTGATATCAGCATATCTACAATTAATACAATTATTACAATTGCACCATACAATGCTCATGTCAATGCCTCTGCATACCTTGAAGTACGAGGAGGAGCTTCCCCAGCTTCCGGTTCCCCTGTTGGCATCCACGGCCGAGCAGATGCTAGCCGCTTTGAGGCCGCTTTTAAGCAGTGAGGAATACACGGAATTGCGTCAAGAATCGTCTTCCTTCGTCACAGATAAGGTGATCAACTTGATCCAGTCACACTTGGTTGCTGCTTCGCAGAAACCAGGCCATTCGTGTTATTTGAACTCAATTAACGATGAAACCAACCCTGGTATCTATGGAGAGTTAAAGGGTAATATTTTGCCTAGAAACCCCTATTTGGTTTTGGAAGAGGATCCATACTCTAAGACCGTGAATCCACCCAACCAATGTGAAAGAGCCGCCAGTTTGATCAATTCGTCCTTGAAATTTGTAATCAGTCTTAGGAATGGCACCTTGAAGCCAGACCTTACCCCCAAAAATTCTAACCCATTGACGATGAACTGCTACAGAAACCTTTTCGGAACCACCAGAGTGCCCTCTACAAGACACAACGAGTATAATATCACGATCAAGAAGTACAAAAGTTTCAACGATTCCAGACATATTGTTGTTATCAGTAATAACCAATACTATAAACTCGAAGTTTTGACTCCAGCCGACGAAGAAGGGGCTTCAAAGCACAAAATATGGTTTAATGATAATGAGCTTTCGATTCTTTTGGAGGGCATTTTGGAAATGTCCCTGAAAATTGACCAAATTGAGTCCACCAATAATTCAATCGGCTCCATAACAACCCAATCATTAAGCCATTGGAAATCGGCTAGGAACGAGTTGGAGAAAGCAGCCCCCGAGGAATTGGCTCTTATTGATGATGCTTTATTCGTGGTGGTTTTGGATCCAAACTCTCCAAAAACAGACTGGGAAAAAACATCCATCATTTCACATGGTTCCTCCGAACTTTTGCCTCGAACAACCATTCAGATCGGCTCGTGTACCTCTAGATGGTACGATAAGTTGCAGTTGATTGTGACCAAGAATTCGTGTGTGGGAATCGTATGGGAATCTTCATCAATGGACTCAACTGCTATTTTGAGATTTGTCAGTGATATATATACTGACTCGATTCTTAAGCTTGCCAAGAATATCAACGGTTCTGAGTATACTTTATTTGATAGTAATATCGAATTTATCTCTTCGAGAGAAGTCGAGAAACCAGAGGCTACCGAGTTGAAGTTCAAAAAAAGTCCTGAATTACACAACTTGATCCATTTATCTGAAACTAGGTTAGCAGATATTATCAATCAGCACGAATACAAGGTATTGACGCTCAAATTGAACTCCCATATGGTCAATAAGCTTGGTATCACCATCGACTCATTATTGCAAGTTAGTTTCCAGATCGCCAATTATTCTTTATACGGCAAAATGGTCAATACCTTGGAACCAATCACGACCAGAAAGTTCAGAGATGCCAGGACAGAATTGATAGCGATCCAAAATGAAGAAATCTCAAAATTGGTGAAATTATTTTTAACTCAGTCCACCGATCAAGAAAAATATGAAGCCTTCAAAAAGTGTTGCACCGACCATCATAAACAGTATATTAATGCTATGAACGGGAAGGGTTTCGAAAGACACTTGTCTACTTTATTGGAGATTGCAAAGAATAATCATACTGTTGAATTCCTTAATGAGTTAAACCCAGAATTGGAACCTATTCCTAACCTTTCTAAAATCGAGATTCCATTGCTCTCGAATTATTTAATCGAAAAACTTCTCTGTCCGGAAATTTTGATTTCAAACTGTGGTAATCAGGCATTACACTTGTTTGGAATTGCACCCGCAACAGATCAAGGGTTCGGAATTGGATACATTATTCACAGTGACAAAGTGATTATTACCGTATCTTCCAAATTTAGACAGACAGAAAGATTCTTGGACACTTTTAAGGGAGTTGTCGCTCAATTGAAACATATAATCAAGAACAAGTCTAATTTCCTAATCAAGATTAACGATTCCGAAGCCAGGAAAGAAGAATTGCAAAGATTGAGAATAGAGCACGAGTTGGATCTGGTTGAAAATGTTCCTTCCAGAAAATACCCAATACAATTGGTTACAGATAAAACGGATGAAAATACGGGCTTTACAATCGGGGAAGATTATGGCGTAATGAAGAAACGCTCCAACTCTGTGGAAAGTACTGGAAGTGGAAGCGGCGACTATGATTTATTGGGAGGGTACGGATACTTTGACTTCGGCGATTTGGATTCGAGATCCAGCTTGGCGTCGAGAAATCAATCCTTTATGAATAGTCACTCTAATTTGCACTCTGGTCTTGGCTCAAAATTAGGATCAAGAAATCATAGTCAGACCCATCTCAATAAGTACACTGACGATTTGAAAGAGAAGCTTTCGATATCAGAAAAAATTAGAGAGCAGCTCGGAGAACAACATCGCTTTGGAAGCCTGGAAAGTATGGCTGAGGAGAGGCGTAGAGAGAAAGAAGAACAAAAGCCAAAGAGAGATAAAAGCTCGATTGGAAGGGAGTTGGATACTTCAGACTTTAGGTAAAAAATAAATAAAAGCTCAATTGGAAATTAAGACTTTAGGCAATGAAACTTGATTGATATAAGTAAGACTTTATTTAAACAAATTCGGCTGGAAAAAATTTATTTAAGACTGCAAACGTAGGTCAATTGGCTGATAGTAATCAGATTTCGGTGATATCGCAAAAAATATTAGTTGAGAGAAGAATAATAGGTTTATTGACGAGCGTAGTAAGATTTTCACCATCAAGCTATGACTTCGAGACCTTCAGTTCATGAGGTGAACTGTCATTAAGCTAGAATGTAGTCGAGATATTTTTCATGAAATCGAAGTAGGATATTTCTGCAGATTGAATGTGACCTGTAGAAATTATTGCACCATTTCAATATTTACCCGAGGATATTCATCATATCACTTTTATAAAAGTGCTCTCCATTTTAATTACATTTCCAGTATACCCTTCCCACCATTCTCTTCAGCTTCTAGAAATGGGTGCAAATTCTCGTGCACGGCCCAATTAACCATTCCGTTTTAGTCAGCTCGCAGCTCCGATAAATCCTACTATGACCATCCAATAATGAAGATCCCAATAGCAGGTATAGCGCCGCTATCCAAATCCGTCATCAAGGTCAAAGGCTTGGATGCCGCCAAATTCCTAAACGGGCTCATCACATCCAGACTACTTCCCAATGTGGTCAAAAAGAAGCAGCACACCATCAGTGATGCTGAAAACAGACATGCGAATCTCTCTGAAATCATCAACCTCAAAGAGAACTGGGGACTCATGCACGAAGACATCTATGATCCGGATAATAACATCATGATAAGGCGAGATGGAGTCAACTCGATGTTTCTTAACTCCAAGGGTAGAATTATCAACGATTGTTTCCTTTTTGCCAACCCATACCATAACTATAATAATGCATTTGCCGAGACTTTGAAGGCACCAAACTACTTGATTGAAGTTGACGATCGGTTGGTTGGTCCATTATCGCTGCTTTTGAAGATCCATAAGCTTAGCGCCAAGGTCAAAATCGCACAAGAAGCCAATATCTATTCATACTACTATTATAACGATAGTGTCCAGTTTGACGAATGGATCGATGATTTGCAGTTCGAGAGATTGCAGTCTATGAGTCCCGAAGAGGCATTGATAGCGGCCAATCTGTTTATAGACGATGAAGTGGTGTTCAACAAGAGTATTGTGAACCATATTGTTGGGTTTGCCATCGATAATAGAATTCCAAACTTTGGTATCAAGGTGTTGACAGATATTCCAATCCACGCTGGTGAAAAAAGCGGAAGGGACAGCTCAAGTGCTGAACAGGAAAGCGGAAGTGAGAGCCCAAGTATCCCAATTGACGATCTCTTCTCTAATTCGTTCAAGGAGCGGTTTCCGTTTGAAATAACCTCCGAAGAAGTCATCACCAGAAGAAGATTCTTGAACGGCCTTTTCGAGATGCAAGATGCTCCCAAAGATACCTCTCTTTTACCCTTTGAGTGTAACTTAGACTACACCAATGGTTTATCTTTGGATAAAGGTTGTTACGTGGGACAAGAGCTTACAATCAGAACTTTCAACAACGGTATCATCAGAAAAAGAATTGTGCCTGTGCAATTCTTCAACATCGATGACTCTTCAATTCCTGAGCAGATGACGCTAGACCCATCTGTCTCTGTGATAGATGAACTCCAGAATATCAATCCAGCCGGCATGTCGAAACTCGAAATTTCACCTTTAGTTGAAATTAATGAGTCCGGGGCGGAGGAAGAATCCCCGGCATCGGCTTCACCTTTTGGATCTACTCCTTTTGGTTCAAAAGCAACAAGAAAGAGAAAGACCTCGGTGGGCAAATTGCTCTCTGTACAGGATAATCTCGGTTTTATGTTGATGACCTTGAGCGACATTGAGAAAAACGACTTGTATAAAATGCAAATTCCGTCTTTGGACGGCGGCGCCAAGGAGATCGGAATTAAGGTTTTTATTCCTGACTGGTGGCCTGCCGACGAGTAACTGTATATAGTAATGCATAAGAATAATCCATGAAAAGTTTGATGCGAAGAATAAACATACTGTGTATATTTTTAAAGAATGAGCCCTATATTGCATATATAAATGCAAATAATTCAACCAAAACAGTATTGATTTTTCAAAGTATCGATATGATTACTCTTGAAGAAAATAATAGAAAATGCATTTTTGAGACAGCTCTTTTCTAGCTTAAATTATTCTCAAAGATTTGCTCGCCTTTTGGGATCCCCAACTTCATCTCCTGCACACAAGACCTGCCTTCAAAATCGAACGGCAGTTTTGGCAACCCAAACATCCACCATGTCAAACGACGAAACCCTCACAGCAGGTAAGTATCTCATAAATCTTCTTTTGTGTGGTCTCAACTGAACAAGCCAACTGCAAAGAATGTTCTAGAAATCCACCAACTTCTTCATACTCGAAATACTAACATCCAGATGAAATTGCACTCTATGATAGACAAATCAGATTATGGGGTATGGCCACCCAACTAAGACTTCGGTCAGCCAAAGTCTTGATTATCAATATCGGCGGCGTGGGGACGGAAATTGTCAAGAACTTGGTTCTTGGAGGCTTGAACTCGATCGAATTATTGGACAGCTCTGTGGTGAAAGAAGAAGACTTTGCCTCACAATTCTTCCTTCCAAACGACGACAGCATTGTGGGCCAACTCAAACTTCCATATATCCTTGAAAAGGTCAAAGAATTGAATAATAGAGTGAAATTGAATATCAATACCACTCCTTTGGATACGATCTTTGAGAATCCATCATATTTCAAACTGTTTGATTTAATAATAGCCACAGAATTGAACAGATCGCAGCTATTCACACTCAACCAGCACACCAGAGCTTTGAACATTCCTTTGTACTGTACAGGTTTGCACGGGATGTTCGGGTACATTATCACCGACTTGATAGAGCACTACTCCACCCCTCAAAAGGAGGCCGGAAATCAACTCAGAGAGGCCAACACCAAGATAAATAGATGCAAAACAATCACCAAGGTTGACTTCGACAAGTCCACCAACACAGAAACTTTAACCATACTCGATCAATTCGTGCCTATTCCAGAAATCTTCAAGTCCAAACAGCTTCCGACTCAACTCAATAAGAGACAATTGAGAAGACTTTCGGCTGCGTTCCCCTTGATCTTTGCATTATTCGAGTTCGAAAGACCAGCTGACCCTGAAGATGTGGTCAACGTCGAAAAATTGAAGGCTAAGGGTCTTGAATTGTGTGAATACTACGGAATACCATCAACCTCAGTAACCGAAGAATACCTCGAAATGTTTTCCCAACAAGCCTTTACAGAATATTCGCCGGTCGCTGCTATTTTGGGAGGAACCTTGGCTCAAGACGTGATTCAATTTTTGAGTAAAAAAGAGAGTCCTATCAACAATGTGTTGATTTTGGATGCTGTGAGGTCAGAAATGCCAATCTATTTACTATAAGTATACTACAATCTCCTGATTTTTGAACGGCATATTTCATTCGAAATCTTGCTGATTTTCATAATCTAAACGTTTATTTGAGTTGATACTATGAATAGATGACATACCAGTATTGGTAACGTGCTTAAAAATAATACAGGAAAACACAATTTTTGGTCCGAAGTGTAACTAATTATATCTCGAGGAAGACTTATCAAAGAAGATCTCCTTTGTAAAATAGGTATGTGAATTAGAGCTATCTCCTCTTCTATGATGCTGTAGTTCAACTTCTCAACAAGCATCTAGATTCTATTATTCTTCGTAAAGATTAGAGGCCCATTTCTCTTCTTCGCTTCCTTTCCCTTGTTTTCATTATTTGAACGGGGCGATTTTTTTTCCTTTACCCTTCTTTTCATTTGGACGGCGTGATTCCTCTTCCCTTTCTCTTCTTCAAATGTGAAGTATCTCTCAAGAATTTCATGCTACTACTCACTTTCTTTTTCATAGCATCATATGATTCTTTTTCTTTTGCAATGGTATCGAGTAATTTTTTCTTCTGGGAAGCAAACTTCTCATTTTCACGAACTTCAAGATCTTCTGCTGATTGAAGTTTGTCTCTGGTTTCTTTGATCTTGGCTTGTAAGCTAGTGCTTTGTTCTTCCGACTCCTTCATGGAAACAAGCGTATTTTCATATTCTCGATTAGTATACGATTTCTCTTCGTTTTTGGATTTAATTCTCGTAAGGTAAGCTTTAATTTGGCTCTGTAACTTCCATATTTCAAGTTGATTTTCGATATTTTTGATCTTTTCTTCATCAATTATTTCGTTATCGGAGATATAGTTCTCAATGCTACTTTCCAACTGCTTTGTTTCTTCTTGGATGGCTTCGAGCTCACTGGTCTTCTTGTCGGACCATTTTGTCGATATCGATATCCTTGACTCGGCGTGGTCTATATCATCCAATATCGCCTTTGTTTTAGTCAAATCCGTTGCTCTCGATATTCTATCTGGTCTTTGATCCACTTTGAGATAGCTCAAGTATTCTTGTTCGCATACTTCCAGATCACTGTATAGACTATTGAGAGTCATGATTAATCTGTGAGTCAAGACACTAGATTTGTTGGATGAATTGTCGGGATGTGGATACTTTGAGTGGATACCAATGAGGTCGCTATAGTCGTTTTTGAGTGGATTTGTGATATAATCCAGCTCCAAACGTTTCATTTCATAATATGTTCTTTTCTTATCTGCTGGTTTCTCATTTTCAACGTTCGGCAAGTCGGCCGAGTCGTATGGAGTGTAATGGAAATGCACTTCTGTCAAGAGAAACCGCTCGACATCGCTGGCTGTAAATTTGGGAATGGCAGGAAGTTCGGGTAAGGGCCATGGAACGAATTTTGATTTTTTCACCACGGGCGAAATGTCCCAAATATGGCTGAAAAACTTTGTAGCCAAATAGGTTAATTTTTGATTATAGATCGGGAAAATATCAGGTGGAATGTTTCCAATGAACTCTCGCAAGCACACGATGGAGGAGATTAATCTGTACAAGTATTCTGGTTTATCTTTATCTGGAGCGTAATAGACCTTGCAATGCTCGATTGTTTCCATAGGCACCAAAGTGATGAGAACGGAGGGATCTAGTCTATTCTGCGATCTCAACTTCGTGATAAACTCGTGTTTGGGATCGACATAACCGTCAAATATTATGAGAGTATCGAATCTGACCGATTCCAAGAATTCTTGATCTTTCAGTATATCGCCATCCCCAGGCAATAAGTGGATCGTAGTGGACGCTTCATTGGTCTTTCTCTTGGAAGTGCCTTTGGCATCTTTTGCGGTTGAATCGTTTTTGCCTGCTTTTTTCGACTCTCTTTGCACGTTGGTTCCCACGTACCTTTTCACCACTTTTTTGCCGTTGCACCCCAAGAGAAGCGCCTCCACGAGATCGAAAAAACGCGGGTCGTTTTTCATGAACACGGCGATGTTCTTGCTGCCGTTAGGGCTGGATCCACTCAGGATAATCACATTCATCAAGTCTCGCAAAACATTGAATTTTCCACTGGTATCGGCCAATTTGCTCGACATGTCCTTCAGCAACAAGTTTTTGGGCATGTAGTGTTTAATAAGAAGGTAAGGGTGCGTGCTTACCAACATGCAATTATTGATACAGATCTCCAACGATTTGACAATCAATTCCTTGGAGTCGTTGGTTTCGCAGTACTTGAGGATGTCGGGATAATGGAGCGAGACGATCTGGTCGGTGAGCTCTTTCTGGAACTCGTACATCGGCGTGGCAAGGTGGTAGTCTCCGGTGGTGTTGATATTTTCGAGCTCTAGCTCAACAATAGGCGGCTCTGGGGTGCCATCCAAGATCTTGAGCAAGTCCATCGGAAAAAGTAGATGAAAATAAATGTGTGAGATGTGTTGGGAAGTTGGGGATTTAAAGGAGGGTAATCAGGGAGTTTGGAGCAGTGTAGGGTACTTTTGGGCGGTGGATATTCTGATGAAACTGTTACTGCGAGTGTTGTAGTCGTCTGGTATTGCGATAAGTTCTCACGTGAGAGCGACTGCTGGCGACGTCTCGGTGTTGAAGCGAGCGGAAAAGCAGGAACCGGAACGGCGAGAAAGATGCAAGAAGGGGAGGGAAGAGGAAATTTGGGGTGAAAAGGGAAAGGAGTGTGGGGTAGGAGAAAGTGGGGGTGTGTAGATTGGGGGTGTGGGATGATAAATTTATTCTTTGAGTTTCAGATAGTCGTAGACCCTGATAATTCGGCGAACGATTTAGTGCTTGATTTAGACGTTTGAGCCGCATTGTATTATATGTGCAGTACGATAATGTGAATGGTCTGGATAGTTGTGTTTTAATTGTGAGTAAGTTATATAATTAAGAAAGAAGATTGTTTTGTTGAAAAGAGTTTTTCGATTAAATTTGTCATTAAGATTGATTTTGCTATATCAGGTATATATTCCATTATGCGATGGATTAAATTCTTCGTAATTTATCTAGTTTGACCTTTTTGAGTCCTCTGATTTCGATGTGTATATCTTAGTCTCTGATTTGATTCTTGTCTTTTGTCTGTTTTTCTAATTCCTGTGTTCTCCAATATTGAAGTCTTTTTCTCCGAGTCTCTTTCTTTTCCTGTGTTCTCCAACTGATATCTTTTTATCTCTTTTCCTTCTATATTTTCCATAATTTTACCGAGCGATCCCAGCCGCTACTGACCACTTCCATCCCATCTGCTCCCTCTGTCACATCACAGCTCATCACCTTATCGGTGTGTCCCTTCAATGTCTTTATCCGCACCCAATTGTCAGCTGACCAAAGATTGACCAGCCCATCGTACGACGATGTAACGAGACTGGTACCATCGGAATTGAACTTTACGTCACTGACAAGCTTGGTATGTGCTGGAATTGAGAAAAGCTCGACACAACGGCGGAAATCCCAAATCTTAACGGCGTTGTCTCCACTGGCACTGGCCAAATGGTACCCATTGCACGACCAGTCGAGCGCATAGATGCCGGAGATATGTTTGTCAAAAACAGCGATGGACCTTCCGCTACGGAGATCCCATACTCTGATATTTCCATCGAGACCTCCTGAAGCGTAAAGACTGCCATCGGGATGAAAAGAGCCCGCAAAAACCTCTTTGGAGTGGCCTTCTTGCAGCATCAATTCCAGGGCTTTTTCAAGATCCCATAATTTCCAGGTCTGATCAAAGGAAGTCGTGGCCAAGTACTTTTGGCTGGGATGTGTCAGCACACTCAGTATTCTTTGTGAGTGCGCGTTTTTTATGGTCTGGAGCGGTTTTGATGATTCTTGATTGATATCCCACACACATAAAGTGCCTTCGTTGCCTCCACTTATTAATTTACTGTGCATCCATTCCAAGGTGACTTTCTCGGTATGTGCACCCAGAAGCGTCTTGGCTGTGGTCAAATCATTTTTGTTGAGTATGTAGATGGATCCATTCCATGAACCGGCAGCAATGAAATCATCATGGAATCTTACTTTGGAGACAGCACGCGTATTCCCAGGGATCAATTGAGTACCGTAGAGCTCGAATTTGGTCAATGCTGCGTTTTTGGCACGACGGTGGTTGAGTATCGCTACCATATCGCTATTCTTTTTGGCCTCCTCGCGCGCTTTGGCGGTTCTGGCGGCTGCTTTATGGAGCGAGTACTTGAGAATATCGACTCTGGCTTCGTAAAGCTCCTGGCTTCCTGGAGTGTAGAACTCTTCATCGTCGTCTTCCTCGTCAATTTCGGATCCTTCGGCCATTTCCTGGTAGTCATCGCCGATATATGAGATCTCTCGTGGCGCTTCTTGCACGAGCTTGATCAACCGCTGTCTCCGATCAGCTTTGTCTTCGCCAAAGTAGGTAATTGGCTCTCCGAGCTTGCGGAGCGCCTGTCGCACATCTTCGTCGTTGGTGGGTATTTCGAGCGATTGGGACAGATACAGGCTGTGTGTCGTGACCTGCGGTACCTGATCGATATCCATGGTAGAATGAAAGAATCTGGACTGTGCAATGGTGTAAGTGTTTTGGGGTTATTGGTGCTCGAGTTATGAGATGCGATGTCGGGTCACGTGATGCGATATGGGTGCAAGACAGGACTTCTCCACAATAAGAAAGTATCTAGTTCAGAGGAAAGAAGAATTAGAATAAGCTTTGAGTTCATGGCTTTGATTTTTTAGAGGGACTATTTCAACTTTTATGCATCGCTTTTTTTCTAAGGGACTACTAATTTTCATGGGTTTCTTTCCTTTCAAGAGGCTACTTCAATCGAATTCTATTATTTCAAAGACTCCTTTAGTCTTTATGGATTATTTCTTTCTTTATTTATGGTTTCTTTCAATAATCTTACTTGCAAATTGCACGAAGTTATCGGTTTCATTGACCATTTCATCGAGGTCGGGCTGGCAGAAAACTGCCAAGGTGTTTCTGGCGATATTGGCAATGCCAGTGCCTCTGACGTAATGGGGAACTGCCTTGAAATTACCCTTGGAAACCTCTTCCAAAGTTGCACCGGTTTGGAAGGCCAAGCAGTCGCTTGGAATCTTCACTTGGTGCACTTTATTATGACGGTCACGAATATACAATCCGGCCTGTGGATCTGGAGACTTTTCAAGGTCGTGAAGAACACCTTTGGATTCGTCCAAAAACAAGGCAGATGTCAATCCCGTGATACAAGAGTGGTCCACATGCTCTCCACACCAATCGTCTTCGGAAGAATTGTTGGAGGTTTTGGCTGGGAAATAGTGCAAAAGTCGCGCTTTGGTACAAGTACTGTTTTCCACTACTCTCTGCAAGAATTTGGAGTGGTACACTTGTTGATGTTCCATGAAAGTGTCACAGTTGATCGCGATGTCTTTGGCGACATCGAGAATCACGTTGCACAATGCTTTGGTATCGGACTTGAAATTTTGCAACCCTTCGAACTCGGGCAGAGGCCAGATATTAGGTGAAGTGTAGGTAGTGTACTCTTTGAATTTCTCACAAATTTCAGGCGCTGGTGCCTCGAGCTTGTCGTCCTTGTGGAAGGCACAATTGACGTAGTACGAGCCCTTGTTGAAGTCGGGCTCGCCGGTGCTGGCCAACTTCTCCTTGCCACAGGACCAGCCCGTGAGCCAAGTGGACTCCTCACATTCGAGCTTGGCCAATTCTGTCTCTGGAAGACTGGCAAGCACTGAAATGCTCTTCAACACTTTGAGTCTCAACTGGTGAAAATTATCTGGCAAGCCTTTCACAACGATGATCCCCAAAGAGTCTGGTCCGAACGCTTTTATGAGAGTGGCGCCATCAAGGCCCAGTTGAAGTTGTTCGAGAGTCACCAAGACTGGGTCCACTGGATCTGACACTTCCGACATGGTATGTTGGTTGTAATTGACGAATGGGCGGGGAAATTTATAGTTGGATCAAGTCAAAAAAAAAATAGTATAGAGCCGAACCGAGCGCGGGTTCAAAACGTATTGTTAGGATTACGATGAAAAAAGTTGGGGAATTAACGAAAGATGAAAATGAACAAAGAGATTTGATTAGGAAAGTATGATGAATAAGTGGGTTTTTTTGGGAAATTATGATAATTATGTGGATTAAAAATTATGGAATAATATGAAAAAGTAGATAATTCACGAAAAAAACAATTAGTAGTAGATTTAACTTATGGAGAATTACAATGAAATGAAGCTAGTAATTAGAGATATATTAAATAAAGCAAAACAATAGAGTAATTCGACTTTCATACAGATCGAATTCAAATTATGATATTGATTTTCATCAATTGTGGCGTAATAATATGCTTGGAGTACTTTAGGTTCATAGGTTCTACTCCAATTTGACCTAAATATTACTCTGAATACTCACCAATAAATGATGGTATCCTATAAATATTCGAATGGACTTCTTTTGTAATATAAACTGAGAATTCAGTTTTTTAATGAATATTCACTAATATCAATGTAGATTCACTATTTCGATGAGGATTCAGTATTTTCATAATGCATAATTTTAGTTCAGAAGTGAACCACTTAAATAGGGTAGCCTCCAAAGACCAAGACAGCCAAGAAACCGCATCCGAGCATCGTGAGGATGGTAGAGCTGTCGCTGAGCAAGCTGTTTCCGGAACCGGTCTTCTTACCGGTGTTTTCTGGACCATCGGTGATACCTTGTTCGGTAAAGTTAAGACCAGGAGTTTGAGTATTGTCGTAGCTTCCGTCCCAACAGTATCTTTGGAAACATTGCTTACACTGGTCGGTTTGTTCAATGCCCTGTCTTTCTTGTTCTCTTCTGATGATAGCACAACCCACACAAGCAGGCCAGTCGTAGTCTAAAGTATGGTTCAATCTACTTGCGATTTCGAAACCGTTCTCAATCATGCCGAACTTCTCCTTGTTGCTGTATTTCAACTGGAAGGTGGAGGTGTTGGATAAGTAACTGAAAGGTCTGTTGGCAGTGTAGACGACCAAAGGAGCGTCATAGACCGACGTTTCGGCGCCAGCAACGGTGGAGTTGTGGAGCAAACTGGTCAAATTGAGAGCGTTACATCCAAAAAATGCAGGTTTCGAAGTCAAGTTCAAGTTTCTGAAAGTGGTCTCGTCCGGCACGTATGGGAAGACGGTACCGTTGTCTTGCTTCAATGATTGTCTGGCGTATGTTTGAACCAAAGAAGTACCATTTGGCCAGTTCAATTCAGTATCAGCCGAGTTGTCGAAAGCGAAAATGATGTCGACCTTTCTTTCTGGCTGAATCAATGGAGCCAATGGCACGTTCTGGCCATCTTCACCACCATCACATAAGAAAAGGGTATCGTTTTGAGCAATAGTATCGACGTCACCCGAGGTAGAACCAAAAAATGGGTTAGGCTTGTAGATAGCAATGTCGTCTTCGTGGTTGGAAACATCGGTAAGGATTGCGGAGAGGACATCGGTGATCTTGGAGGGTAATCCAGTGGTGTTAATCTGCAACAAAAATTGATTGAAAAGAGAGGAGGAAGTTCCCATGATGTAGCCCGCATTGTCGAAACCAGCGTAACAAGTACCGTTGTTCTCACCGTTGTCCACTTGGGAACCCAAGTATTTAGTTTGAGTGAACTCGTACACCGAAGGGTCCCAAGAACCCAACTCAAAAGCGTTGGTTTCAAAAATGGTGGAATTGTTATTAACAATTGAGGTTCCTGGAGCCCTTCCGTCCATCACCACGATAGGGAAAGGCATTTCGTGAGAGGTGAATTGATCGGCATCTTGAAGCGTCGACCAGGTCAATGCGTTACCGCTATCCGAGTAATTGGAAAAGAATTGATGCGACAAGGCTCTTCCCCAGATATCGGTGATGGAGAGCTGGAAACCGGCATCCTTCTTGGCGTCGAGATCTTCTCTGATACCGTTATAGTACTCGAAGGCCTTGACGACATTGAGTCCACCGTAGTCGATAATGGAGTGGGTCAAGTCCCAGATTTTGCCATCATCAAGAATTTTTTGCACACTGGTAAAGTTGTTGAGCGCAATGGTACCCACCAACCAATTACCACCGGAAAGACCCACCAAATAGGTGGATGCCTGTAACAAACCACCCAAACCGTGTTCGGCGGCGCCTCTGGTTCTGTTGTCTAAGGCTGCCAATTCACCGGCACCAGCCAACATGGCTCTGTAGCCACCTCCGGAGAAGGCAAGACCAATGGTCAAGGACTTGTTGGCTTTGTTGTGGAGAAAATCGGCCACATCGAAGTCGGTCATGTTACATTGTTCGAGGAAAGTTTCCAAGTAGCCGTCAGTGACCAGATGACGGTTTTGGACCCATTCGGCTTCGGCTTCGGATATGTTATCCGCCTTTCTGGTGAGCAGTCCTGAAGGACAGTCGACCTGGCCGGGCGCGTAGGAATCGGTGGGGGACCACGCTTGGACGGAGGCGAGTGACGCCAACACCAACGGTAAAAGCTTCATTGATTTGAGGAAGTTAAAGGTTTAGGAGTGGTAGGTTTAAGAGTGAGGGGTTGAGGAAGGTTTGGTGATTTGGGGCGTTGGCTGATATTTAACAAAAAGAGGCAGACAATCGCACAATGTTCTGAGCGAAGCGTTTCTATAAATACAATAGTGGTTTTGTTGCAATAATCGGCAGTGTCGGAACCGTAATATTGTTCTCGCACCGTATTAATTCGGTAGGGACGCGCGCGGGGCTCGTACTGCGATGGGGGAGACGTCGCTGCGTCCGGCCGTTGTTTCCTTTTCCTCGGTAATTTGGGTGTAAATAAATCGAGCTTCGGCTCGGCTTAGTGCTCGGAGCAGTTCCGGTTTGTTTCGATGGTAAGAAGAGGCCAATATGGAAAGGATATTGAATGTTGATGATGAATGATGATGATGGAGAATAGATGACTCCCGGATAATCATCTAAGTCTACATGACTACCTAAAGCCGCTCATCCTTACCCCTGACAGCAGATCGCAGAGACGGCGTGGATCCTAGAGGCGTTCTCGGTGGAGATACTCTTTCTATACACGTTTACGAGCGTTTCTGTGCAGGGTGCCCAGATTTATGCGTGAAAATAATGCACGCGGTGGCAGCAAAGCTTCTCCACGGCAATGTACGAGAGTTTATTCTGTAATTAGGATCTAAGCGCTGATAGATTGGGTTGGCTTGTGCATCGGGACGAAGCTAGTCTGGTTTTGCCGTGAGATTGTCAGGGCAAATGAGGGCGATCTCGCACTCCCACATTTTGGTTGAGATCGACGGATCGGCCACCGAAGTGTCACCGCGGAATCTGGTGAGACACTGGTCCTCAGACAATTGAGCTGTGCTTCAACTGATTCGCAAATACTCACCATAGAAAAGATATCTTTATTATTTGGAGTTTTCTAGAGGTATTTTCGCTATACTAATTTATATAACTTTTTTTTTGCTGGAATCGCCATAGAATTTTTTTTTTTTGCTCTATATTTTGCAGTACTTTATTCGCTGCAATTCTCTGATAGATAGTTTCTCTATACACTTTATTTATTCCTTTTCTGGAACTTTTCAATGGAGCTTATTTCGCTGTACTTCGCCATCAATGGCTCCATGGGCTTCGATTTTTTCGTGGCTAAGGCTCGTTTGGCCCATAATCCCATCGCTTTAAATCGGTGGTTCTTGACCTTGCAAATTTTGAGAAGCCGAGACTGGACGAGTTCCATTTGGTAGTTTGATTCTTGTAGGAGCTGCTCCAAATTTCTGTCCTCCATTTGAGTGCCGAGCTGGTCCAAGATTGCTCGCAACTGCGTCTTCATAATTCTCTGTCGTGCCAGTTGTTTGTCCAAATTACTACTAACAATAATCGAAAGCGAGGCTCGTTTTGGTGCAATTGGAGCCACGAGTAGATTGAGAGAGGTTGTGAACTGTTTTCGCGTTATTGTCTTCACGTAGTTTTTGTCAATTTCGTCGTGTCCTCTTTTCCCATTGAAACTGAAGCTATGATTGAAAATCTTCTCCCATAGGTTTCGATGCAGCAAGTACTCACAAGACTGATCATCAAAGTTTGAGCTTTTCTCGCAGGGTGGAATGGAATACCATACATTATGAGGAAGTATTTCTTCCGGCTGTTCGCCATTGCATAACTCAAGGAATGGGTGCAAAATTTGGGTGCGAAATTGTTTCTCATTCATGTTTGCGATTTCGCAACACAATCTGGCAAAATACATTTCCACTTCCTTCATGAGTTCCCTTCCCAGATGAGTTCCACTAAGTAGAATGAGACAAACCCCAAAAGTGTCTTTTTGAAGAATAGAATTGCAGAGCACCGTGTATCCAAGCTGTTTCTTTTGCCTCAACTCATCACTGGCTTTTGAAGATATGAAGTAGGAGATAAGCTCACCAAGTGAGTATGCTTGCGTGTCAATCCTGGAACCTAGCTGGATATATGTGTAGAATGTTTCCAGAGGATCTTCACCATTAAGGTTGGTGGTTTCGTACAAATAGTTGGTACCGTCTGGAATGAAGAAGCTGGGAACTCTCTTTGGAAAAGAGCCGATCATCCATGTGGTTCCTCGTATGTCCCTGACTTCTTCGGCCAACTCAAATGCATAGTTCCGTTCACAATCACCAGTGACCAAGAGCTCAGTATAGGTGTTTTCTTCTAGAAGTCTCGAGCCTAGCATAATCAAATCTTCCAAGTCCACCAATTCTAAAGCTTCAAGTCTCTGCTCCAAGGTCCATATATTTCTCTCCAAAAATACCATTGATCCCGAAACGGCCTGTGAGACTCCATTATCCCGTTTCATCTTTTCATATTCGTCCCGTATGCTAACACGGGCTCTCATAAGCTCGTTGTACTTGATTTTCTTGAGGTCTTCTTGTAGAATCATTTTGAACATTTGCAAGATAGTTTTCACAACTTTGGGCAAGCCTTGCTTCATTCCACTGACGTAAAAGCATATTGAATCATTTCCTGTAGTCACCGGATAAATACCCCATCCGAACCCTACCAATTCGGCACTGTATAAATGTGACCTTAGCCTTGCTCCAAAAATACGACAAATCAACTCGACACAGATATGAGATTTTGGGGTAGAGTCAGCATCAACTAGCTGAGTTTGTATTGATACTGCTGCTCTTGAGGTAATTTCAGGACCATACTCTTTTTTATGCCATACTTCCATGTCTTCAGCCACCATCAATTGTTCAGGTATCTTTCCCTGTGGAGTTTGGGTACCATAAATGGTGTTGCTAGTGGAGAGTAATTTCATTTTCTCTATTATGTCTTTCTGTTTAATGAACACAAATGGGTTGATTTTCGGAAAATTTTGACGATTCTGTTTCGAAGGTAACTTATGAGACTCTGAATCAACAATCGGTTTGAGATCTTCTATGTCAAATATTTGGTACGAAAAATTAAAATATTCGTCAACTTTCGAAGCACTTTTCTCTGTAAGAACTTCGGGAGTAAGAAGACTTCTCACGATGTTGATGGAAGGACTGCTTATCACGATATTGACTAAGCTTGAATTAAAAGTGAATTTGGAATATTCCAAACATTGAACTGCTTTTTGTTCCCAAAATGACTTCGTATCTGAATCTAGCTCTCCTTCATAACCATCTTCATCCTCTATTCCATCAAAACCAATCAACAAGTTACTAATTTTGAGCTCTTCATTGTCTTTAAGCAAATTCATAGCAATCTCGCCCATTTTATCCATTGAATAAACTGATTCACCTTGATGATATAAATTGATCTGGCTAATGGTGAGGAATTGGCTGATGTACTTGCTAAGATAATTAATTGGGAGATTAGTGAGATGATCCACTTGTGCTGAAATAATTTCAATTAAAGTTCTTATTGCATTCAAGCCATTTCCGGTGATATTAACTTCTAGAATTATTACCGAGTTTTTCTTTGCCAAATTATAGGTCCCCACAAATAAACTGGTGATGTATCTTAATTCATTTGCTAATAAATGATATAAAGAATTTGATGACTCGTCCCCTAAGAGGTTGCACCAAATTTCTTCAAAGTATCTGGGTGTCCCGGTAGGGATGGGATAAATGAATTGTAATTTTGAAGTGGAACTCTCCAAAAATACGACTTTGTTGCAGTTATTGATATTGTAAATTTTATCATAAGTAGAAGTTTCTGTTTCAACATTTGTGTTCTCGGAGATCAAAGATTGCTGTGCAGAGTTCCCGCTTATTATCGAGCTCTTTTTAGTGCTCATCGAGGCTCTGCTAGACCTATTTTCCGTTCTATTTATCATAAATTCATCCATATTCGGAGGGTAAAAACTACCTGTTTTGCACCCAATTAAAGATACAAAATTTGCAACCACCAATTTCTGAAGCGCATTAAGGGATTGAGGTCCCATAATCACCAAGCTCATCTTGCTGGCGATAAAATTGTCTTCATAGTATTCAACGAGCTTTTTCCTCACATCTATTGACTGGATCTGTGGTCGTTCAAAAAGTGTATGGTAAGTGCCTGTACAGAAACGATGAAACGGATGAGTCTTATTGCTCAAAATTCGCAATACTTGGTAATTTATCTTCTCTATGTTAATAGTATTATTATCATGTTCGTGCTGGATCACCCTAGCTTCTTGAGCAATGGACTTTTCTGGAAACAATGGAGACTTGAAAAAAGAACTGAAAATGCGGAGTACTAAGTTGAAAATCAACTCGCCATCAATCTCGATATTTGATACTGGCAGCTCAAAATAGAAACAGGTATTCTCACCAGTAGTGAATGCATTGGAGTGACCTCCATATTTATTGAGAACTTCGGGAAATGTCAGTGGGTCGGGAAACTCTTTGGTTCCCTGGAAAAGCATGTGCTCGCAAAGATGAGCCAATCCAGGCATTTCTTGGGGATCACAGAAACTTCCGGCTGCAACGTTAACAGAACAAGCTGCATTCTTTAAGGCTGGTGATGATATGAGTAAGGCACGGAGGCCATTGGGTAGGTGGATCAAGCGATGAGAATGGGAGGCTTGTGCCACTGACTTCTTGAGAGTAACTGGAATCTCAATGGCAGATTGAAACATCGAGAAAGGATATATAAGAGGAAATTTTACCCTTCAAAACATTTAGAGGCGATATATGAGAAAGTTGGTTCACTTTAGATAAACAAATATAGTCTTGTATGAGGTGGTGATTTGGGTGCAAAATTTCCCAATCGGGGCCGCGCAATGACACCAGAAAGGAGCAGTGAAGAGGAATAGACCTAATATATAAAGGGGCCCAAGTTTGAATGAATTTAAATACTGTTTATGCCCGGAATCTATTTGAAGCTATGAGAAGTCAAATCACGATACTTCAAGGGAAAAGACGGTGTATACAAGCTTGGTGGTGGCTTATGTATCAAAGCGAATACTAGCATGTATTGTGTTGGAAAAAGTATTTGATTGATATCCTTATATATCAGTTTCACCTATTTCTGTTCATTAGTACGCTTCTGGTTACAATGATGAGTTTCTTGAAGCAGAATGTTCATGTCCAACCTGACTTTGGGCCAAAAAAACAGGGTCCAAATTCCCCGGTGCATTTTTTATTCAACAAAGTCCGATATAGTGTAACGGCTAGCACGGTTCGCTTTCACCGAGCAGACCCGGGTTCGACTCCCGGTATCGGAATACCTTTCTTTTTTTGGTCACGAGCATGCATCCTATCCTCCCATGCAGGCAATGCTGGCGAACAATGTGCGATAACGGGTGGCGGTTTTCCAGCCACCCCCCGCTAACTTGGCCAAACTCTTACCAAATCGCCTCCAGGCAACTCCCACCACAAGGATCAAAGTTGCTTAGCACTATCACCTTTTTACGGCCTTTTTACGTCAATTTTGAGCTGCAAAATCGACCCAAGCTCAAGTCGTGCCCCACCCCGTGTGTGACCCCAAAAAAGAAACGTTATCGCTGCGTGCACACCTCAACCCAACCCCCTACACAACAATAATTAGATCCACCACCCATCACCTGGTGATTGAAATAGCTGAACAAATCCTCATCTCGTCCCAACGCACTTATCACAAACTCCAAGCACTATTATTACCAAACGCGAATACTCGTCACCGCCTTGTTTTCGTGACCTGTCCAGCATAGCATACTTACGCTTAACCGAGTGAATGATATAAAATCAGCCCCATATGTCCAACCAATACGTTTATAACAACTATCAGTATTCTCCCAACATGGAGTATGCCAATCTTGCTGGCAACAACAATAATGCCAACAGCAACAACACCAGCCCCTTGTTCAACAACAACTTGAACTACGTCTCGCCCACGGGCACCTCCTACTCCTCCAGTGTCTCCTCTGCATCTTCTAACTCTGGAGCGGGCAGTGTGATGTCCACCGCGGGAGGTCAGACGACAGCCAGCTCCAGCACCGCCGGAGCAGGTACCAACTACTCGTTCCATACGCCTAGACTTAGATACTACCTTTCCAAATCATTTGACATCGAGGACGACATGGAGTTCTGCCCCGATATCCCGGAGCAGCAGTACTCTTCGAGTCCCAACTCCAAGAAATTCAACCCATACACCGCCACCGTGTTTCTGCCATCGCAAGAAACGCCCTCCCCCACCGGCGGAGCCACTGCCCCTCGTGTCTACACTCCTAGGCTCAAGAAGCCTTTGGAGATCATTCATCCACAGACCAAGTTGAGGGTGGGGTCTCCAGCCACACAAAAGTAGAGGGCCGGCCTGGAGCCAGCCGCATGAATCATGACCTAACCATGTTAGAATCTTACATCACGACGAACAGTTTTCTCCATTTATCTTCTCCGCTTGTGTTTATATGTATAGTACATGGGTTGCACACACCCTCGCAATAAACTGATTATCTAATCGTAAATGAATCAATGAGTGAAACTTAAGTAGCTTGATGAGCGAGTTGATGAGCGAAGCGAATCACTAAGCGAATAATAAGCCAAGTGAGCTAAGCGAAAGTTAAGCAAATGAGCCAAGTGAAAGCTAAGCAAATGAGCCAAGCGAATCAATAAGCGAATTAATGAGCCAAGTTAGTCAAATAATAAGCTAAGCGAGAGCCAGGTGAACAAGCTAGCCAAGTGAATCATTCTGGCCAAGTGAATGACACAAATGAATGGGTTTTATTCTATAGAAAGGATACTCGATCAAATACTCAGCAGTAGAAATTCGCAGTCTTGGAATACTCAGTTATAAACTCAGCCGTCGAAAGTCGCAATCTTAAAATGCTCAGAGAATACTCAGACAATACTCAGTAGAACTTAGTGGAATACTCAGTAGAATTTCAGTAGAATTTCAGTAGAATACTCAGTAGAATACACAGAGAATACACAGAGAATACTCAGAGAATACACAGAGAATACACAGAGAATACTTTGTGGAAATTCGCAGTACTCGAGCTCTCTTAATCTTTCAGAAATCAATTGATACACCTCAAATATCACTGGGCACTCACCTTATCCTGCTTCTGTATTCCATACTCTTGGCTCTTGTATTAATTTCACTTATCTCACTTACACGGTAATATTATTTCTGGATGAAATGCACTTGCGCTTTAAAGACTTCCCAATGCGGATACTAATTGCTTCAAGAGTATCCCTTTGATTTGAAGCCTATTTGCACAATGCCAAACCCCTGAGACAAGTTTTCCCCGACAAAGGACGAAAGATGGTTAACATTCTCTGTCGGAGAATCTGGCTGTCACACAATATGCTGGCTCAGCTTGGGTTTGTTTCTCCGGATTGTCGCAAGAAGGATTGTTTAGAGGGTCCATGTCGCAGTTCCCAATTAGGTAATTTTCGGCCACCAGTACCTGTCTATTGTAGAAGTATTGAAAGGTTTTGCCGGAACCCCTTAGCAATATTAATTACCAGGCAGGGATATATGTACTCGGCGGCAAGGCTGTGCCCCAGTATACTTTGCAACGATCGCGTGATGCTTCCAGGCTTGTAAACGATATGTACCGGTACCGAACCCCACTACGGCGTCATCTTAGTGGGGTAAAACGGCCTGTGAGAATTCCGAAAAAACTCTAAAAATGGTTTCGACTAATGCAATACACGACACTGCCCGTTTGCAAATAGACTCAATCTCCGCTTCATCTGTTTGTAACCCTTGCTTGACTTACGTCGTTCCGCGTTTGTGTCGTATCAGGGTTGTCAAACCTTGCACCATTGCGAAGTAGTTGGAGATGACCTTGTGGAATATATAAAGTAAGCATAGCGTCCTATTTTTCGAAGCATCATTAACTTTTTGTTCTCCCATTCTCATAAAGAACCGTCATAATGCACGCCTATCACATCATTACCGCTTTGATTGCCTCCGTGTCCACCGTCCATGCTGTCGATTCGCTGGATATCGATTTCATCACTAGATTGGTCAACGATGCCAAATCCAACCCAAAAGACTACCTCAACTACATTCAAACCGCCAAGACCTCCGTGCCTTCGCAACTCACTTCATTGGCCAGAGTGGTCCAAACCTACACTGACGAATCATACACTACTTTGATCGAGGCCGACAACATCAATGTCAGTCAATTGGAGTCTTTCGCCACTAACTTGCCATGGTACACCAGAATCGAGGACGAAGGCTCTGCCTCTGGTTCCGGTTCCGGTTCTGCCTCTACCTCTGGTTCCGGTTCTGCCTCTGGTTCTGGCTCTGCCTCTGGTTCCGGTTCCAGTGGTTCCGGTTCAGCCTCCAAGACTGGATCATCATCATCTGCCAAGAGCACTCAAAGTGCCGAATCAACCAAAACCGGCGGTGCCGGTGCTGCGGCCATTCCTGTTGGAGCAGGTCTTGCGGGTCTCGTCGCAGTGGTGTTGCTCTAACTTCCTTAGGGAAGACTATTTATTCTCATAATAATATTCATAACTGCAGGTCTGATATAGTTAGTAGTCGAGTACCCTCGAGCGTTTTGGGAGATTTGGAGCTGAGTTAGGAGTCGGACATGGCCGCAAACGAGATCTACAGTGTCGGCTCACCGGAGGCATAGCCTAGTTGGTGATGACGACCCCACTCGATCGAATTTCATAACCAGATGATGTTTAGGGGTTGCGTGGTAAATTTTGAGCCCAGTTGCTGTAGTGTGTAGCCCTTTCCAGTACAAAAATAAGACCAATTGGGTCGAAAAAATAATGACTCCTACGCGATTCGAACGCGTGCATCTTTACGATAGTAGAACTTGAGTCTACCGCCTTAACCGCTCGGCCAAAGAGCCATTTGATATGTGGATGAAGTGGTAGTTGGGCCAAGAGCACTGATTTAAGGGGTTAAAAAGATCTACGCTTTGTTTAAGGAGCTTATCTAGGGTTTGGGATGTTCCTCAAAGATTTGTTTTATGTTTTTTTGATCTCACGTGATACTATGAACAGAAAAATTCTCTCTAATGACATTGACGTTTCAACTGCCATTCTAATTATACGTCGACGCAGTAACTGAGATAATTGACAAAACACTATTTTATTGCTTATTGGGCCTGCTATTTTATCAGGCAATGCTATGCTCTTTTAGGCATCTATTTTAAAGGTATGTACGGCCCACTCAGAACAACTATTTTGTGGGGCCGTGCATATAATTGTACGATAATTTCGCGAATTAATAAAAATTTAACAAAATCTCGGAGAAATTATGACTTCTTAATTATGGAAAAGGAAGGAGATGAAGAAAATTAGAGGAACCTTTCAAGAAGAATAAGCCTATTATCACAAATACAGTGGTACATACCTTCTTATTGACCCATTTTAAGCATTTTATTTCTTCATTCAACCTGGTCTGGTTACCACGCACACAAATTTTTCAAGAAAAATCCGTGATAGTTTAGTGGCTAGAATTACCGCTTGTCGCGTGGTAGACCGGGGTTCAATTCCCCGTCGCGGAGTTTCGTTGCGCAAATGGTTTAGTGGTAAAATCCAACGTTGCCATCGTTGGGCCCCCGGTTCGATTCCGGGTTTGCGCATTCTTTTTTTAGTCCTCATAGCCCCTATTTTTTTCATCTAGACGACCTGGTGTCACGTTGGGTTTGTCTCACGTCACTGACCAGACCACCCACTTGTCTCATCTGATTGTATTGTCATTTTCTAACCTAATTCGCACTTTACGTAAAATGTAAATATATCCCCCCATCTATCACAATCAGCTCATCTATTCCGCTTCTCAATCTAGAACCATCCCCCACTTTACAGCTTCTGCTATCAATTTACAACTTCCATCCATCACTAGCCCATATCATCACCACCGCCAATGTCTCAAATACAGCCGGCTCTGCCTCCGCAGCCTCGTGAAGAGCCCCACAATCGTGCTGTGCTTGGTGACAGTGTGAACATCAATGGTCATCAGCGCCAGGCCAAAAACCGTTTTGGTTGGGTCCGTCGTCTCATGCAAGGACAAAGTAGACAACAAGGGGCCATGGTGACGCGCCGCGAGAGCGGAGGCACCAGTGGTACTCATCACAAGAGTTCCAGACCCCGAAGCCACAGCAAAACCCACACTTCAGATAGCAAGGACGAACGGTTGACCTCCGGAAGAAGGCGGAGCCGTTCTACCAGTGATGCCCGATCTTTCGAAAGCGACTTTGCCGAGGTCCGCAGCGATAGTGACCAGACCACCGGATCTGATAATATCAGTACTACGCCATTGAAGTCGATAGTTTCAGCACAATCAACCAAATCTCCTTCAATTTTGAGTAATGGCAATAACGACCAGAACTCGCTTAATGCGTCCACCGCCGAAACTTCCATTGCCCCCAGCATCGTCACCAGCTATGTGGCATCGCCGGCGGTGCCGGCAACTCAGGGGCCTCACGACCGTGATAGTGAGTCCATTGTAACATTAGCGAGCTCTTCACGACGGATACGCAGAAGAAGTATCGATACTAATTGCAGTACGGCTGGGATCCCGCCTGCTTCGATCATGGAAAGGTTATCGGTGCAGCCCACCGCTGCCAATAGTTCTTACGCTGTGAGTGTGAGAACAAGCGGGATGGAACCATCACAGTCTAGTCTCTACGATTCTACCGATGCCACCAGTTCGGTGCGGAGTGACGATTAGTGTACTATAGAGCAATTGTAATATATTGAAGATAAACATGAAGAAAACAGTCATCCTTCAAGAGGAGATGTAATCATGAGAACAAGAAGTTATAGGAAATGAGAGGTCATGAATAAAGGGTCATCCTTGAAGAATAATGAGACCATGATGGTATTGAAAATAATGATGTACATGGATAATCATCACCTTTAAAACATTGGTTTCAAATTGATATAAGGATAAATTGATTTGGAGCATTTGGATAATGATGAACATTTGGATGATGAACATTTGGATGATGAACATTTGGATGATGAACATTTGGATGATGAACATTTAGACAATTGACGTTCGATAATCACGACATTTGAGTATTCATTACTTTGGGATTAAACCCTATCGCATGAAAAGAGATGGTTTGGTTAGTTAGTGAATACAAATTACAGGCAATCATAGAACTCAACCCATTCAAATTTGAAATAGTAGCTTTACAGCTAGGATGGTGATTTCAGATGGCGAAATAGCTTCATCAATAATACACAACCACGAAATTTGCCAGCTAATCAGTCAATTGGCGTCGCTCGAACCTGATGAATTTATCTGGTTAAAAAGCCGTCAATGTATACAGATATTTACAAAAGCTTATGTGTACAATGTGACGTAGGATTTGACTTATTACAGACCGTAGGCTCCCCAATTATTTCTCCTAAAAACCGGATTCAAATATTAGTTAAACCTATTAAAGACTTCCGTTTTGCCAATTCTGTTCGTTTAAACTTCTGCCAAGCCTAATCTTTTCGCACCCAATGGGTTATGCAATGCAAAAATGGAGAGAAGTAAGAACAAGAGAAGAGCAAGAACGACAGAGAGAATAAGAACGAGAATGATGAACGGTAGAGATATAGCGGAAGAACTACTCAATGAATATTCCAAATGACAAGCGAGATAAGCGACATATAATCAAGAATCAAGTGCCAAGAAGTATAGAAAGTGTAAACAGAGACAACAAATGAAGAGAGATCCATGAAAGAGCGAATGAGAGTGAAAAGAAAGCCATAAAAGAGTGAGTGAGAGTAAAATGAGAGCCATGGGAGTCAAAAAACCAGTAAAGACGCCAAAATTTGCTAAATAAACTTAAGGAAGTAACTTTTGTAATTAAAAAATTATCATTTGTAACGGCATTTTCGCATGTTTCTAGAAGCCTGCGGCCCGCCCGCGCATTCTACTCTCGTACGACGACACAGCCTGGCTAGCGAGTCGGCCTCGTTCCTGATCTAGATCACACTTATCTATTTGATATCGCTCCGGCCGTTTGAAACAATAACAACCTGAAACACCCCATTTGACACTCGCATCCATCCCTGGGCCACTATCTCCGAGATCCGCCTCGTTCTCATCTTCGCAGCTCACTTTTACCCCTGGTTACCCTCCCTCTCAGCGCCGTGAGAAACATAAACAAACCGCAGGGATCAAAAAAAGATAACTCCTACTTTCTCACCCCTCCACCCCTCCACCCTCCATCTCCAGCACCCCGTATCTTGCTGCCCTTGCCATGGGCACCTTTGGCTATAATGACATCATCGAGGGTGATGTTTACGTGCAGCGTTTGTTCACTTACGTCAGACAGAACGAGGAGGCGCTTGCCAACGGACTCCTTTGTTTCTCCAAGAACCGGAACACTTCCATCAAGGTCAAGCCGCTCCGGCTTACGTTCACGCTCCACCATCTTTACTATATCACCGAGAGAATCGAGTCCTCGTCGTTGGGCGTTGATGTGGGCCCTTTGAACGTCAAACTCGACAATCCCAACCATGAACCGACTTTCATTTCGTTTATGGCCAACAATGCCCGTTCCTCCAAGCACTTCGATAGCGACACTCGCTCGATTTCGTCGATCAACTCGATGAAATCGATCGTTTCCAGCGCCTCGGCGTATTGGCGCCTGTTTGCCTTGACCAAAGACCCCAAAATCATTAACAAGGACATCAAATATCTCTACTCGTCCTTCACCAAAATCCCCTGTCTTATCTTGACTCCCAAGACCAAAATCAGTAGCATTGCCTCCTACGAAGAGTACCCGTGCGACACTTCGGTGCCGCTCAAAATGTTCAAGAATTTACAAGTCTTGGAAATCGTGGACTACGACCCCAATGAGCTCTTTGGTTGGCACATCTTGAGTGAACAGCTCCGGATCTTGATCGTACGAAACTCAAAATTGAGCTCTATCAACGAGCTCCTTTTCAATCTCGTTATTGATGATGAAACCGGCAGGTCTACGTTCAACTCTCATAAACAACCTAGAAAGTTTAACGAGTTCTTACATTCGACATCCGCTCTCTCTAACCCGGGAGATGAATCATTCAGTGAAGATACTCAGACTGCAAACAACGCATTTAGATACCCTAGACGCGAAAGGGCAACCACCACTTCTGGAGCTGGCTCCTTACCGAAAGAATCCTTTTTCGCCGACCTCAATACCACCACCAACCCTATGCCCAAAGACTATCGCACTTTACCTGAATCAAAATGGTCATACTTGAAGCAGTTGACTGTTTCAGAAACCTCAATCACTTCCATCCCTGCATTCATATTTAAACCTTTGAGCAATTTGGTTAAACTCAACCTCTCGAACAACTTGCTCGAGTCGATCCCCGAGGGTCTTGATCAATTGGTCAATATCAAATATTTGAACTTCGCCGATAATTACATCACTGACTTGCATAACCTTCCAAAGAATCTCAACCAGTTGTCCGCTATCAATTTTAACAACAACAAATTGAACGATTTATCGGGACTAGAGCACTTGAGTAGCTTGGAGAAGATAGACTTACGCCATAATGATCTCCAGTCGATAACTGCATTGAAGCCAATTGTCTCACAATTCATGAAAAACTCAAAGACCTTTGTCAATGTTTATTTAGTGAGCAACAAGTTACCCAAAAACTATAGAAGTGATTTGTTCAATTTATTCAACGGTGTCAAATATAAAAATAACATGAAAATTGACGACTCAAGACCGGGTTATTTTGAGAGTGCTCTACTTTTAGATGCCGATAATGCTTATAAGAATTTGGAAAAATTCATGAGCGAGCCCTGTGATACCAATGATAACGCACCAAGTGACAACGATTACATTATTAATTCAACCACGATCCCCCAAGAAGTCATTGTTCCTAAACCAATACCCGACTACAAGAGACACAGACGGGCACAGACATTGGAAGCTTTGATGGAACCATTTTCAGCTATGAAGGTAGGATCAGATAATTCGAAACCCACTGAACGGAATAGACGCAGGTACGAGCTTTCCCATAGTGTTTTCACCACCTCCCCTTCAATCATCCATTCCGAGGAAAGCAGTATCACCGCCAAGACGCCCAGCTCGCCATTGAGCATGAATCAAAATATTACTAACAAAATTGAGATTCTGTCGACTTATTCATCCAAAGCCACCTTATTATCTGTTCACCTTAATGGTTCCAATTCCTCGATTCCCGGAAGTCCCTCCAATATGAAGAAATCGTCAACACTTACCCAACTAGACATGGACACAGCTTCAATTAATACCACCACGACCGCACCGAACGTGGTCACTCCCATTCAGGTGACGGCTCGTATGAGCACCTGATCATGTAGTTTAGTGTTTCTATAGAATGCATCCGCAATATGTATAATTCCTGTATAATAATTTTTGTTAAATGGATGAACCTTGAAAAAGCCACCAAACAAATAATCTGTAATTCTTTTAATCAAAGCGAAAGAAGAAGTAATAAGAAAGTTTCCTAGGATTTAGACTGTGTTACAAGGAGCTAGTCTCGTAAAACTAGGTCGTCGAGAACTGTTCTATTTTTATTCAGAGCAGTTCATCATTTTTCCGTCTATTTGATATAATTATCCAATAACCTTGAATAACGTCTCATTATCTGAAACTCTTTATCTTTTCCTAACCAGTAATTGACTTTTTAGTGAATAAAATGCAATCTTGGCGGCTGCGAACTTTTCAAGAAATTGTTTTTTGCCGCCAACTAAAAGGAAGCGCTTACAATAATGAAAGCTTCTTCAGTGTATCGAGGCTTCTTACTCGCTAGCTTCTGCCTTGAGTCCAACGCAGTTTTATTTGATAATCAAGAAGGTTTGGAATTTGTCCTGAACGAGTCTTTTGTCCATGAATTGAGCAAAAGAGGTCAACATGAGGAGATTCCATTGATGAAGGTGGAGGATCGGAGTCCTGGAAAGTTGTGCTCTCCCGGATATTATCCTACTCGTATGTATTATCTTGAGTACTTGATAATTTTTGGAAGCTGGAATATCTCATTACGTCGAGTTTTTACTAACCGCCAGCCCTTGGAGGCAGAATTGATTCGGTATGGCAGAAAGCATACGCTTCTGCTCGGAAAATTGTTGAAAAAATGTCTATACCTGAAAAAGTCAATTTGACAACAGGAACGGGATGGGCTTCGGGTCCTTGTGTGGGAAATACAGGCTCGGTGCCACGGTTGGGAATTCCCAACTTGTGTCTTCAGGATGGACCTCAGGGTGTTCGTTTCACCGATTTTGTCACTCATTTCCCATCAGGTCTTGCAGCCGGCGCGACCTTTAACAAAGAGTTGATTCATCTTAGAGGTAAAGCTATCGGAAGAGAGCATAAGAAAAAAGGAGTGAATGTTGTTTTAGGCCCCACCGTGGGCCCAATTGGCCTCAAAGCTGCTGCTGGACGTAATTGGGAAGGATTTGGAGCAGATCCTTACCTCCAAGGTATAGCAGGAGCTGCCACTGTAGAAGGTATTCAAGAAGAGGGAGTGATAGCATCAGTGAGACACCTTGTGGGATATGAACAAGAGCATTTCCGCCAAGTCGGTGAGTGGGATGAAAATGGATGGGGTAATTTGGAACACTCAATTAGTTCCAATATCGGAGATCGTGCTATGCACGAAATCTATTTATGGCCCTTTGCAGACACCGTAAAGGCTGGTGCCGGAAGTGTAATGTGTTCATACAATAAAGTCAATAATACCAATTCATGTGAAAATTCTTATTTGATAAATTATTTGTTGAAAGAAGAATTAGGATTCCAAGGATTCGTTGTTTCAGATTGGGGTGCTCAACACAGCGGCGTTTACTCCGCTCTTGCTGGGCTCGACATGACCATGCCAGGAGAAGTTTTCAACGAATGGTTGACCGGAAAATCTTATTGGGGACCATTGCTTACTCGCGCAATCTATAATGGAACTCTTCCGCAAAAGAGACTTGACGATATGGCTACAAGAATTGTCGCACCATTTTTCGCAGTCAAATCTGCAACATTGCCGCAAGAGGAAGAGCATCCGAACTTTAGTTCTTGGACTCATCACACCTATGGCCAACAATTCCCATACCAGCATTTCGGACCAATCATCCAACTGAATTGGCACACAGACGCAAGATCCGAATTTAGTGAAAGCACGGCTTTAGCAGTAGCTCGTGAAGCGATCGTCTTATTGAAAAACTATGGTCACAATTTACCGATTGCAAAATCTGACGGTGTTCGTCGGCTTTTGATTGCCGGTCAATATGCCGGCGCAGATGGAAATGGGTTCAATTGTAAAGATCAAAGATGTATCGAAGGTGCTTTGACTTCAGGATGGGGCTCTGCTGCCGTCAATAATCCTTTCGTTGTAACGCCCTATGAAGCAATTGCAGAAAAGGCCAAACACCAGGGCATCGTCGTTGATTACACCGACGATTCATGGAACCTAGATAGAGCATGCGAGCTTGCTGATTATGCAGACATGGCTATTGTGGTGGTTGGAGCCAATTCCGGAGAGGGATATATTCAGGTGGATAACAATTATGGAGATCGTCGAAACTTATCTTTATGGCACAATGGAGATGAATTGATCAATACCATTGCCGACAAAAACTGCAAAACCATAGTGGTGGTCAATTCTGTTGGTCCAGTAGATATGGAAAAATGGATTGAGCATGAAAATGTCGTTGGTGTGATCTATGCTCCGCCTTTGGGTCAATATGTCGGTACTGCTATAGCAGATGTATTATTTGGAGACATCAATCCTTCAGGAAAATTGCCATTTACACTCGCCAGAAAGAAACAACATTATATCCCAATTGTTGACGATATGGGAGATTGTGGAGCCCCTCAAGACGATTTTGATCGCGATATCTATCTTGACTATAGATTCTTTGACAAACACAATATTAAGCCAAGATTTGAATTCGGGTTTGGATTATCGTACACCAGCTTCAAACTAAGTGATTTGAGTATTAAAGAAATTAATGCTCCTAGTGAATACCTACCATACCCTGAAGAATACTTACCAGTATTTCATAACATTGAAGATGACGTCTGTGATCCAGAAGATGCTTTATTTCCTCATGAAGAATTTGAACCCGTTCCGGGATATATTTATCCATTCTTGTACAACGAAAATGTACAGACTTTGGAAGACGGAGACAATTTCGATTATCCTAAATTTTATCATCCAGATTATCCAACAAGTCCACCTATTTCAGGAGGAGGCCTTGGGGGCAATGATGCATTGTGGGAAGTGATCTATGAAGTCAACGCTCGAGTGAAAAATGACGGGAAGTACAAAGGAGGCTATGCTGTGCAATTATACATCGAGTTCCCAAGCACAATAGTTGCTTCACCACCCAAGGTTTTGAGAGGATTTGAAAAAGTTTTCTTGGAACCAGGCAAGTCTACAAAAATAAATTTTAAGATTTTACATCGGGACTTGAGTATTTGGGACACGTTGAGCCAAGAATGGATTATTCAAACTGGAACTTACAAGATTTACGTCAGTTCATCCAGTAGAAAGGTCGAATTATGTGGTGAAATTGACATAGGAAGCTAGAATCCATTTTCATACGCACCTAAGAACAATTCGCTAAGACTAGCCTCAACCAAGAATCCATTTGGTAACTAGCATCGAAGGTAAGTGCAAGAATTAGCAATTAATGCATAAGTTACCCATGTGCTTAGTTGCCGATAGGTGGTAGGTAATTAATTATATCAGGATCGAAAAGCACGATGTTCTCATCATGACATATCTTTCTAGGAAATAAAAGTTGCTATCATGTCAAAGTTAAAAATTCGACTTGAATCAAATGTAATCATACTAGAGCTTAATCAGCATCGGTGATTCTGGATTTTTTCCAGCCCTATGGTCTCACTAGTGAGGCTTAAACTGATAAGCCAAGCGAAATAATTAAATCCGAAAAGCATTCTATTGTTTAGGTGAGGGATGGCTACAAAGGTTTGTGCCCGTAACCCTGAAGGAATTACCGAGTTTGAAATGATTGACTGAAATGGGACTTTGACTTTTCCTCGAACTTAGATCCTATTCAAACAATTCGATTCAAACAGAAATTCATCTCGAAATCACATTCAAAAGCTTCAATCCTTAATTTTTAGCGCAGGTACGCTTTTTCGCCTTCATTGCATCTTTCTTAACTTCTTTACGCTACATTAGAAACCTTGCCTTGAAATAGACGTGAATCGTTGCCAAGATTTTAGAAATGGTAAGGGATATTGTCAGAGTTGTCAAGATTGGGCGCGAAAAAATTGCGCTTCTATTCTTCCTTCGCTTCTTCGTGCGCAATCGGCCCTAGTGGCTTATTTGCAATTATAAGCCCTCCTGCAACCTTGCGTAGCCGTGCTAAATAGTTTTATATGAGAGCTGCGTCCACCTATCACAAGCGATCAAATTACTACTATAGGGATGAACCCCTATTATCGATCAGTTGTATACGTACCTTTTATACCTATGAAAAATGTGTCTTTGGGGCACATTTACGGAAACCTGGATGCAAAGTTTCACTGAAATCAGTGATAACTTAAATTTCTTGTAGGCCAAGAAAAAGTAGGGATTGAGGGTTACAAAACCGTTGACAGCCTTTATCGGCTTGACACCCTGTAGTGGGGCGAAGTTGGACAAGAGGTTGGCTAAAATTCATGCTTCAGCCGTTGCAAGTGGGGCGAATTCGGACAAAAAGGGTTGCTAAGGTCCATAATTCAGCCGTTGCAAGTGGGGCGAATTTGGACAATCATGAATTAGCCGTTGAAAGTGTGCCTAGCTCGACAAAAAGGGTGGCTAAGTGGGTTCCTGAAGTCTTAGCCTCCCACCATTGTCATTCCTCGAATAGCCGGGTCGAGGGATCTGAAATGGCACAGCCATAATAATGGCGTAAGCCAATGGTACGATACAGATTAATAGCAAGGGTGTGGATAAGATCTCCGATTCTAGCTTTGGCTCTGACCACTAAAGTAGGTATTTGCGCCTTTCGAGGGCCTCGGATGCAAGAGGCACAGATACTACCGAAATGCATTCAAGGGTGAGAGATACTGACACTTGGTAGTTCAAAACTGAAATTAGGAGACGTATGGCTTGCCGTAACTTTAATGATTGGCTGTGTTCATCCGTTTTCAGCTGAGGGGGTGGCAGTTGGTAGACGTTATGCGGGTATTCACCTCGAGGTTATGAAACAAGTCCGTCCGTTCGGATAAAATAGTACGGTGAGCTTGCACCCAAACAATAAACGGGAAAAATAGGAGCAAAGGATGGTCATGAAGAGGGTTTCACGTTTAGGGACTAGACTCTTATTGGATTGAACTAGGTTTAATTTGGAGCCGTGCCGAGAGGCAAGAATTGGATACCTGGTGATAAGAGCGTTGACGAATTCTTTGACACAACCCTTATCAATGGCGATTATATATATAAGAATGAATGAGTAAATTTCTTGGTGTTCCATTAGTATCTCTAAAATTTCTTGGTGTTGATAGAAATCGCTTCGCCATTAATTCGGGATAGTGATAGACATAAATATACCTGCAAATTCTTTGAAGCTTATTATCTTTACTAGACGATTAAAATATTCAGTATCGATGTCACCAGTCACAATTGTTACAGATCCTAGATCCTCGGGAAAGGGTAAGGATTTTTCAACAGTGCTGGAGAAAGCTATTCCCAACAAGGAAGATTTGGCAGAAAAGCTTGGTGATGCTCATTCCAACCTAATGTCTACCAAACATATTATCATCTGCTTGCTGGCGTTGGCCATAGCTTCAATTATTTCGTTTGTTGACCAAACAGGTATCACGGTTGGACTAGCAGAAATTGCAACGGATTTGGATGCTCGCAATACAATTAACTGGGCAGGCACAGCTTCATTGTTGGCCAATACTGTGTGTCAAGTGTTTTTCGGTAGACTCTCAGATATCTTCGGAAGAAAGAGTGTGTTGATGACATGTTTGGGGATCTTAGCCATTGGTGACGTTGCATGTTCAGTTGCCAAGACTGGGGTTCAGTTTTTCATATTTAGAGCTCTCGCTGGGATTGGAAACGGAGGAGTTTCTTCATTGAGTATGGTGATTTTAAGTGATATTGTCACTTTGAAACAACGGGGGAAATACCAAGGAATTTTGGGATCTTCCGTTGGGATCGGTAATGCAATCGGTCCTTTCTTAATGGCGGCATTCATCAAGGCTGGTTCTTGGAGGTATTTCTATTATTTTTTGGCACCACTGGCGATTCTAGTAATGATCGCAGTCTACTTGCTAATTGATGGCCGCGGCAAACAATTGAACGAGGTGATCACACGAAAGGAAAAGTTTAAGAAGATTGACTACCTTGGTTCACTAGCCATTACGATTGGACTTACTTTAATATTAGTTCCTATTAGTGGTGGTGGCTCCAGCTATTCATGGTCAAGTCCTTTGGTGATTGTTACATTCATAATTGGTGGAATTTTTTGCATCCTATTCATTCTCATCGAATGGAAAATTCCTGAACTTCCTATGATTCCATTGAGAATGTTCAAGAACCCTTCGTTATGCTTACTTTTCTCTGCCAATTTTCTCTTTGGGGCCTCTTACTATAGTCTTACCTATTACTTGCCTTACTATTTTCAAGTGGTCAAAGGTAAAGATACGTTGCACACCTCGATATTTTTCTTGCCTTTGGTACTCAACCAAGCCGTTTTCTCCATAATTGGCGGCCAGATCATATCATTCACCGGTCACTATCTTTATGTGGTGATGGCGGGTTTTGCACTTTGGGCACTCGGCAATGGCCTACTTTTATTATGGACCAGAACGCTTGGTGATGGAATTGCAATTCTTATTTTATTTATCATTGGAATGGGAGTGGGTTTCACGTTCCAGCCATCGATGGTCGCTGTGCAAGCACAGGCCAAAAAGACAGATCGTGCAGTTGTGATATCTATCCGAAACGTCATGCGGTCCTTAGGTGGATGTGTTGGTATAGCCTTGTCATCCACGATCATCAGCAATAGTTTGTTGAGTGAATTGAATACAACAAAAGCACGTACAACCCTCCCACCTGACTATATTGAAAAGTGGAAGCGTACCATATACTCAAAAATTACAACAAATGGCTTACAACCGGCCCAAGTGGAGTATGCCAGAGACTGCTATGTCAAGGCTTTGCACAATTATTTTGCAATGCTCGTGGCATTCATGGGATTCTGTTTCTTGATTTGCTTTTTCATTAGAGATCGAGGTTTGTGTTGTATCGATGAAGTTCCACAACCAAGCAAGGAAGATGTGGAGTCATCGGATTGCTCCCAATATCCAATTAGTGTTTCAACCACCAAGACTTCAAGCAAAGATAAGACACACCACTAAGACTGAGATATAAGTGATGTGGAGACACCATTCTTGACGTCATCAATATTCCGATCGTTTAGAGCAGCACATTGAATTTTTTAATTCATCATCATTATTTCATTCGTCTAGATCAGCACATTCAAATTTTTCAATATTGTTATTATTTTCTTGATTGTTGAGACACTTTTAGTATTCACTTTAGACTTTAAGCTTAAATATATGCTTTACTTCGTCAGGCCAGTGAGCTCTCTATGAATCAAATTCCTTGATAACATTGGTATCCGGTATTCCGAGACCGAAAAGATAGACGATGCCACACTCGTACGATTAATTTTTAAACCATGAAGTTAAGCTTTGTTCTTATTTTTTCCAGAAGGAAAAATAATGCGCTCTTGACACATCCGCAGCTATTCTATATTTGCGTTAAAAAATGTTCCCTACGTCATAAATTAATCACTTTGGTGACTTAAGAATTCCATGCTTTGATGTATTATCGCAAATAAAGTGCCTCGGTCTGGTTTAGAGAACACAAGCTTCAAAGCAAGCGACCATGAATAGAAACAGCGCTGTTCGTGGAAATGTAGGCTGATAATGTTGAGATAACGAATGATAGTTAATTTACTAGGACCCGTTGCTTTGGATTGTCAATAGGAGAGTTGCAACGGTGAAGAGGGGCAGACGAGGGGCGATACGCTTGACTCCAACGTCCAACTGTGGCTGCATCTGCATGTCTCCGCCCCATTAATTCTTCCTCCCTATCGTTCTAATGAAGCGCAAAATCGAGCGCAAATTCTGAAAGCGCAATTAAGCACGTGACACGCTCCATTTGAACGCGTTTCTCTGTTTACTTTACAGCCAAACCACTTCCAAGCAAATGTACGCTTCCACCTCCAGGAATCCCAATCGGTACCTTCCTGACGACATCCCGAAAAACAAGCTGGTGTTTCATGACTCCGCCAGTATCGATGATTTCATAAATAGGCCTACTCGCCGTAACCGCCCAGAAATACCACGACTCCCCACCACTCGGCGGCTCAGTCCTCCCGCTACCAGAACGTCTTTCAGGCCAGTAAACGAAGGAGAGAGACTTGGATATAAAAGCTCGGATCGATTCATAAGCAAAAGCACGAGGAAAGATCATGGATATGACCGTGTAAACAGATACGAAGATAGATCAAGGTTCAGTAACGGAACAAGAGAAAGGGAAGATAGATCCAGGCTCAGCAATGGACCAGGAAGATCAATTCTCAGATCACGGATGCTCAATTCGCCTATTCGGGCACTTCCTTTGCAATCGTCTTCGTCTCCAATCAGGACTGAAAGGCTCTACAAATCGGTGCCTTCTACGAAAAGTAGGGCAAATTTAGCTAATAGTGGCAGAATCCACAAAAATAACGATGCTAGTGGTAAAGGGGATAAAGGATTTTTTGGCCGGCTCAAGAAGTATCTTGGAACCGTGGCTGAACGCTTCGATTCTAATGATGATAGTGTCAGCAATGTGAGGAGTTTATTGAATATCAAGGATGAACCAGAAGAGAAGGCTTCAATTGGGCGAGAATCGAACTTCAATTTTGATTTTGAGTCGAGAACGAATGGACTCGAATACTTGAATCGTACTCTGTCGAAACCACCATATGAGCTCCGCCTGAAACGGGTTTCGTTTCATGATGGGAAACAAGATAATGCCACAATTGAGAACTTGAAGGCCCAAATCAAGGAGAAAGATAGTGTGATACAACAGCAGAAAGAGTCACTTATCACCGTCGAGAAACGGGCTGAGAAAGATCTCGAACGTTATAATCTTGATATGGAAGATTTGGAACGTGCAGCCAAAAAAGCATTTGAGGATCAGGAAGATTTAAAGCTGGAAAATAGTAGGCTTAGAAAAAATATCGAGGAAGTGTCGCATTCGATGGATAAGACCAAGAAGGAATACGAGAGGAAATTCGAAGAGCTTTCTCAAGAAGAATCCAGAATTGCGAGTCAATTACTCAAATTGGAAACGCGTAAGAGGGATTTGGAAAATTTTGGCCTAGAGCTTGATTTAAGAAGTTCAGAGTTAGATCAAAGGGAAAAGTCTATCAAAGATTTAGAGCTCAAGAATTTGCTCCATCTGAAGTTGGCCGAAGTAAAGGAATCTTTTGAAAAGCAAAATTTCAAGCTTACGCAAGAAGCGATTCAAATTAAGACTATGATTGATAAACATAGCAATGAGTACAAAAGGTTGAGAAAACTTTATGGTTACTCTATTGGTTCAATCAATTTACTCGAAGTAGAGGATCGTGAACAGTACAGATCTATCTTCGACAAGATCGACAACGAGATTGGATACTTTCAAGTTCATAATCACTCCAATGATACGAGTGCCGAGATTATGGATAACAGTTCGTCGATCGAGGAACAGTTCAAAACTTTCAACGAAGAGTTATTGAAAACGAAAGAATCTAAAGAATCGAAATTGAAGGAATTGACCGAAACACTTCTAGTATTGAATCCAACTGGAAATATGAACACTGCTTCCAAAACAGATATCCGAAAGTTGTATTTAAAGAAGTATAAGATCCTCTACAAATTGAGGGCAATCAATGAAATATTGGCCAAAATGAATCTAGTTTTCGAGCTTCAGGAGGATGCTAAGGTTTTGAAGCTGCTAGAGGAAAAAGGATTCAGTGGAGTCCGCGAAACCTATGGAAAGGTCAAGAGACAAGTTGATGAAAAGTATTTGTGATTCAAAGAATTAATGAAAGAAGGTTGATAATGATAGATCAGGAGGTTGATGAAGGAAATTCGTAGTACATTTCAGAGATAAATAATATGAAAATGGAGCTCCTCACAAGTTTGAGCAAATTTGCTTCCAAATAATTGTAGTTCCATTGAAGTTGGCATTCTTATATTGGGTGCAAAAAATGGAGTGTAGCTAAATTTCCGAGATTGTCACGTGATACATTATGCAGGTCAGCATCTCGACGCGTCCTACCACAACCTTATCCACCATTATCAGTGTACTCCAGTGTACTATCAAAGCCACTTCCACCAATCTGGCGGCCATCTAATTATTATTAGTGCAACTGGAATATTCCACGATCCTTTTTTGCGCTTTCAAAACTTGAATTTTCACGAATTTCAGCCAGATACCAACTACAACGACAAGTGATTAAGAAGTCCCAATAACCCTCATAGACAAAGCACGATTAAGTCAAACCCAACTTTACGATAGGATATCCCTAGATAACGACTTTTTGTTCTTCAAATCACGACTTTAGCCCAATTTCCCATCCATTTTCCATCATTTTCCAGTTTCGATGTCTTCACTTCCAATAAAGCTCCAACCGTCCAATCTTCGGCCAATCGCATACAGAATCCTCTCGAAGAAGCACGGACTCAATCTCAAAACAGATGCTTTGGCGATTCTTACGGAAACGATCAGTCACAAGTTCGGATTCGAGTGGAAAGGCGCAAAAGCGCAACAGTTTATTGAAGAAATTGCGCGTATCTGGAAGGTGGAAGATCGAGGATTATTCATAGAAGGAGAAGGTTTGAAACAAGTGCTCAAAGAGTTGAACAAGAAGAAAGAAGGGGAAATTTCAGAGGAGCCAAAATTGGCTGGAAGATCAGATACGATTGTGGATAATGGAGAGAAAGAAGAGGAAGAAGAGGAAAGAGAAGAGGCGATTAATTGGAAGGATTATTTCCGAGTGGTTAATCCAGACCAGCAGCCGAAGTTCCGCTTTGATAAGAATCGGAAACAGTTCAATTTGGTCGTAAATGAGAAATCAGGAAAAAATGGGAAAGGAGGCTCTTTGGTGGCCAAAAACTTGGATTCGACAATCGAATTATTCTACAATCGGTACAATTTGATATTTGATAGACTTTCGAGACACGAGAATTTCCAAAAGGCGTCGTACTCCAATTTATCTTCCTTGAGAAGACTGATGAGTTCAGCCAATAATGAGAGTTCCAGTAACGAAATCACGCTTATCAAAAACGTCGTTGGCCGTGACGGCTCCAAATTTATTTTGTTTGGCTTATTGCTGAAGAATTCCGCTGGAAATTACATTTTGGAAGATTCCACCGATTATATCGAATTGGACATAAGTCAGGCATTCAAAGCCGAGGGGTCCTTCTATTGCGTGGGGATGTTTGTGATAGTGGAGGGAATCTATTCTGCCAACGGTGGCTCTTCCAACCAGATGAACGACTATATTGGTGGCTGTTTTCACGTGAGTGTGATTGGGCATCCACCAGCGGAAAGAAGAGATACCAGTAGTGAAAACTACGGCAGTTTGGACTTTTTGGGCGTGCAAACTAACCCAGGGGGCAGTGGTCCCGGTAGCAGTGGTGCTAGTCTGCTTAAAATGGAGAAGACGTTGAAAATTAATAAATCTTGGAGGAAAAAATTGACGAGTTTGGAGAAAAGTTTGAGCACCCATAAAATTATCCTCTTGGGCTCCGATTGTCACCTTGACTCCTTCAGGGTGATGGACGGTCTTAAGAAGTTATTCGGGTCCATCGAGTCCTCATTGGACGATGAAATTTCCGTGCCGTTAGCTTTAGTTATGGTTGGTTCTTTCATTTCCAAGCCCTTGACGGCCACCAATTCGTCCGTTTCCACCATTTCCAACTCCGAGTACTATAAGAGCAATTTCGACAACTTGGCCAATTTACTCACCGGGTTCCCCCGGCTCGTCAAGACGTGTAAATTGATTCTTGTTCCCGGTAAAAACGACCCTTGGCAAACGACTTATTCGCTTGGAAGTTCCAATTTGAACTATTTACCGCAAAGATCAGTTCCAGAAGTATTCATCAACCGTTTGGAACGGCTCTTCCCCAAGGGCAACCTCATCAAGGCCTGGAATCCGTTCCGAATTAATTATCTTTCTCAAGAAATCGTTGTTTTGAAAGACGATTTATTGAGTAAATTCAAAAGGAACGATATTATTTTCGAACACGATTTGGATCTCGAAGAACAACGCTTGGCCCAGGAGAAAGAACAGATGGACGACGATGACCAGAGAATTAATAATTTGGTGAAGGAAGCGAAAAATGGCGATCTTCACATCCCAGAAAAAATTCGTCAGGCTCGGAAATTGGTGAAAACTTTGTTGGACCAAGGAAATTTGCAACCCTTTCTTCGCTCGTTGAAACTCGTGGATACGAACTACGACCATGTGCTTCGGATCGAGCCGTTGCCCACGGTGCTAGTGCTAGAAGATGCTGGAGTAGAGAATTTTGAAGTGACCTATAACGGCTGTAAAGTTGTGAATGTTGGGCGGCTAATGGCCAATAGTGGGCGTAAATTAAATTATGCGGAATACTTTCCGTCCGGGAAGCGCTTTGAATTTCGCGAGATTTACTTTTAGAGAGGGTAAAGATAGAGTTGGAGGGAGTTTTGGGGGAAAATGGGGGAAATTCATTTTGACAGATTTTGAGATGAAAATTGCTTTGTCGGAAGGCTGAAAAATTGGCGGTAACGATAGAATTAGAGGCAAAAATTGCTTTACCCAAAGGCTGAGAAAGCCCAGTTGGTGACCATCGTTAGGAGCCTACAGGATGAAGATTGTAATTGGTATAACTAGGAGTCCATGTGCCTAGCTGCATCCAAGGGCCCGCGCTCAAGTCCGAGATTCAATCTTACCGACCGGGCGCGAGGTCATGTAACAATAGGCACAAGCAAAAATCGCAACCTGTGCAGAAGGAGAGCATATGCTCGGTGCTTTATTGAACAAGGACAAGCGGATGCGTATTTTTAAGCAAAATATAATAAGTAACCATGCCATAAGGGTGACTGTATTAATTTATTGTTAGGTTGGTGGAATGGACATAATACATGGCATAGATTTGCCCAAGATTATCTTGAATAAACAGGTATGATCGCGATTCATTTCCGCTGTAGCTTGCTGACTCAATAAAATATTTATCGGCGACATGGCGCTATAATTCAATAGCTTAATTGTGCAGAATGCACCAAACGGGTGAAATGATGGGTATAGATCTGGAAAGCGCTGGCCAGCAGTTGCGTTGGTTTCTGCAGGTTTACGAGAAATTACGGACCTATTTACAGCCTAATCATAAACACAGCAACATGAAGATCAGCTCGCTCATCGATGTGAACGGCACTACTGGAATTGCTGGCAGTGGTGATGTTCTGCGAGGGCCCTGAGAGCTTGGTGGAGGTGCGAGATACATAAATAATATGCTTTTCCAACCCAGAAATATTTTGCGCTTTAATTTTTCATCTGAATCAGGATGCAGCCATCGCAGAATGGCTCATATATTTTGAAAGGCTGCAACAAGTAGATAATAACGATCAAGAGTGCGGATTACACTTTCAGAAAATTTACTATTATGTTAGCAGTTGCGCGGTTTTTAACCCAGAAAGACTGGTCTGCAGTAGATTAAGTGGTTTATATGCAGTCTGAATTTTTATCGCTGCAGGAATTAAAGTTTCTTATATACAGTCCATGTTTATCGCGCAGGAAATCAAGCTTCTTATATACAGTACACGTTTCTCCTGTTGGGGGTGGATCCTTGACCAGCTTATGTGCACGCCCCTATTCAACTCCGCACGCATATGCAGAACCAACATCGACACTGAATCAACTCACCCTTGAGTCCCACCACAACCGAACAATGCCAGACACTTTGACGTTTCTTGTCAAGAAACACATAGACTACGTCACCGAGCAGGACTCGCACCGTGCGTACGAGTACTGGCTCAGTGAGCACCTCCGCATGAACGGACTCTACTGGGGCGTCACTGCTTTGGCCACGATGAACCAGTTGGAATCGAATCTCCCCCGCGCCAAAGTAGAGGAGTATGTTATGAGCTGTTGGGACGAACGAAACGGAGCCTTCGGGGCTTTTCCTCGCCACGACGCTCACATTCTCTCCACGCTATCAGCCCTTCAGATCCTTGCGATCTACGACGTCAAACTTCCTACGCTTGATGCAGACAAAAAACAACGCCTTGTGTCGTTTATCACCGAATTACAACAGCAGGATGGTAGTTTTCAAGGGGACGCGTTTGGCGAAATCGATACTCGTTTCTCGTACACTGCGCTTTCGTCGTTATCGATTCTCGGCGAATTGACTGCCAAGATCGTGGATCCGGCCATTGAGTTTATCATGAGGTGTCAGAACTTCGATGGCTCGTTTGGCTTGGTTCCAGGCAGTGAAAGCCACGCTGCACAGGTATTTGTCTGCATAGGGGCGCTTGCAATCTGTGATAAATTGCACTTGATCAAAGACGATACCAAATTGAGTAACTGGTTAAGCGAAAGACAAATATTGCCCAGCGGCGGGTTCAATGGCAGACCAGAAAAATTACCAGACGTGTGTTACAGCTGGTGGGTGCTTTCATCCCTCGCAATCTTCCAAAAGAAGCACTGGGTGGATTTGCGGAAGTTGGAAAATTTTATTTTATCATGTCAAGACAGCGCTGATGGCGGAATTAGTGACCGCCCAGACAACCAGACAGATATCTACCATACGTGTTTTGGCATTGCAGGTTTGAGTCTTATTGACCATGCACGTTATCAGTTTAAAGAAATCGACCCCGTATATTGTATGCCACGCGAGGTGACCCAACACTTCACAAAATGGAAGCCCGAGAATTAGCTGCAATGCAAGAGACCTACCTGCATAAACAAAAAGTGCCATATGCGACCCTGGCTGGAGCCATTGGCTGCGGAGATACATGGATATAACCTTTCCTATCTGGGGAGGATGCCGAGACGCCGAGAAGGATCTGGTTCGGGAAGCCCAGCGGCGTTTGTGGTCAGCCAGGTGAGCAAACCTACAAGCTGACGGGGCTTGGTGGGGGGCCCACGGGAGCACTGTTCCAAGTGGGGGGGCAATGCTGGCATGACTGGTTGATGGTGCTGGGCGCGTACATAACGATATGTGATATGTATAGATTGATAGATAGCCGATCCAGATTAAAAGTGCAACTAACAAAGAAAAATAATTGTGCGCGACATAAAAAATAATAGCTACATAAAAAATCTTTTCAGTCAAAACCAAGGGTTGCAGCACGTTTAGTATTATTGATCCATGTCACGTGGCAATCCTTACGCCTGCAAGGAAGAGATTGAATAATACATGCAAAGGTACCGAAAAATCATGCCACTTCTGCAAGCAATTGTACCCAAAACTGAAAAAAACCATTCCCCGCCACTGCCACGTAGTATCTAAGGTGGCAGCATACCGGCATGGTCTAATCTGGATGCAGCGGTGTAAGGATGCGCTTACTTAGCCTTCGATGGACCGGATCGTACGTTAGAGTGGCAAATTGTTGTCATGAGCGCGGGCATGACCTTATTCCTTAAATACAGAAAGAGCCATTTTTAAAAACAGTTGCTATCGAAATATTTTCACAGATTCCAACGGTCTCAAAACCTTCTGTTACTTGATTGCCGGACCTATTTGTGGAAACACTCGCAAAATGTCTCGCAAATTATACTCCGGATAAATTTTCTTACTATGCATCTAAAAATATTGACGCGTGCGCGCTAACCTAGTTACATATTATTTTGTCAAATCATATTGGCAAATGTACGTGTGATTAGTGGCTATTGTTTTGCAACTTAGCATGCTTCTATCCTCCCTCAAATATCCTTAACGACTTTCGTTGCTGCAACACCGCGGTGCATCACCTGCGCTGATCCACGGTGGTAATGCCCGCACTATACCCACATTTATGCTGCAGAAACACGCTGTTGAACCTTCTATTTGAGCCCCGGATCTTTCAAAGTAGCCTAAACCCTTTTAGGGCGAACTTCAACACGCGCTCGAATTAACTCTTAAGTTTGGCAGGTTTAGGAGAGTGCGTGCAACTATTTCCGGTGAGGATGCGGTGCGTTTCCGCTGCCGGACTCTGAGTGTAACCTGAAATAGAGCCAAGATGTGGTTGATATGTTGCTTACTTAGGCTAGACAAATGTGGCGAGCCATCGCCTTCGTTCCGCTTCTCGCTCGTACAAGCGACTTAATACCGCAGATCAGCTGCGAGCAAGCACGAGGTCGTTTTAGGTTAAACTCGCCAGCTATAAATCGCATCTCACTTTTTAATATGTAGCCAATGCAAGTTCTAGAGTACGTGTCTGCTTGTACATGCGACTGAATTCCGTGGAGAGGATGATAACGTGCAGCCTTACATTTGATGATGCAGCAAAATGGTGGGGGTGGATGCATTTGTGGTTGAAACCTATAGTGTAAACTTTAGCTTTCGTAACAGCTGGCAACAATAGGCACACTCCGACATCATAGCAACGGATATGCCATCAAGTCTACATGAACTCTGCTTGGGTCACAGATCATAAGTGCTCATCGCCCGTTTGAGGTTGGAATGTTGCGAAACAGAAAACGGAGATTGCCAGGGCCCAACTTAAAAAGGTCAGCCTAGCTCATTGCGATGGGCGTCATGCCTGCCTGCGCACTGATGAAAGTCGGGGTGTGCATTTTGGTCGCGCCTTCACCTATCAACTGATTGGCGTTTGCAGGCAGTTTCAGTTAGCGAGCTAATACTTGACGTCGATATTCAAACTTGAGCCCCAGCTTTGGAATCTCTGTTATCGCATCCCCTAGACCCGAACTGTTGGCATTGTGGTGGGGGTGGGGGGGGGTTCGCATTCTATTGAATCATGCGCTATGATTAGGAGAGGGGGCTGACGAAAACCTTAAGTCTATCACCAATTCGCTTTTTAAAGAATTAAGGTTTGGAAATCGAATTACAATTCGTAAAGCACACATAAAGCTTGATTCACGCAGAATGTTGCGACGAGCGGAGAATGAAGCTAGTTGACTAGTCACCGCCATTCCCTACAAAGTCTAAATTTTTGATAGTGGTGGTTGCCAAATTGGATCTTTGTGCCGTAGATGAAGAGAGTGATGGAGATCTGTTCACCGAATCGGGTCTTGATGGTGGGAACCCCCTGAAGCTTAAACTACAAATTGTCCCACTTTCAACTCCGACACCGTATGTTTGAAATAAAGTTATTGCACGTCAGCTGTACCTTACAGCAAGTAGATGCATCATTCTGGTTGGAAGACTTAACTTTTGAAAAAACGCACGGTGCACCCCATAGTTGAAAGGCTAGAGATGGCTGTGTCTGACAAATATTAGTAAAGACCATAGTCTTAATGCACGGTACATCCCATAGTTGAACTACGCCTTTGTAATGCAAGGTGTACACCCCGGTCGAAAGGCTAGATATGCAGTGTTTCTTACGGTAAACCTTATTTGTATTAGTTGAAATGCGATATGCACTATTTCTTGTAGACATTATATTGATTATGTATCGCCTAATGGGCGTCTATACAGGTGCAGAGTTCGTGTTCGGGCATGAGGTGTTCAGACATGAGGTGTTCAATTCAACAAAAAGTTGATCGAATGATGGGATTTCTTGCGCTCGGAATTTCCGTTTTGGTGCAACGCATGGATGTTGGTCCCCGTACTGGTACCACTAATGATTCTTCTCCATCTGAATTGACACGCATTTGGGGTGCGATCTTGGAAAAACGACGAGATTTCTCGCCATCCGAGTTTCTGCACTTCTTTGAGTTCCCGAAGTAACTTGTCTTCTTTAGCCGACCAGGTTGTAGACTGTTTGGATCTTTTTCTTGGATGCATTGGTGGCATACTACCAGGAATTCCGGTGCCCGCTAAGTAAGGCACGGCCCCCGGCGCTATCATTGGCGAATGTTGCATATGCATGCCGGGAGAACCTTGGATTAAGGTTGGGTACATCCCTTGTGGGGGAGGTGCTTGGGCAGGATGCTGATGCTGACGCTGGAGCTGGAGTTGATGCTGTTGCTGCTGCTGTTGCTGCTGTTGATAATATACATATTGTGCATAGGACTGACTGTGAGGTTGATGAGCCATGGGCTGAGCCTCCGCTGGGGCGTTTTGCTGATAGTAATAAAATGACGACGACGGAGTGGGCTTGGATGTTTGGACCGAGTATGCAAGTGGGGGGGAAGAGGTGGTGGACTCACTTTGGTTGGGCTGTTGATGATGGTAGTACCGGGATGGCGAATATTGGAAGTACAGATCATTTGTGTCTGCAGCACCAGCTACAGGTGGAAGATGCGTAGCCATTGGATGTGCAGATGGTGACACATTGTTGGAGGATGCTTCGGGTACATATTCCTGTACTGTCGCTTCCAGAGCTATAGGTGGAAGCTGGAAGTTTCGAATACCTTCGCCAATACTGTGCCTAGTGGGGTACGAAGGGTAGTTGTTGTTGTATGACATTAAAGATAGCATGTCACTTGTAGTGCTAGTGAAGTTGGATGTGATCACAATTGAAGAAATCAGTGCTATAGCTTGTTTTTAGCTGAATCAGGCACCGATGGGATCAAATAGTTGTACTAGTCGAGATCAATGGAGCCGCACGAAGAGGAGCTAGCTCGATTACAATGCTTTGATTGTAAGGTTGCAAGAGGGCGGCGAAAGGAACGGCCGGGCAAGATCAGTAGATAAGTTGTTGGCGCCAATGATAGGATGAAGCCCCAGTTACTTTAAATAAACGTCTGATGTAATAAGTTAAGGCCGAAGGTGATGGCAGGGGGTCACAAGCACAAAAGTGAGACGATTATGGCAGTTGCAGAAAGGGAGATGTCTCGATAAGATAAAGGAATTGCGAGGGAGGAATCGCGACAAGTTATATAGTGATCAAAAGAGCTTTATGTAAGTATGATTATACAAGATTATATATGTATCCAGGGCACCTACTGGCATGAGGACTTCGCCAGCGTTTAGCAGTGCTTAAGCTTCTAGTTTAGTTAAACAACAAACCTCGACAAAATAATCGAAACCAACATGGAAAAATAACGTATCTGAAAAAATACTGAAAATCATATGTATGAGCTGCAGCTTCAAAAAATATGCATAAATCACTCCAAGTTTAGCTAATAAACAATTGCTTTGTGGCAAACTCTATTCCTTTTTAGGATTAAAAATTATTTTGTTGCAGCTTCATACATGAGCATGAGCAGAGAAAAATATTTTTGAGATTTTGGTCAAGCACACAACAATTGGAGCCATCTTGAAACATTTGAACAATACTTGTCTTGGCCTAACAACGTTTATACCTGCACCTAAACAATCGGAGAACCTAAATGATTTTTTCACGGCGCCAGGAACCATCTAAATCCGTACCAAAAGATGCCTTGAACTTATCCAGGTAATATCCGTGTTCTTCCGTCCAACACTCTCACCTCACGCTGGTTTGCCCGCCCTGGTTGTATCAAAAGTTGTTGAGTTATTAAAAGCTCCAGGGCGTATTCCGTAAATACGACATCTGGTGGAAGCTGCATAAATGCAAAAAATGGACTTGATTTGCTTATAGTATGATTTACAGTACTGGCGTGTGCAGGGTCGATTTGATTGAACATACACTCTACATACACTCTACATTTACGGCTTCGTATCTTCCATCACACCACACAGCCCAACACTGGAGATCAGACTTGGCTGCATCGAGATACGTGCCGCGATCTCCAAATCTAATCACTTGCACCTTCTACCCGCTGCCTACTGCATCGCATTTGCTTTTACTACTCTCGATGCTGGTGCATCGTACGCGTGCTCCCAAACTGGTGGGTTTTTCCGCCTTACCGGAACCGGATTGGCATTTAGAATTTCTTAACGATCTGCCAACGCTTGCGATAGCGTTTGGCACCTGCGGGCTCTTGAGGTCATGGTCACTACAGCGAGGCACCGCAACTTTTCTAGACACAGACCCTGAAAGAAGGCCCCAAGGTCACTTCACCCTAGCTGGCAATTCGCCACCAACAAAGAAATGACCCCATTCCCCCAAACAATTTGAGCTACAAAAGGCATTCTAGATTGCCGGAATGATTGGCCGTAGGCGGCGCGGAAGCGTCCAGGGCGGCCATCTTTTTCTACTAACTACGAGGGCGGGCGCGGCCTGGCCCGAGCATGCCCCCACCGATCGGCCTGATGGGGGGCAGCAGATGGGGGACTTGCGGTTTGTGCGTTTTTCTGCTTAAGCACGCTGTACAAATAAAATGGTGTGGCATCTATAACAAGATATATAGCAAGGCACTCGACCCCCGTTTTTCAAATTTATGCAATCGTCGTGAGTTTATTCACCTAGTGCTATTCAACACTGCTGCGCGGTTATGAGCAGCATTGCCAGTTGAGACAGCTCGATTTACACAATGCACAAAACCCACTAAAAAGTTTAAAAATCCAGGGGATGGGAAAAACACGCACTTTTCGATAGAAACCCTGGGAGCCCGAACGCGGGGCTGTGAAGGGTTCCCTGTACGATAGTAGCACTGATATGCGGATATTCACGATCATGCTTAACAAAACGGCCCTTTGCATTGTTCATGTCCCAAATCTTTGCTTTTTTTTTAATTCACTAGGATTGCCTTGCTATTGACAGTCTGTCAGATGACCCCACCAACCTTTTGGGATCGCATCTGGAGGAAGGCTTAACCATATCACAGATGAGATGGTCATCGCCCCGGCGCTACGTCATACTTTCCAGAACTCGTCACTTGCATCACGCGGGGACTTTTTATGTGCCCCAGCGTCATGTACCCACTATGTGGTCATTAGCTGCATCCGATATTTGCGCCAGACCCGGCGACTGCCCAGATTAATCCGAATACACTTGATTCACCGTGGTGACGGTTGCCCTTGGTGTTCATGTCTCAGAGATAATAGCTAAAAAGACAAAGGAGTTATTATTTCTGAAACACTTTGTGTGTGGGAAAGTGTAGATTGTGGTGATGCAGGAAAGCTTTGTTCAACCCCACCGTCACGTAGAATTCTCTTCTGATACGTTATGCCAGGGGCTAAAACGGTTAATTGTGGTGGAAACCATCTTGCCAGGGCTCCATAGGTTCTCCTAACAATATGTACGGACTTTTATTTACGCCAGCAAGTGCATCTTCTTGCATTTTTGCGCTCAGCATACATCGTCAAGGCTTGAACAATTACAGGGCATTACGGAGATGTCTCGAGCACTGTGCATGTATCGGCGCAACCTGCAGTGACGGTGCGCTTGCATAACCTTCAAGACCCGTAAGAATCATGACTCCGAAAGGACACGGCGTTCTGTCGGCTAGGACAAGAAGGCGATGCCACCTGGGATTCAGCCTCATCAAAAAGAGTGTTTGAAAAGTAGCAAAAATGGTCTATCTCGCGCTTGTGTATATTTGTTTATTAACCTACTTTCCCCCTGAGACATTGTTGGAAGTATTTTATTGCCTATCTATCAGAATATATTAAGGGATTTTTCATATCAAATTTGGTAGTTTCGTAACCAATGCTGAGAGATTAGCTGCAGTGACCATGCTGTCAACACCGACGATTTTGACTCTCGATAATTGGACCATGACCCGTCACTAGCACATAGCCGACATCTTAATTTGGGTGTGCTCGACTATGATCGCCTGTGCATCGTGCTTCTCTATTGTATAACATGACATATGCAGATTCTTGCTGTGCTTCAAGCAGTATGCACAGACAAGTGGGTGGACGTGGGTAGACGTGGGGTGGATGGTTACCACATCAACGCGCGACTGCGGCTGCTATCTGGGCCATCAAAATGTAGCCAAGTCCATGACCAGAACTGGCTTGGCTGGCAACAGTAGAACCTAAACTTCCTGGGTCAATTTTCTTAAAACTGTCACTCTCGACCAAATGCCAAATTCAGTACCAGAACTACCGATTTGGGCCAATTTCCAGCCCAATAATAGCTTTGTGGACCAAACTAAGACCAGAATAAAGATTTGTAAGCCAAATTGAACCAGAACCAAACTTCCGGGATAAAATAATCACCAGAATCAAACTTCCCGGGACAAAGCAGCGGAACTCCAAAACTTCATGACAGCAACGGAACTCCAGAAACCCCGGGACAATCCCAGACAATAAGCTGTATCACCGAGCTTCATGGAAATTCCTGCCTTTTTATGAACGATCATAGGAATTTTCAGCGATCACTTTTGATGACTTCAAGCTATCCAATTCTTCAATCTAAGTATGCAAGCTTCATAGGTATTCCAGCCATCACTCTCGAATACCTTAATTTTCATAAAAAATTCGAGTCATCAGTCTCGATAGCTTTCAATTTTCATGAAAAATTCCAGTCCTTCAGTCCTAAAATCCTAACTTCATAGGAAATTTGAGCCCTTCAGTAAGCTTCATAGAAGTCTTGAGCCTTCCACTGAGCTTGGTTTCCTTTCAAAGCCGGATTGCCAGCTTTAACTAGCTAGGCCGGCCCTCAGTCTCAACATGATCAAGTTTCATGAAAAATGAGAACTAGAATTGGCATTGTAGATTATTGATCAAGCTTCATAATATTAAGCACCAGAATTATCGCTTTGTGAAGTTCCGGTCCTTCAGTCTGATATAATAAACCAGCTTTGTGGTCATTAATCCTAATCATCAACCTTCATAGAAATTCCTCTTTATGATCAGGTTCGTAGGCCAATTTCAGGGCAATTACTAGTAAATCAATTTTCAATAGGCAACTTCAGGCCAATTTTAATCGGACAATTTTCAATAGGCCAACTTTCTCAAATAAATTGAAGTCTCCATTTCTCTAATTTCTTCTCTATCTCCCCTTCATTCTTGAGAACTTCTCTCTTTCCTAAGCACCAGAACTGCCGAACTTCATCGCCCACTGCTCGTACTGTTCCAACCCTTCGCTGGAAACACTCGGTCTAATATACTTCAAACTGGCCTTGAAATCTTCCAAATTAATTGCTCTAATATTTTCCGTCGCCGTCAGTAATAATTTATCCCCCAAAGAACGTAACGGTCCCATGGCAGAATCTTTAGCTAACGCCGTGATATCCGAACCACTAAATCCTTCCGTTAAACTCATTAATTCTTCAAAATCAGCTGCACTCAACTCGTTATTTTGGTAGTGCAATAACTTCTGGATCTGATTCTTTCTTGTTTCTGCTTCCGGTAATGGAATGTACTGTCTACGTACAAACCGTCTTCTGGCGGCCTCGTCGATCGACCACGGCAAATTGGTGGCTCCAAGGATCAAAACTCGCGACACGTCTTCTTCAGATTCGCGACCTGCTGCTGCGCTGGAAAGTTCGGACCATTGCACCAAAAATTCGTTTTTGATTCTTCTGGAACTTTCGACCTCTCCTTCTGTTCTTGAAGTTAGAAGGGAGTCGATTTCGTCGACAAAGACGATTGAAGGCGCCAATTTGCGCGCCAAAAGGAAAAGTGCCTTCACTAATTTTTCAGATTCTCCTAGATATTTCGAGGTTAAAGAAGAGGCACTGATGGAGAAAAAGGTCGATTTGGACTCGGTGGCCACGGCTCGGGCCAACATCGTTTTTCCGGTTCCGGGAGGGCCAAAAAGAAGCATTCCTCGTGTAGGTTCTCTAAGTCCTCTGAACAAATCGGGTCTCAAAAATGGATAGACCACCGCTTCTTTAAGCGAGTTTTTGGCACTTTCAAGCCCGACAATGTCGTCCCAGTACACTTCGTCGCCCTTGACGACGATATCGTTCAAGATCTGTTTCGCAGCCATTGGATCCACGCCCTTGATATTGCTGATAAAAAGGTCCTCTTCTTCTTCTAGGGTAAGTTCTTTTGGCGGAGAAGGTTCCAGAACAGGCTCGGGTGCTGGAGAGACTGATTCGGGACGCGGACTGCTCTTCTTCTTGGGTGCAACCTTTTTGGGGGCACTTTTCGCAGCCGGTGCCTTGACGTAATTGTAGGAAATATTAGAACCAGGCTTGGGTTTCGTTGCCGTCGTCTGAGCTTTGGGCTTAGAGGCCGCTGGAGCCACTTTTGGTTCCGCTTTATAGGTAGTTTTTGGTTCCTGTTTGTAGGAACTGGCGATTTTCGGCTTCGTTTTGGCGGACGTATTTTTCATAAGTGCATTGATATTTAAAGGTTTGGGCTGGTTGTAGATGTATCGAGATGCAGGCTTCGCTTCTGGCTCCTTGACCTCTTTAATTTCGAAGTTTTTGGATATTTGACTATTGAGCAAATCTGAACCCTTAGAAATATGACTATTGAGTGCTTCTGTACTTCTGGAGCCATGACTGCTCACATCTGTCGCGCTCTTGGAAATATGACTGCCCAATTTCTCTTGCGATTTATTAGGGCTCGATGTCTTTGCTATCGAGCCGGTGCTATGATGGTTGATTTTGATCCTGGGAGGCGGCGGCGGTGGTGCCTTCTTGATGGTCAAGTTTTCTAATGCTGAATGGGGAGGCTCTTCGTGGTCGCTGGCGTAGTAATCGCCCAAAATGTCGTCCTCCTCAAATGAAGCCCTTGGCTGAATAATCGTGGCATTTGAAGCCACGCCTGGATGAATGATATTGGTGGCAATGGTAGGACCTTCTAGATCGATCAAATTGGGCTCTGTTTCCTCGTTAGAAATCGCTGAGATCCCCGAAAACGTTCTGGAGCCATTGATTTTCTCCCAGTTATCGCCGAATTCGAACGAATCCTGGTCAAAATCCTCAAATGCACTTCCCAGCAATTTCTCCGCTCTCGAGCTCACTGGCTGGCTTTTTTTCGCCGTTGTAGCGGGCTTCTGCCACGAAACATTGGCCGCCTGTGATGCTTGATGGCTCTTTGTTTTCGACAAACTGGGACCGCTGGCGGGCCGCAACGACTTCAACATCGACCGCGAGTTTGTGGAGCTCAACGACAGTCTCTGGGAAGTATTCCTGAGCGAGGGGATCATCAGCGACAGTGGAGACTTGTTGGGACCAGGTCTCAGTAAATGACTGGGCGCAGAAACAGCGGCATTTTGAGCCACCTGCTGCTTCTTCCGGTTGATCTCGTCAACCCGCATCTGGACCCGGATCAAATGGCGAATGTTCTCGTCCCGGATGCCCTTGAGTTCCTGTAAAATGGTCAATTCATCGTTGTTGAACTTGTACACTTGTTTCTCGAACACTTCGATCTTGAAGAGAAGGGACGTATGCAAGCTTTTCCAGCCCTTGAGCGCCTCCTCCACCTGCTGCTTCTCCTCCAAGTTGATGTACTTGATGCTAAGGTTGCAACAGTCGTCGTAGGTCTGTTGGAGCTCTTCGAGCGGGGACAATTGCGGCGGTTTTTTGCGCAGAAAAAGCTTGGACATTGGGATGAAAGCGGTGGGGTGATCAAGGAGAGTGGTGAGGGATGTAATGGGCCTAAAATTGGGCGGTTGGGTGTGGTTTTGATGGCGTAAAAGCAGGCAAAACGATTAAAGGAATCGAATTAGTTGGTGGGTAAAAATCACGATTGAGAAGTGAAGGAAGGACGGCACGTGATGGGACTTAGTATGCAACTTTGACGCTCTCGAAACAAACAGTCTTCGAGTTGGCTTGGGCAAAAGTGGAGGAAAAGGACCAAAACTAGGGGTCTTGATTTCAATTCTTGATAGTCAAGCGACACATAAAAAGTGAGGCCAGCTTGCGGTCACGTGCGGCTAAGAATCAGAGATTGATAGCGCGGCGTAAACTGCTAAAATTAAATATGAATGACAGAAGTGGCTGAACAGCCCGGGTGGAAATGGTCAAGAAAATAGAAGAGAAGTGTGTGACTTTAAGGTTATAATTAGAAAAGTTGAAGACTTGGCAATTTGGCGAAGTTTAGGTGAAATAAATGGATATGGAAGGGTATATTAATGGTGTAGAAGTGCAGGTTGATCAAAGGCTGATCTAGAGAAATGCATGTTAGCTGATATGGTGAACATAGAAGTGCAGGTTAATTAATCACAGAAGAATAGGTTAATAGACACATTAAAAGTAATAGAGATTGTGAACACGATAGATAGGTTAGCTAATTCATTTTAAGAGAGGTTAACTCTTGTAGCAGAGGTTTAATTGACACCATAAAATTAATTCTGGAATCATTAAGGTTTGATCAATGTCTAATCTTATCTAATTGAAAATTTTTTGCTACATTAATAATTCAGAAATATTCTGATCTATGAGAGATGATTGTTGTGACATAACGGGATACTCCAAAGTTTCTGACCTTCGCAATATTCTTAGTAGCCACTTTGATCTGTCCGTACAATCAACACAAAGCCCACAACACCGGCCACCAAGCGGCCTACTGACCCGAACCAAGCCTCCCTAAGTTAATAGGCGAGACAAGGCCAGATGTAGACGCAGAACCGCTTGATGACCGCCATTACTAGCTAGTGCCAAATTTCCGGAGGCAACTTTCTGGTGTCTAAGAAGTGCGCGATGCCTCGCTTATATACTAGATGGACTTTATCCGGGTAACCCTTCAAAAGAGCGAGGGCTTTCAGATGTGAGAGCTCTCGAGTCTCACGTGACCCGTCAACCAAATCAGTTTTGGTACACGCTACACCCCACAAATATCCATAGATATCCACCAAAATGTCCATCACAGACCTTCTAGTGCCCATCGTGTCCTTTGCCATCACCATAATCGAGTTCGGGCTCCGGCACGTGCTCAACCTCCTCACCTGGGCCGCCCACGCCTACCCCACCGCTTTCCAGCTCATCATCACGCTTATTCTCGTTTACGTAGCCTACAAGTTTATGCGCAAAATCGTGTCAATATGGTTCAATTTGGTGGTAGCTGCTGCCAAAACAGTGCTAGTTTTCACCACGGTGGCCGTTTTGGGCGCCATCTATCTTCGTGGATTTTCCAGGTTCATGAATCAAGATATTCCATACTTGAAAGCCGTCTGGAACAGCTTTTATGGCGACGTTGAACAAGCCAACTTCTCCGATCCCAGTTCCTGGTTTATGGATACGGTCAATTTATTGAGTAAAACCAATTTCAACCATTTTTTCGCCAAAGTCAAGGAGCCTTTGCATAATACTTATACTGCCACCAAGGGAAATTATTATCCCTATGATAACGTCGCGGCTGATTACCTCCACTATGCCCAGGAACACTTCCAGAACTATGAAAATACGCATGGAGGGTTGTTTGAGGAGTTCTCCCGCTTTTTTCAGAACTAATCGAGAAGTGAAAATGTGGAATAGAAGGTGAATTGGGCTTCAAAAAGATCTAGAATCTCGAAGAAGCGAGATTCTATAGAGATATAGAATCTTGATAAGGCTAACGAGTCCCAGGAAGACTCTCCTCTGATATTTTTCAAGGGCAATCGGTTGATTTCCAGTCAACTGTCAAGAAAATTGGGGCTCACTTCCTTTAAACTAATTGAACTCCGAGTTCAATTGAACCTCGGTAATATTACGGCTTCATTCCATAGCCCCGAGAGAACTCAGAATAAATCCTTAAAGTACAGATAGGGAAAGGACGTCAATCAAATTTGACCATTTTCTATATTGGAGAGGATTACAGAATAGAACCTTTAACTAGGCGTTGAATTTCGGATTAATTCACCAATGAAGATCTACTTTCAGAACTAAAGGCAGATCCAATCTTGGCTCGCTAATGAACCTCAACAACCTCAATGTAAAGGGAATTGTAAAAAGCCATGAACTCTACACATATTTAATTACGACCTGTATAGTTACTAATATACACTTACGACTTTTAAAATAAATTATTGAAATTTGCGTATCCATTCAAGTGTATCACCATTTATCACTAAACAGCTTTAATTGCGTGCACCAATAATTCATACAGATTCAATTTTGAGCACCGGAATCAATCAAATTATAATTCAATGTCTTAAATATTCTTCTTAATTATTCTTCATTAATTATTTTAAATTATTCTTATATATGTGTTCTTCGTTAATCATCCTGTTTATTATTCTTCTTTATTATTCTTATTATTTATTATGTATTATTCTTATTAAACTTTCTCTATAAAATGCAATTAAACCTTCTTCTCGACCTTCTCCTTCTCCTTCTCCGGCAACTCATCGATACACTGGAGCCCATTGTCGCCCACAAATATGTTACTCACCAAACAGACCCCCAATAATGGAACCGTCAAAATGAAAAAATTCCGGATTGCCTTCATGTACATCGTTTTCACCAAATCCAACTGTGCTGCCGTCAAGCTCAGAGCATCAATTCTGGTGTAAATGTGAGTTTTCATATATGACAAGAAAGCAGCCGGTAAAATCGACTGGGTGCCCTGGTGGGAAATCTCCTTAAGAAGAGAGTTACTGACGATAAGTGAGGCCACAGCCACACCAACAGCACCTCCAAATGAACGCAAAACGTTACGGGCACTGATAACGACCGCACGCTCCGATTTACGGGCATGGGCCTGAGCTGCCACCATTGTGGGCTGGAAAGTCCAGCCTACTCCGAGGCCCATCACGAGCAAAATCCCCACAATTGGGCCGGCCTTAGTGGTTTTATTGAAGAGCAACAAGAGCCCCGAGGCCAAGGTCCAGACACTGTACCCCACCACAATCACGGGCTTATAGTGGCCAGTTCTTGAGATCAATTGACCCGAAATAATCGATCCAATTGACAGTGGTAACACCAAAGGAAGCATATAGAGCGAGGCATGGATGGAGTCCAATTGAAGCACGATTTGGAAGTAGTAAGGGAGGTAATAAAGCACGGCGTAGTAGGCCATTCCAAAGAAGAAATTGGAGAGGAGAATGATCGCAAGCGAAGTACGAGTGAATAAGTGCAAGGGGATCATTGGAAGTTTGGGGATCTTCCATTCGATGACCAAGAATCCAACGAAACAGACTCCGCCAACCACGAACATCGCAATCACGAGCGCACTGTTCCAGGCATAAGTGGAGCCTCCTCCACTTATAGGCACCAACAAGAGGGTCAAGGAGGCGGTGGAGAACAAAAGGCCCAAATAGTCGATTTTCTTGAACTTCTCCCTTCTGCTCAAAACGCTCAGTAACATCTGCGAATTGTTCTTATCGTCGATAAGGTACCAGATGGTGACCATGACGAGCACGATAAGCGCAGGCATCATGTGGAAGAAGTTTCTCCAGCTGTTTCTTTCGGCGAAAGCGGCCATAATGAAAGGCCCCAAAGCGTTGCCCAAGCCTACTTGCGCCCCCAAAATGCCCTGGTACTTACCTCTCTGCTTCAAAGTGACGATATCGCTGACCATCACCATTGTCAAAGATTGGGTTCCGCCAGCACCAATACCGGCAAAAGCCCTGAAAACGTAAAACTGAGGCCCCGTCTTGACAAATCCACAGATCAAATCGGCCACTGCCAAAACTCCGAGCGAGGTCAACAAAATGTTTTTGCGGCCAAAGATATCGGCCATCCGGCCGAAAAGAACCTGGCAAACACAGTTGGCCAACAACGACGCGGTACCGGCCCAATTGATGGTTGTTTCTGCGTTCAAGTCCTTGGCGATTTTGGGCAACGCCACCGTCAAACCGGTCTGGTCACAGAAAGAGGTGAAGAGCCCCAAAGAGAGTGCGGCAAGACACACCACAAGCTTTTTGGTGGGCAAAATGTTGAGATGCGCATCGCCCAAACGGTCAGCGAGTTTATCTTTTTCAGTAGGCAGCATGATGGGTGTGAGATCTCCACTCATAGTCCCAGGACTATGGGAGCCATCGTTTACAGAGTGGGTCTGATGTGGAAGATTTTCTGAAAAGTCAGAATGTGTCTGGCTATGGCCTGAAAAGTCAGAATGCGTCTGGCTATGGCCGAGTGAATTATGGCCGAGTGTATTATGTCCGAGTGTATTATGGCCGAGGGTATTATGACCCGAGAGGCTTTGACCCGAGAGGCTTTGGCCCCTTAGTGTCTGGCCTAGATCGGTTTCGTCCTTCCCCAGAGTGGGCTTATCAGCATGCATTGTGTCTACAGGTGCCAAGCATTTGTCTGGGGAATGGTTGCTTATATAGAAAAAAATTCGGAGCGCAGGCATCGGAGTGACGTCGGAGATCACGAGCCGACCACATCCCGGGATCGCGATGAGATAAGCTAGACTAAACTGAATGACACTCTACTAACTCTATAATAGACTCTTCAATTGACTCTTCTGATAAATAGTCTAACTATAGTCTATAGTAGGCTTCCTCCCATACTTTCTATACCCATACTTGATCCGTAAGTTCTCTTCCTTCTTCCTCTGGGAATACCGGAAATGTCGGCCGTAGCGGAGGCGCAGGTTCCGAGATTATCCACTCCGAGAGTGCGGAAATTGCTAAGTGCTTTGCCAGACGCGCCACTGGTGATCTGCCGGAGCCGGGCCCGGTTTTGACCCCGCATAATTAGTGGCATAGTATTGGTTCGCAATGCGGGGCAGATGATCGTGAAAACTCGTGTGAGCGGCAAAGAGGGGCCAGACAGCGGAAGGGAGGTCTATCCGATGAGAGATAGCAAGGGGTGCAGTGTTAGTGACCAGGGGTGCACCATGGGGTGCACCATGGGGTGCATTTTTAGGACTAAAGTGTGGGGTGGTTGCGCGACTAATAAAAGTTTAAGCTACGCGATCGAGCCACTATTTGATGCGACAAAATTATGGAAATATCAAGTAGGAAGAGGGTTCCGTAAAAAGGAAGAATTTAGTTTTGTAAAGAGACTTAAGGAATTGTATTGTGATGATTTCTTCTGAGTTTTATTTTCATTAACTTTTTTTTCATTTTTTCAATTTTTCAAATTTTCTATAATTTCAGTTCTTCACATTTTTCAAAAAATTTACTCACGCATACTCTTAGAATTTTTATCTCAAATCATATAAATTATTGGTTCCCTATCACTTTAATAACTCTTAATGGGGTTTACTTCATCGTGGGGAAGATGACGGCTTACTAAAAATCAAGAAGAGGACTTCGTGGCCAAGTTGGCTAAGGCGTAAGACTGTTAATCTTAAGATCGTGAGTTCGACCCTCACCGAGGTCGCTTCTTTTTTGCAAATAAACCCTCTGACTTTGCTAGTTTGGAGGATCATTTTTTTAAGTTGTCATTTAAGTACTACCTGTTAAGTTCAGTAAACTTATCATTTAAGCTTCTGTAAACTTTTTAAGCTTCGGCAACTCTAAAGTTTCATTTTCAGTTTATTTCAGCTCCTGACTTAATTTAGATTTAGTAGCTTTTGCCTATCATTTCGAATAACTGAATGCTCATGAACTTGTTATTTCAGAAAGAATGCTATTTGAGAATTCTCTACCTTTTAATTGAAACCATTATAACAATAAGATTTCCTAACAATTCAAACTTGGAATTTTCTAGTCCATTATTTCACCTTCTTTTGTCGAAATATTCTTTTCTAACAATAATGAACTCTCCTATTCAAATAGCTGTCATTTATTCTAACGATTGAACCAGAGAATTTTTTACGGGCCATAAACTATGTGAATTTTTTGAAATTTACTCCCAAGTACGGATGTATGGGTTTTATTGAAATATGCCAATCTTTTAGTATCATCATTCCTAAGTACTGAACTATGGATTTCATTCTTGTTTTCTTTTATGATGTTCTACTGATTCATGGTTTTTTGAACCATGCGGGTGAAAATTCACTCATTGATCCACCTATCGATTCAATTAATTCTCTTCATTATTCTTGAAAATGGATCAAATTCATCATTAAATTGCTGAGTTGGAGCGATTCAGTCAGTTCTTTCAGTCATTTCATTCAACATCTTCATTCCCTCTTCTAGTTCTTTTCTTTCTAGAATTCTACACTCTAAGAATTCTACACTTCTCTGTTGATTCACTCATTTGTTTATTCACTTATTAATTCGCTTCGCTCATTAATTCGTTATTTAACTCATTGATAACTCATTGATAACTCATTGATATCTCATTGATTCGCTTCGCTCATCAATTCGGCCATCAATTCGTTTACTTCTTACCACTCTTCTTGATACCTCCACCCACCATTGGGCCTCCCTTCTTGGCCTTCTCAGCCATCGCCTTCTTGGCTTGGGCATCGGCCTTTTGCTTGGCCTTGAAGGCGATGTCTTCGTCGTCTTCGTCAGCGACCTTCTTCTTTGGGGCCTTCAAAGGCTTGGCTTTACCACCTTGACGTCCGGACATGATGTTGTTGAAATGAACTCTGGGATGAGTTTTGGTGTAAAAAAACCTTTACTAGAAACCGCAACTTTCTTGTAACCTGTAAATAGGTAACTAACTCTCATAATTATACCTAATCATCAATGTCCCCTATCATTAATCCCTTCCTACAATCTATAAAATCTCTCTTCTACTTAGTTCCCTTCTTTTGTTCTAATTCCTCTTCAACTTCTTCATTTTCCTCCCTAATCTCTCTCCCCATCTCCCTCTATAAATAGAGTGTGCTCCCTCCCTAACCTGCAAATCACCAACCTCACTTTACACCTTCGCTCCACTTTATCTCCACAGCGCTAATACAATTCAGACTCATTGATTCACTCATTGATTCTCATCAATTTGCTCATCAATTCACCATGGGCATTCTAACAAACCCAGACAAGGAGAAAATCAAGCGTGCCATCCCCAAGGCCAACAACAAGGTCATTGACGCCACCGTCGCCAGACTCTACATTGCATACCCCGATCCCACCCAATGGACCTACACCGGACTTGTGGGTGCCATCACCTTGGTGGACGATTTGGTGGGTCACACGTTCTTCCTTAAGCTTGTGGACATTTTGGGCCACCGCGGTGTGGTCTGGGACCAGGAATTGTATGTCAATTTCGAGTACAATCAGGACCGGAAGTTTTTCCATACCTTTGAGATCGAAGATTGCTTGGTGGGATTGTTGTTTGAAGACACCAACGATGCGACCCATTTTCACAAGAGGGTGACTACCAGACAGAAGCACGGGTCGAAACAGACCGTAAGCAATAAGAACGCCATTGCCTTGAAGGAAAGAGCAGGTCCAAATGAGAAGAACAAGATTGGACCTAGAGGCGAATATATGGACCTGAACACCGCCCAGAGATCAAGAAGAGCCAAGGGTGTGTTGTACTATGACGATGTGCCCCCTCCAGAGTGGAGATCGTTGTATGCGGAGTTGGAAGCCGCTGGAATCACCGAAGACATGATTGCCGATAATAGAGAGTTCATCAAGGAATACATTGCCAAGCAGGGCGGACCGTTGGTGGGCTTGGAACCGCCAATTCCAAGAAAACTCAAGAGCAGGCACGAGGAGTCTTCAGCGACTCCAACAAGAGTGTCTTCCACGACTTCTTCATCGCAAAAGACCAAAAAAGCTCCTCCTCCACCTCCGCCACCAGGAGCCCCAGGAGCCTCCAGTGCTTCCACAGCATCGCCCAGTCCCGCTCCACCATCATCAGATGGCGACGAAACGCCCTCGGACTCGCCCGCAAGCTCTCCCGCTGCAGAACAGCCTCCACTGAGACCAACGTTCAGATTACCACCTGCCACTGCGGTAGCTCCACCAGTCAGAAACTCGCTGCTTCCACCGCCTCCATCCCAACAAAATGGTGGTGGTGCCCTACCACCATTGCCTCCGCTGGCTGCAAGACCAGTACCAGGCCCTCCAGGACAGCCTCCCTATGGCGGACAGCCTCCTAATGGTGGACAGACCTATCATAATGCTCCACCGGCGTTCAATAGAGGCGGTCCTCCTCCACCACCACCCAGAGCAGGCGCCGGACCTCCACCTCCCCCTAGAGCTGGAATGCCACCTCAAAGAACAGGCACTGGACCGCCACCACCTCCTCCACCAAGAGCAGCTAGAGGAGGCCCACCACCGCCACCACCGCCAAGAGCGGCGAGAGCCCCAGGAGCGCCAGGAGTTGCTGGAGTACCACCACCACCTCCACCGGGACACCCAGGTCAACAACCGTACGGAAACTCTTCACCAGGACAGCCTTATGGAAATTCTTCACCAGTACAGCCCTACGCGGGACAAACGCCTCCACAACCACCAATGCCCCAGCTGCCTCCAAGTATCCAGAGCCCTCCACAACTTCCACCGTTGTCCAACCTTCCACCACCTCCACAGAGACAGCCACTCCCACAACCATCACAACCTCCACTTCCACCACCATTGCCATCCACTGGATCGCAAGCGCCTCCTCCTCCACCACCATTACCCCCAGCTGCAACGGGAGGAGCACCACCGGCCCCACCAATGGGAACTGGAGCTTCTGCACCACCTCCTCCACCTCCACCTCCACTAATGGGGAATACTGCTCCACAGGGAGGTATTCCTCCACCTCCTCCAATGGGTGGAAATATTCCTCCACCACCTCCAATGGGAACGGGAGCCCCACCACCTCCTCCAATGCCAGACATGTCAGCTGGCGGCGCCGCTCCTGCCGCTTCTACCGGGGATCCTGGCAGAGACGCCCTCTTGGCATCCATTAGAGGTGCAGGTTTAGGTGCCCTTAAGAAGACCGACAAGTCCCAACTTGAACGTCCTAGTGTTCTTCTCCAAGAAGCTCGAGGCGAGCCTGTGGCTGCTCCTGCTGGCGGACCAGCGCCAGGACAACCAGCTACGATGGCAGATGCCTTGGCCTTTGCCTTGAGCAAGAGAAAGAACAAGGTAGCCCAAAGTGACGACGAGGATGATGATGACTGGTGAGAAAAATTGCCATGTGACAAGAAAGAGCATAGAATGGGTGATCAAGATGATGACTATTGAAAAGTGAAGATAAGTTGTCATTTACTAATGAAAGATGAAGATAAGTTGTAAGAGAGATAGATGAAAAGATATGTACTGCATTAAATGAATAAAAGTTGGTAGACCCATTCGAAAGATGTAGGCTAGAATTGAATAAAGAGAAGAGAATGGAATTGATTAGATTGGCAGAATTAAATTCGATGAAATATTAAGTAAGAATTATCCGAATGACTCACAATATTGGAGGATTATAGGAGTAGTCGATCTAGGATTGACAATTTAAATTGCAAGGATCAATTGAGAGAGAATTCATGAAATATATAAAAGCAGATTTGAAGACATGAATTCTCTATGATTGTATAGATTTTTGATGAATTACTTTCATTATCTAAAACATTCAGCGGTTCACCTTATAAAAAGAAGACAGTTTTTTGGTTAATAAAAAACTGATTTACTCAATTATATATTTCCCCTTCAATCCAACCCAGCTCTCAGCAGAACTCATACTTATACCTCCTCATTTACTCCCCATTTCATCCTTCTTCCATAAAATTCGCAGCCTTACTTAACAAAGTGCAACCGCGCCGCACCTTCCTATTTCACACACGTGACCCATCCCATACTAACAAAAATTTACAGCCCAATTACCATTCACTCATCGATGTCTAAAACAAGAGAAGACGTGCTGAAACTCCTTGTTTCCTACAAAGAGGCTCTCCAATACTGGACCGAAAGCTTGGAGGACCTCAAAAAGGCCTCCCAAATCAAAGCCGCCAAAGTTGCCAACCCGCAAGATGAGCTCAAAAAGTTGGCCAAATTGATCAGAGCCCACACCACCAAAGTGGGGATCATCTTCAAACCGCAAAACTTGGCCAAAGATGTGACTCCGGCGCATTCGACGGTGCTGAAATTGTCCGAAACTTCGGTTTTGCTCGTCTCGGTAATCGGACAATTAGAAGCTACCCAAATCTCATATCTTTTCTATAACGAGATCTTGCAACAAGTCAAGCAGTTATTGGCGGCCAACTTGGCGTTCGTGGACGAATTGATGGCCGTTTTGGCAGAAGTGGACGAGTTGGCCAAAAAGGACGATTCTAAGGCTTCCAAGCTGGACGAAGTCAATGGCAGATTGGTGGCAGTAGGTAAGATCTGGGCCATTTGTGACTCGTTGTACAATTTGGTGGAAAAGGGCAAACTTGCTCTTTTGACCGATAAGATCAAGGACAATATCGGGCTCATTGACGATGGTTTGGAGGAGTTTGAAGAGTGGTGTGAAAACCCCCAGGAAATGGACGATGATCCCTTCGGTTTGGACTCTGAAGACGAGGATGAGCTCGACGAAGAGGCCGAAAAAGATGGCGCAAATCCTCCTGAATCAGAGCAAGAAGATAAGGAAGAATTGATCAAGTTTGGTAAAACCTGGTTGAAAAAAATCGATTTGATCAAATTATTGATGGCTTCCTTCAAAAAATCGTTACCACAGGCCACCACCGGTGAACAGATCGACCAGATCTATGCATTGCAACAAAATATTGTCAAACTGACCGATAAATTGATTGTGGATTTGATGTTGAACGGAACTGTTGATGAAGAACTTCATGAGATTGCGGACCAAATCACAAAAGAGGGCCAAAGCCTTGCTAAATTGGCCCAAAAGATTCATACCAATAATCCCAAAAAGGGCAAATGGTACGAAACCTGGTCTACCAAGTTTTAAAGTCCTTGCAACTGATTTAATTTTTTGATAAGGGTTTCAATTGAAAGCTACTGAGATTACAATTAATAGTGTTTCACTGCGATTCAGAATAAGTGTGGAGATGTTTTTCGATCCAATTTGAAAGTGATGTGATTGGAAAATGAACTTTTTTTGAATCCTGAAAACATTAGAAATGATACTTTTTTTTATTGAAGCTAAAAACTATCAAATCTAATAGAGTCATTTTGAAGCCGGAAGTCATTTGAAATTCATGAATGATATGCTCGTTTTGATTCACTCATCCAATTTGGTTAGCATCTTTCATTGAAAAGTCCTTATTGATAAAATATCTTCATTCATCAAGCTCCATCCGGTCAAAAAACCTAGAGAGAACTCATGAAACCCTGAATGCAATTTATCAAATTCACTTATCTACTCATTGATTCGCTTCGCTCATCAATTCGAGATCAAGCCTAGGGCCTTGGCATGATGAACGGCGTGCTCTTCCACAAAAGAAGAGATGAAAAAGTACGAGTGGTCATAGCCGTCCACCACGTGCAAGTCCACCTTCCCAGCATACGAGGACTTTTCGGCCGCGGCCACCAACTTTTCCGGCTGAAGCTGGCCGTCTTTATAGAAGGAGTCTGCAGCTCCCTGGTGAATCAAAATGTTGGGTTGATTCGAGCCAGTATAATTTTTAATCAAGTGGACAGGGTCGTTCTTGTACCACTCTTCCTTATCCTTACCCAAGTAGTTGCCAAAGGCCTTTTCTCCCCATGGACAGGTCAGCGGATTGCAAATAGGTGCAAATGCTGAGACTGACTTGTAGTGGTCCGGATTACGTAAGAAGCCCGCCAAGGCTCCGTAGCCGCCCATAGAGTGACCGGTAATAGAGACGTTGGAGAAGTCAAGTTGGGCGAAATGCTTGCTCAATTGCGCTGGAAGCTCCTGGTGCACATAGGTGTACATATTATAGTTGGCGCTCCATGGCTTTTCTGTTGCATTGACGTAGAATCCAGCCCCGGATCCGAAGTCCCACGAGTCGTCTTCGCCCTCAATGCCGGCGCCACGTGGAGAAGTGTCTGGGAACACGATGGCAAAACCATATTTGGCGGCAAAGTACTGCAAAAAGGACTTTTCACTGGCATTGTTAGGGGTGCAAGTCAAGCCTGATAAATAGACAAGCACGGGGATTTTGGCAGCCTTAGAGGCAGGAACGAAGACGTTGACATCCATTTTGGTAGCTGTAGCCGAGGACTCGTGACTCAACTTATGGAGAATGCCACCGAACTGGTGGATTTGGGCATTGGAGGAGAACATGGTAGGATGTGGAGATGAAGAAGTAGAGATTGCGGAACCGCGCTATCTATAGGGAAGGCAAGGTCGTGCGGGGACCGGGTGCAAAGGAATCAATTGCCTGATTCGTCAAGATCAGATAAAAGAGGAATTGGAGGGAATGGGAGCAGTTGGAGGATCGGGGAATTGAAGAAGAAGAGGATAAAGTGAATTGGCGGGAAGAAGAAAATGTTCGGAGTGAAGAATTAGGGATATTAAGGACCGTGAAGTCTAGCAAATTAGAGAGTTGGTAGGTTTATTAAGGTAGGAAGAAGAAGATTATTCAAGATTCTAGGTTACTAGAGAAACTTAGGGATTATTTGGGAAGATTTTCAAGTCTATGGTGATTGAGATGTATCAAAATTAAGGTGATCTTATAATGAAAATAGGTATTGTGATCGCAAAAATTGGGGCACACAATTAGAGTCGGAAAAGAAAACAGAAAATTACAAAGTTGAGCAGGCTGACCTTAGTTCTAGGACGGAATGTGGGCTTAAAAACGGAGGCTTTCTTTTTGTATATAAATATGCTTACTGATTCAATTTCCAGGATGGCTTCAATTGGTACAGGAAATGATTACCAAGATGAGGAAGGATCTCCGAACGATTTAAAATGCAGGATGATTCACTATTATAGAATAATTAATTTTCAAATTCTAGATGATTGATCTACTATAGTCCATTTTCGGATTCCAGGATGATTGAATCTCTATTCCTAGAATATTTCAATCTCTGATCCAAGTTATTCACCTTTATTTGAGTGAATCACCCTCTCGGTCTTACATTTTTAGAATAATTGACTCATTTAAATTGTATCACTTTCTTTTATAAAAATCATTTTAGATATTGGAATATTAAAAACTGTGATGATTCATTCAATTTCTGGGTTTTAAATACTAGGATAATACACTCTATATTAACTCTCTGATAAGACACATTTTTATCGGGATTCTTCCCGTCATCATAATTCATGACATATACTATAAACTGGATCTTCCTCTTGGTTCATAAGGCAAAGCTAATGCCATGAAACCAGACGCAAGGAACAATGCTCCAGAGACGAAGATTGGGGCCGAGGTGGTAAGATCGGCAAAAATGGCGATAATGGGTGCAAAAACTCCAAAAATACGGTTGAAGGAGGCTGCAAGTCCCACCCCGGTACCTCTGATCTTGGCGTAGAAGATCTCGGGAGTATAGGCGTAAAGGACACCATACATAATATTGGAGCAGAACGAAAAGGCACAGTTCCAGCCAAGGTAGGCGTTGGAATTCTTAGCGGTAGTGGATGCAAATAGGAACACCCCGGTCAAAATACAGGAGCCACAAAGCGTACCCTTTCTACCGATTCTCAACTCCACCAAGAGCCCAGCGATAAGTGCTCCCGGGATACCGATCACAGAAACAATCAAGGAGTTTCTGTATGTTTCATGGACGCTCAACGGCTTGTTGGCGGCACCATTACTCCTGTTTTCAAGGTAGTAAGGCAAAAAGGCGTTATACAAGGGGAAGGCAAGCCCAATTAAGCCCCACATGAAAATGATCAAGGACGAAGAAAAGGCCAACCGACGGTTGGCGAAACATTGGCGGATATGCGACAAGTTGAACTTGCTGACCTTCTCCTTAAGCAACTGGTTCTTGTTGAGGAACGAGTTTCCAGACTTCACAGTAGTAACATTATCGCTGCGGTCATAGTACTCGTCCACCTTGTGGAAGTCTTCGATTGTAATTGGAGGAGGCTTCTTATTTATGGCTGCAATCTTGTTAAGAGACTGGATCGCACGCTCTTCGTCTCCACGAGCCAAATAGAATTTGGGGGACTCAAACACCCGGAACGAGAACCGGAGCAAAAACATCACCAAGGTCAAGCCTCCCATCGTATAGAGGAAATAACGCCATCCCTTGTTATCGGCCTTATGACAGATTGTGGCAGTGTCGTCACAAGAAAAATTGGAAATAAGGGCCCAGGATAACAAGTTGGCGATGATCTGACCCAAGGCCCACCACGAGGACATCGCGGTCAAGATCCACTGATGGGTCGAGGGCAAGGCCTCGAGGAAAATGGCGGAATCCACTGGCAAATTGCCTCCTACCCCGAAACTCCAGAGGGCGCAAAAAACTCCCATTGCTGCGAAATTTGGCGAGGCTCCGGCCACGACCCCAAAAATACCAGTAATCAAAAAGGTGAAGTTAAAGGCCCAACGACGGCCGATGATATCGGAGGAAAGTGACCAGAACGCAGCGCCTGCCAAAAGTCCCAAGTTCTGTGCCAAAGTAAGATATGGTGCTCTTTTTGGTGGGGAGTGCACACCGTCCTCCTCGACCAACCGCGCCAAAACTAACGAAGTCACGATGGGCCACGCGTTATCTGCTAGCCAGCCGAAGCCCGCAACCACAAGTAAACCATACTGGTAGCGGCCGAAGCCCATCTCGTCGATGGCACGCGAAATCACCTTGGATTTGGCCAAATATACAGGGTCCCCGTCCTCGTCGCTGAATAAGGCCGAGACATCGGTGTCGCTGCCAGAGTCCAGCTTGTAGGACTCTTCAATATGGATAGGACGGTCGTCCTTGGTAAGGGTCCTATGGCCCAGCTCCAGTTCAGACATGTGAAATAGAACCAATCAATGGTATGGAAGGGGGAGGTGGTGAAAAGTTCCTTGTGGGTCAACCAGAGGAAACAACTTGAAAGAAATTAGCAAAAGGCGAATTGGCAGCAACACAACCTAGAATGAACGATTAGACAAGCTCAAATGTTTCAGTAAAAGTGGGGCACTCACTGGTTATGTATGATTCCCCAGACTGGGTCCTGCACCCAAACGAGATGTCCTGCACCAGCTAGCAGGCGCATGCAGGCAGGGCAGAACAAAATTCTGTGGCTCGTAGTGCTAATTCAGGGTGATTTGATTTGGCACGGCGCCAAAACGCCAATTTAATCGCAATTTAGCGTTGAAACGACAATCGGCTTTACGAATCGCCCTAACGGGCCGATTAGACTTTTCGGAGTCACCATTTGTTCTGGCCAAATCTCCGTGTTTTGCCACCGGAGGGGGCGAGAAATGAGGTGGTAGCAATACAAGAAACGCAAGGTGTAAGCGGTGTGCACACAGGCTCTGTGCTGCAGTCGACGCCATCGACGCCGCCGCGGCCGCCGCAGCCTACACAAACTGGACCACCCTTATTATTTGTGCCATTACCAAGCACCTAGTTCCGGGGCCCGAGCCTGTAACAATCTGGACGCAGTGGCTGCAGCGCCAAGGATGACGTGTATACCGGCTGTTGCGATCTCACCTCGAAAAAGGGGCCCGAGAGCTGCCGCTTTTTGTAAGCGACAGGGCCCTTGATGCCGTGTGCTGCAGGCTCGTATTTTACCGCATGCTTAGAGTCACTATTGAACACGATGGAACGGTGGCGGATCTAGGATCAGCGTGCTACAGTTGGGTGCTACAATCGGGTGTCTGGGATCAGCGATACCGACGGGGTCCCGTCCTGCATTGTTGGCGTAATTGATCCGCTTATAATTAGATTCTAGTTTATTATTGTACTAATATTGTTTGCTATCTACAACAGCCGCGCCGAGGGCACTTCCGCCCCACGTGACCCCTGCTGCTTTGTCTATGCATGCATGTCTCGGATTTGGTGCCTTACTTGAGCCTTTCAAACTGATAACTGGCACCGCCGTCTGCGATCGTCAACTGGTACTCTTCCACTTGCCAGTGCTGGAACCAGCTGCGCACCGCACGCATGCCGTCCCGGTGTGCTTTGCCACCGCCACCCCTTTTCGCGTCCTCTTTGCTTTCCCACCAACAGGTGGCCAAGTTTTGGCCGTGGACGTCATCGGGTGTGCCGAACCAGTATTTGAGAAGTCCTCCAGACACGTTGGCTTCCAAATGCAGGTCCTTGTCGACTTTGGCCAAGAAGCGGCGCTTCTCGGCCGACTCCTGCACTTCTGATTTGAGAATCAGTCTGAATGCTATCACGTATAAACTGGTGGCTTGCATCTGGAAATCAAGCTGTTCGGCGTAGGACCGAGCGAGCTCGACCACCTGGCTGATATTGAAGGCTTCTTCGTAGGATTCAAATGCGTATTGTTCGTTTTGTGGTTCAAATGACTGTAATGCTAGTGCTATCACTCTATTCGTATCTGGCACTCTGGTGAGGTCCAACCAGTGGCTTTTTTCGTGGTATGGAGAGGATCTGATTTGGTCCAAGTCCCGAACGTCAAGACGAACGGTGGCCTTGTGCACCGGTGCCAAAAGATTGGCATCGTCTTCGATGCGGGCGGTGTGCGTCTCTGTCATATTGGTGGATGCAAAAGAACAATAGGTGAAGAATATGGTAGAAAATAGATCTGAAAAGAGTCCGGAAAATGCAAAAGAATAAGGAAAGTGATATGAACTTGAACAGCTGGATGTATAATAAATGTTTGACGACACTTGCCCGTCAGATTCGACGTTCCACAGTGGCTCCACTTCGGTCCACATCGCGATTATGCATGCTGCAGCCACTGTTCCATTGCAGCTCGAGCATTGACAGCTGGTCACGGGAAATGTCAAAGTGTGGATTCTGTGTGGGTGCTAAACTGGGTGTAAAGTTGCAAGATTCCAGCCAAGTCACGTTATATGATGCCTTTTCCAGCCTGGATGGCACCTTGCCAAGACTGTTTCAAGGCTAAAACGCCTCCATCTGCAGTGTAGATTCCCGGAAATCTTGATTTGGAGATAAGCTTTGAAAGGAGGCTTATTGTCATCGTCCACAGTGACAGATGCACTTGTGTTCGATGCATCTTCGGTAAACGCAGCGACAATGCCGAGAACAGTCGCGAAAAAAGGGGAGATATTTGAGTAGAGGAGTTTATCAGGCTGGTAGTACTTCTATGGATTAAATAGTATAGAGAGTAGGAGCCATTTACATATTCTTCAGTATAATAGGTGTTGTTTCGAGGTTGGCGGGCTGGAATCTTATTGGTCGCACAAAGGACGAAGAGATAAGACACTAGATAGAGGAGATAGAGAATTTTGGTAATATAGATAAGAAACAAGATGAATGATTTAGAGGATTTAGATGAAGGATTATGATGAAGGCTTTATGTATGAGATTTAAGAAAGAAGCCATAGATAGAAGAGATGATGTCTAGATGAAGACTGTTGGAAAGTTTTGAAGAGCTGGCCAATCAAGAGAATTCAGAAAGTAATGAAGGACTTCAATGAAAATTCCATCAAAGACCCAAATGGGATTTTGCGCGGGAATGCGGAATCACAGAATCAGGTAATAGAATCCCTAAGAATATCTCATACATTATCAGCATTAACACTGAATTAAATTGAGAATTGTTGATAACAAGTTATTGAGGGAAATTAGTAAGAATAATAAGTCATGTGAAGGTGGTCAGAATAATAGTGAGAAACTTTCTCGTGGAAGTAGCGAGAATAATGGAAAGTTTTCAAAATAGAAACGTGACTTCATCGCAACATTCCAACCTAAAGTTATCTTAATTCATTGCCCCACGTTATGAATGCCAAATAGATGCCATGATACAGTTCCCAGGCTAGCAATATGCTGAATCAGATGATGGTAGTGCTACGACCGGTTTGGTTCTGGTTCAAAAATCGCAACAAAATCCGATATAGTGTAATGGCTAGCACGGTTCGCTCTCACCGAGCAGATCCGGGTTCGATTCCCGGTATCGGAGTTTTCTTATTGCTCTCAATTCAAGAGTGAAAATGACTCTCGACCCACTTTTGCTTGGTGTAAGAGATTTTTTTTTGGAAACTGGTCTCTTAACGAAAAGGATATCCTTTGTTAATTCCGGGTATTTATTGAAATTCTTCAAAACGAGAATAACTTCGACAGTAAAAAAAAGGGGATGCTGTAGCTCAAAATTTCACACTAAAGGATTAAACTCACAGCAATAGAACCAGCATTTTCATGATCTCTTCGGGAAATATAGTTCAGCGTCGGAGACTAGCATTGATGTAGTGATGTGTATTTAATCGTATTATTCATTAGCCGGAAGTTTTCAAGGATCACGTGACGTTCACTCACAACATGTATCGGTTAATTACTGAAAAATCATCATCTTGTTCTCTTGTGACATAAAATAGGCAAGTTTAACCGTTTCTTTTAGACTTTGTGGCAGGGCATTTCAACCCGGATAACAAAATTTGCAAAAATATCCGATATAGTGTAATGGCTAGCACGGTTCGCTCTCACCGAGCAGATCCGGGTTCGATTCCCGGTATCGGAGCTTTCTTTTTGATCAAAAACCGTATTTTTTTTTGACTTAAAACGTATCAAGACAACATGATAAGCACACAGACATCAACAGATATGCACAAAAAACACCCTGGCCCTTCCTCTCATTTTCTGGCCATTACCTCTTCATTCTATCTCATTTTTACTAGGCTGGGTTGGCTCCCCACCCACGTGATTAACTACTTCCGATATAGTGTAATGGCTAGCACGGTTCGCTCTCACCGAGCAGATCCGGGTTCGATTCCCGGTATCGGAGCTTTCTTTTTTTTAGATCACATGGAAGTTGACAGCAACAAGCGAGGCCTTCTTTGGATCTGAAGTGGGGAACATCAGCTTCGCTTTTTGCACCAAATCATCGCCAATTCATCACCAATTCTCCCATGAAAACCGAGGAACTGGCACTCGCTAATGTCCGTAACTTCGCCGCCAGGCACTACCAGGGCAGCCCCCACTCTATCTGGACCAAATTGCCCGAAACCAGAAGAGCAGCGGTGTTCGTGCTACTCTTTTTGGGCAGTATGGGCGAACTACGCGTGATCTTGACCAAAAGATCTTCCAAGCTCCGAAGCTTCCCCGGGCATATTTCGCTTCCAGGAGGCAAGGCCGACCTCCCAGAAGAGAGCGAATGGCAGGTGGCCAGACGGGAAATGATGGAAGAGATTGGAATCGACGAAAAGAACGAAGATCTCAAACAAAAGTACGGTTTTGAAATCGACCATCTCAACGTCTTGCCCAGTTATCTTTCTCGAACCTTCTCTGCAGTCAGGCCGTGCGTAGGCTTCATGAGAAGTGTCAATGGCTCCAATATCTTCTCTGACTTACGGATCATCTTGAATCCTGGCGAAAGTTCCAGTATCTTTTCATGTCCGCTCCGCGACTTTTTGTACCCAACGGTAGACGAGCCGGGCAAAGAGGCGCTCGACCGGTCCTCCAATAAGTTCAAATGGGGCGGGATCCCCTGGGACCTCCGGTCCTACTTATTCTCCCAGAGTAATATTCACGAGGTAGACTGGCTTAAAGATATCAAAGACTTGTCGGCATCCGAAGAGGAAGACAGCGATTTGTCACCAACGCGCTCCCAACAAAAATTGAGCGATTGGGGCAAATTGGGCTCCAGGAGAGACCTGGAGACCAATGAGAAGATATACGATGTCTGGGGACTCACCGCCAATATCTTGCACGATTTGGCTGAGATCGTCTATACCGGAGAACACCCCGAAAGAGAGGTGGGAGAAGAGGAGTTAATATATAGCATATGGCATTACGGGAAGCAGATGCAGTCCAAAGCGAGATCGGAGGAGGAAGCCAAGTTGATCAGCTCCAAGGTGACCGATAAGTTCGGTTTCAGTGATATCTTGCCGAGACAAGAGTTCTTGCGGTTGAAAAAGATATATAAACTGTAATTGATAATTGATGAGCGAAGCGAATCAATGAGTGAGTTCAATTCTATAAGTATTGCAGTATGGGTATTGAGAAAGGTATATTTGAGGTTGCAAAGGACTCATGAACTATAAGGAGAAGGTTGAAACCTAGAATTCGAAGAGAATGAATAAGGTTTGAAATCTGAAGAAGAAAATGCATTGATCCGGAGCGGTGGGGTCCTTGAACTGGGAATAAAGTCTTGGAAACAGTTGGAAATTAACCGGAAAGCAACCTAACAGAAGCACTTGAAAATTGAAGAATGAGGCTATATTTGAATCCGATTAAATGAAAGCAATATGCCAACACCTCACAAATGTTAAAGGAATAGAACAATTGGGAGCTTAAAGGTATCAGACATTGTATGCCTATAGCTAATATTTAGAGAAAAATGCATATTAGATGTCATCTTCAATGCTTGGTCCGACAAAATTGAATAGTCGAACACTTCCATACTTCGAATAAACGGCTTTGGTCAGAGAATATAATTATTTGAACTCTCCCGTCCCTTGAAGTAATGAATTGGTTGAGAAACACAATACCCATCTCTCAATACTAGAACCAGTAGCCTCATAAGAAATCATTTTCTTGCAATCAATTCTGTAAATGACTGTAATTTCCAAGAGGGTCCTAATATATTTATTAAAACCGAAAATTATCAGTAATTTTGTTTTGTGAGTACCCTATGAGTTTAGTTTAGTTCAAGGAAGTGACTACCAACCATTTTTGAGAAGACTCATTCTTGGTTACTCTCAATCTACTACCAAATGTTTTCTTGATTTTTTTGCAACCATTTGGATGCGAAATCAGAAATCTTTTCTTTATGCGCTAGGGCTTAAACAAAATGGAGTCTACTCTTTATGGTTTCTTGATCAAATTCTCTGAATTCTATCATATCTGAAACTTTCATGTCTTTATGAATGGAACTGACGTTGTTTTTTTCCTCGACGCTCATCATTCTATATTTTGATAGTAATTTCTGTTTGTGCTCATTCAACTAAGATAGCTGGCTCGTCTAATATTATTTTGAGATTAGACGGACTTGGAGAACATATTTTTAGGATGACAGAGAAGAAAATAATCCACATATACTATCCCGATCTGTTAATACAAGAAAGGCAATTGATATTTTCAAATATTTGCAACTCTCTCATATTTCTCTGACAGAACATCTATCATCAAACCATTTCTGAGAAAATCTTCTACCATTAGAAAATACTTGAAAGTTTTCATACATTATTGAGATTTCTGTCAACTCAGATGCTGGGCTTATTCTAAAGGACCGCGGTTTTGGTATTGCTGCATTTTTCCATGGAATTGACTTTATTCTATCGACGCACAACGATGAGTCATGTCTTAGTCACATTCTCCCCACAATAATTGCACCGAAATCTATCCCAATGGCAAATCTAACCATACATAATACTCCATGGGGATAAGCGGAGAAAAGTGCAGTTAACGCTGGTGGATCTATTCTCTTGATATGGTGCGTCATGTATGACTGAATTTTAATCTTGATCTACTTATAAGTAGTACTAAAAGCACATAATACAAATCGAATATATTACTAAGAACACAATCGTGATGTACACAGTCCCATTATTGGAAGCGGCTTATTTTGGCCATTATGAGGAATATTGTCGACTTTTAGCTGAATACAAACTTATGCCTGAGCCAGAAGACACACCTGAGCCTGAGCCAGAAAAACTGAGACAGTGCCCAGAAGACTCCCTGTACACTTTCGGGAAGTTACACACGAAGAAAGAAATGGGAGAGCGGAAAGAATACTGGTCGATCAGGTCAATTGATACTTTCTCAATAGTAACTTTTTGCTTAGTTAGAGGCTGTTTGTACAATTTAGCTTTTGCGATTGAAGTTATTAATGGTGATCAATCCTTCCCGGAGATAGTTTTTCGTACTGCCTGTGCTAAACTCGTGATGAATAACATTGTTGATCTTGATTTAGTCTCCCGTTTTAAACCCACCAATATTTGGTACCCTGAAACACCTAATTTAGAAACTTGTCAAAAATTAAAAGAGATTATTCCTAAGGAAGTAGCAACAGTTTGCTTGATAAACGATTATTCAGAATTGTATGAAGAAGTGAGGAGTTTAGAGAAGAAACCTTTCGGTCGATTCACTGAGCATATTGGTTTTTGCACAAATGATTTGTATGAAAAACGTGAATTGCAAATGGATGATTTTGCTGCTTTTGATACTGCTTATGAGGAGACATATGACTATGACAAATATGATGTTGAGTATAAATTTAATATGGGGACACTAAATCAACCACAAATTGAAACTAGTTTTTTGTTTTCTTCTTTTTCAAAATAAAATAATCTATTTCTCTTATTTGTGATTTGTCATTCTTCGTTAAAATGTTCAGGATTTTTACATTATTCATCATCATTTCTTCTTCCAAATCTAAAATTTCAACTTCATCGTTACTGATACCGCCAATGTCAGTTAAACCTTTCAATTCTTCTTTGAAATTATTTAACAAATATAAATAAAATTTCAAGTGCATACTCCTTGAGTGAAGTGGTGATACCAATTATCCTCATCAAGTTTGTAAGATATAAAATATTAGATGCTTGTGCAAATCGGATGAAAAGTGCTATTACATATCTAAGAATCGCTCTAATATCGCCTACAAACAAAGAATTACTTCGAATTATTGAGAAACTGAATTAATCGGTACTCAGAAATATAGATAATTAAGCTATGAGCTTTCTTCTTTTCTGATTCACTTTTCTGCATTGGTTGAGCTAACCTGTGACTCATTTCTGACGAGATCTGACTATATATTTTAATTGCACCCGTGCCGTGAGTGTAACTTTCAAACATGGATCAATACTTTTATGCCTACATAGGTTTATCGTCAAAGTTTACCCCTAACCTAGATGACGAGAAACAGCTCCAATGCGTAAAACACGGCATCTTAGTCAATACCGAATTTGCACGGTATATCTTCGGGTTATTCGATGGAAAAGAGGATAAGCACAAATTGTGTAATTTATGCGTCGCACGCTTTATGACTATTGGCTACCATGACGACGAATTAGACAAGAAGTATCCACCATTCTACTTCAATTATCGATTCTATCTTTTTGATAGAGAAAATTTTCGGAAAAAGTACCCGTATGTGTATGCAATATACCAGGCAGTAAACTGCCATCGGCCGCCAGAAATATGTGAAATCACCTTAATTAATATTATCAGAAAACTTAAAATCACTTTATACGACGAAATGATGAAAAGATTAGAAACTGAAAAGTGTTATAGTGCATTTGACCATGTTAATGAGAAGTTACTTGATCCTCCGGTAGAAGTCGAGTACCACGAATTCGATACGGAAATCGAACCGTTTGCTAGAGAATTCAACTTTGATAGTGTGAATTTGAAGAGAGTTGCTTCAGAGAGAATAATACCGGCATATGAGTTTTCGGATCTGGATGATGATTCGGATGATCAGTTTGAAGATCTTGAGCTGCTGGACTTTGAGTTGAATGATGACTTGAACGAAGAGTTGAATGACGAGACTCTGAATCCGGAAATAGATCCAGATACCCATATTATGACTTTGATGTTGAACAATCTACTAGAGATTTAAGCAAATATACATAAAATCATTCGAGGAATCAAGAATGGTATGGTTGATTTTGTTTATACAAGATGGAGCCATTCGTTATATCTCTAAATATTTGTAGCCAATCAGCAGGAACAATTGAAAATTTCGCAGCCACCGACTTTGTAAATTATCTGCTTTCGAACAAGCCAACTTTGAATTGTCAACATTCGAAATAAGCCTCCTGCCCAAAAATATATAAGTGATAAGCCCAAAGGGTTTAATTGCACTATATTGATCATTTCCCCTATTATAGAATATTTCTATACATTTGCTTAATTACTAAAGACTCTCGATCAATAGGCTTATTCAATTCAATTCAGGATGCTCTCGACGCTTTACAAAAACAGACATTGAAATCAGGGAATAAATTGTTTTTAAAAAAATTCCATAGTGAAGAAATTTTGGGAATAAATCAACGGAATCGATGAAGTTAGAGGAATTGATAAAATTAGAGGACCATATACTATATTAATTAATATTCCAGACCCACTTAGCTTAATAATATCATTGGGTACAATTTGGGACTTTGGGAGTAACATAAGAATTGTCTGGAAGTAGAAACTAAACCAAAAATGGCAATTAGCTTCTCATCAGAATCATGTATGGGAATTAGGAGGTGTATAAACTGTAACTAATTAAATATGAGAAGCACAAAATAAATTATAAAATCGGAAAAGTCGTAGAAGCACTCTAGAAAACCTGTAATAAAACACCAGTAATAAGAGATAAAGTCTATTCGAACTACGACGTAATTAAGAAGAACTGAGTTTATATATGACTATATGCAGTACCCCAACTTTATCCCAGATCCATGCGAATTGCCATTAACTCCAAAATGAATATTGAAAAGATAGCCCTGGCACTCGAGGACGTATCGATATCAAAAACCCAAGAACATATACATAATGAAGTGATCTTACCCGACATTTCAGTACAAAAAACATCGCGAATCGACCAGAAAACCATCGAGTTATTCCACCTAATTGACCAATATGAAAGTCTAGCTGGAGACACCAGATTGGACTGGATCAACGGCCATCTCAACTTGAGCAGAGCCAATTACAACGGAAAGGGTTATGGGAAGGAGTCGTGGGACTTGCGGCCCTACAAAGCGGTGAAAACCGTTGAGTATGGGGAAGAGTTCAGTTTGAAGAAACACGAAATCAAGAGGGAGAAGAAAGAAGAAAAGAAGAAAGAAGAAAAGGAGAATGATGAGAAGAAAGAGGAGAAGAAGGAGAAAGAAATGGCCAAATCATCGGGTAAATCAGAATTGAGCAATTCGGAAAATTTGAAGAATAGAAAGATTAAGAGTACGAGTGAAAAGGCTGTTAATGAGGAGCCCGAGGTGGTTATCAGAGACCCAATTGCTCAATTTGGAGGGTTGGTGCCGTACCAATTACGATTGGCTCAAAAACTGTTTGAAAACGGGCTTGAAAACGCTGTGAAAATGCACAATTTAAGGCGAAGAATCGAGAAAGTTATAGAAGAAATCAAGCAAGAAGAGCAAAAAGAGAGTTGATCTGTCTTCCACTCCAGTTGCATATATATTTAATTGAATGAAGAACATTAATGATGGAATTTTTAAATAAGTAGGAATCATAAAATTGATTAATTGAATAAATATTTGATTATTTATAGAACTCAGAAAAAGGTAAAGTGAAAATTCAAGAGTTAAGCTCTTTCAAAGTCTTTCGAATTACTTCAATTTCTTCTCATTAGGGATCTCAATCAATTCGCTTTAATCTCTTTTTCTATCTTTCTCCCTTCTTTCTCTTCCTACATTCTTTCTACATTCTTTCTACATTCTTTCTTTCTTTCTTTCTTTCTTTCTCTTATTCTATTGATTACTTCTCGATATCACTATAAAGATCGCTATCGTTTTCATAGTCAGCTGGGTCCATTTCGGGACCGTCACTTTCGTCATCAGAAGCTTCACCTTCTTCTTCACCATTTTCGCCATTTTCAGCTCCTTCTTCGCCCTCCTTTCTGGCCTTTCTTCTGGCCTTTTTCTCCTCCTTGGCGGCGTTCTTGGCCTTCAAGTTTTCTTGTTGTCTGGTTCTTCTCTCTTCTCTCAACTTCTTTCTTTGAGCGTGTTTCTTTTCCATTGCCTTTTGTTCCAACTCCGATTTCTTGATATTGGCGTGGTAAAGAGTCTTGGAAGAGCCGGTCAAGCCTTCTTCAATCTTAACGAGAGTCATGTTGATTCTGGGTCCCAATTCGGTCAATTTGATCGCTCTCTTTCTGACACTCGAGGACTCTTCTTTAGCGACTTCACTCTTGACATCGACAATTCCTTCGTCGTCTTCAACTTCAGAGTCAGAGGTAATACCACCGACAGAGTAAGGGTCCAACAACAAGTCGGAAATATCGGTATTCTTGGACATATTAGGCAATCTCTTGTTTTGGATCAATTTTTTCACGTTTCTGCTCTCTTCCACGAGCTTAGTATTGATGGCATAGTGACGCAAGTCGAGATTTCCGGTCACGGGGTCCTTGTTGATCATCAAGACTCTTTTGATCGAACTGACCTTGGTCAGTTGTGGCTGAATGGGTGGAAAGATGTTCTGGAACACTGTAATCATAAGTTTTTCATGGTTATCGATTTCGTCCATTTTGGAGGAAAAACCGTTCAAAACCAAAAGTGGAGGAGCCAAGAACTCCTTGGAGTCCTTACCCACCGACTTGGGATGTTTCAAGATGTTTCTGATATCTTTGATGAGAGAGTAGGTGTTGACCTTAAACTGTAAAGTGGGTCCTCTAGGCATTTTGCCCACTCTCAACGAGATATTACCGGTTTCTTCAGACTGGTTGAAGATGAAGAGGTCGCTGACCCCCAAGGGACCTGCCATCACGATGAAATCCTTGAGCTTGTTCGATTTACGCTCTCTCAAGTTGATGGCTGTGTGTGGTTGCATCACGTTTCTGAAGTCTTTCACCAATTGAGTAAGCGAATGGTTACGGAGGGAGGATCCCAAGTGGAGCACCATTGATCTGGGGATCTTGGCGAGCTCCTCCTCGCTGACTTTACGGTGAGTTCTTGTCTTTGTTCTTCTTTTGGCCATTGGAAATTGGAATGAAAAATGGAAGGAAGGATATCAGGAAAGGATATGAAAAGTCGAAGGAAAATGCAGATTAGTTGCTCGTGCTAATGCAGGTTAGGATGCTGTGGATTATGCTGGCTGGAGAACCTGTTTATAACTGGAAGTGGATATGAAGGTTGAAATCAATCGTTCTCTTCTTAAAGACTTCTTTATTTTATTCGCGATGAGATGGGTCCAAGCTGTAAAAACGGGCTAACCTGCAAAAATTGCCCAAACTGTCGCAGGTTAACAGTTTCTAAAATTTGCGATGAGATAATCATCTTCAACCATGTCCAAAGTCAAGAAACCGAGCTCGGTCAAGAACAGCGCCAAGGAGTTGGCGGAGAAAATCAAGCGGAACGCCTTGAGAGAAAGAGCGGAAAAAGAGAGAAAGGAAAAAGACCAGAAAAACGACGAAAATGACAGAAATCAGAAAGATGCCATCGAGGAAGTCGTGGTCGATGACCAAGGAGAAACGGCCTCTTTCAAGACCTTCAGTGAGCTCGATCTCATTCCAGAGCTCATGGAGGCCATCCAGGGCATGAAATACACCAAACCTACGCCTATTCAGTCGCAATCGATCCCCCATGCTTTGAATGGTAAGGATATCATTGGTTTGGCCCAAACTGGATCAGGAAAGACGGCTGCGTTTGCAATCCCGATTTTGCAAGCGTTATGGCACGCACAGACTCCATATTTTGGGCTTGTGTTGGCGCCCACACGTGAGTTGGCGTACCAGATCAAAGAGACCTTTGATGCTCTTGGTTCCTCCATGGGCCTCCGTTCCGTCTGTGTGGTTGGAGGAATGGATATCATGGACCAAGCACGGGATTTAATGCGTAAACCACATATCATCGTGGCCACTCCTGGCAGAATAATGGACCATTTGGAGCATACCAAGGGTTTTTCGTTGAAAAACTTGAAATATTTGGTGATGGACGAAGCTGACAGATTGCTTGATATGGATTTCGGACCTGCTCTTGACAAGATCTTCAAGATCATCCCCCGTGAAAGAACCACCTACTTGTTCTCTGCCACCATGACCAACAAGATTGAAAAATTACAGAGAGCCAGCTTGAAGCTGCCAGTACGGATAGCCGTGTCCACCAAGTACCAGACCGCAGACAACTTGATCCAGCTGATGATGTTGGTGAGTGACGGCTACAAGAACACCTACTTGGTCCACTTGTTGAACGAGTACGCCGGCAAATCTATCATCATTTTCACCCGGACGTGTGCCCACAGTCAGAGAACCTCGCTTTTGGCCCGGATCTTGGGTTTCAGTGCTGTCCCGCTCCACGGACAGTTATCGCAGGCACAGAGATTGGGCTCGTTAAATAAGTTCAAATCTGGCAGTAGTAACATTTTGGTGGCCACCGATGTGGCCGCCAGAGGGTTGGATATTCCAAGTGTGGACGTGGTGATCAACTACGATATTCCTACCGACTCCAAGGCCTATATTCACCGTGTGGGAAGAACTGCACGTGCTGGCCGTTCAGGAAGATCTATCAGTTTGATTACGCAATATGATTTGGAGATGTACTTGAGAATAGAGAGTGTTTTGGGCAAGAAGTTGCCCAAAGATCCAGCTCCAGAGAAGGGAGTCTTGGAGGCATTGCACGTGCATGTGGACCGGGCCAGTGCCGAGGCTATTAGACAGACGAAGGAGTTCCATGATAAGGGAAAGAAGAGAAGGGAAGATAGAGGTTAAATAAGCACAAATGAGCACCAAGTGCGAAATTGTGTGAAATTTAAAGAGAAGGTTCATTAGAAGCGAATGAGCACGAAGTGCGAATTCGTTGAGAAATTAATGGAGAAAGTGAACTTGAGAAAGAATTTAAATTATCACAAATTGTGAAATAATGAGGAAGTGAAAGAGGAAGTTAATTGGCATGAAGTGTGAATTATTGAGATGTGGAGTAAGAAAAGGAGTTAAATTTAGCATCATTTCGAATTTTCGAAAGTGACAGAAGTGAAAATAAACACGAATGAGCACAAAAGAGGAAAGAAAGAGAAGATGAGCATGAAATGATAATTTATGCTCAATTTAATGAGAGAGACTTCAACAATTGGACTTGCTGATCTTCCTGCTCATCTCTAATAATAGGACTAACAACGAGGAACGAATAGATTAATCATTTAAATAAAGATAAGAAATATTGCAACTTGTAGAAGTCCTGGAATCAGTGTGAATGAATTATCATATCTAAAATGATGTTTATCAATTAATTATTTATTACATCTGCCATCAGATTGAAAGCATCATATATATATCTGTTTCAGGTCGAAATATCATTAATTTTTATATATAACATGATTTCAAATCCGACTGCATGTAAAATTATGTTAGTAAAAACGACTTGATGAATATTAATTATTATTGAATTTTATAACAAAATGTTTAATGACTTCACTCAGAAATTATTTCTGGCTCTACAGCTTCAATTGTAAATACTATTATGAGTTATCATCAAATCAATGATCTTTTACGATATAATATCATTTCAATTAATCTGATTACTATTATGAAGTTATGATAACTTCATTTCGAATAAATTGTAATTTGATTCCCGTTATTTTTAACTACACTAGCAAAACATTATCATATCGTATTAAACCTGAATCTAATCAACGGCCTTGTACCGTAACCTGAAAAAGAGCTATCAGGATCATCATCAAACATTGCTGTTTCAGTATTTATTATTCCATCGATGAATTGATAGCTCATGATGCGAAGCATCGTAGAATTGAGAACCCTCCCTAACCGTTATTATTAATCGTCGTAATCATAAGACAGAACTGAAGTCTAACTATTTGTGCAAAAAATGGACAGGACACTCTCCATACCCTTTTTTGTTGAACCAGAACTTGATACATTTGTAATGAAACACACACAAACATTCTAATCTGGCCACCTTGTCACCAGCTTTCAAATCTTCTAAACAAATGACACATTCATTTTCGAGATCCTGGTCCTTTTCTGCTGAACGCGAGATGGTTGAATTCGAGGTAAGTGAGCCAATGCCGTCAAACGAGTCGCTTGCAACAGAAGCGCCGATATGGCTCGGAATGCTTTCGTATTGAGGACGTGGGATCGGTGGAATATTGTACACGAGCATCTTGTTGCGAGGATGGGCCTGAGGAGAGGCAAAACGGTCGTTGTTTTCGTGGCTGAAGTCATATGCCACCAAACAATCATTAATGTGCGACTCTTTAAAGCCTTCAAACTCGTCGTTGCTGAAAACTCCGCGATTCTTGCCAAGATCATGGAGGTACAACTTGAGGAGATCACTGGCACACACGGGACACAAGTTGGAGTCCGAGTCCGAGTCACGAGCGGCGGCCGACCTGCGGGGCTCGTTCACTGACGACGCTGAGCTTTGGATCACGCGAGTGTTGGTCTGGGTGCTGTACTTGGCCGTACTGCTGTTGTGATGATTGTGAGCATAGGGGCCTGATCTGGAATGGTGGAGCACATCATTATTCACTTCCGAGGTCGACGAGTTGACACTGCTTGTTCTGCTTACGTCTTCTTCGCTAGCACTAGCACTAGCACTAGCACTGGTGGCCCCCGCAAAAAGCGCCCGCCGGATCATCCTGACCTCGGCAGCACACTCGTCACATGTACGGTAGCACTCGTACTGGCCCGCCTTGCCTAAACGGCCCGGCCCTTCTGCGATGACGGTATTGGGGAAGTAGCGGATGTCTTGGTTGGAACAGCCGCCACAGACCACACGACCACACTTGCGGCAGTGGTGGCGACGGTTGAAGAAGTTATAGGAGGAGTCACAGAGGAAGCACGTGAGGGCGTCTGTGTCGAGCTGCCACACGGGCCCTTCGCCGCTCACGTCGCTGGCGGCGGTAGACATGGGAGAAGAAGAGAGTGGCGGGAATGGTTGTAAATGGCAGCATTTGATAAGGAGGCACGAGACAATAGGGGGCGTGTGTGCAGGAGGGATCAGAAAGATGGGGAGCTACTGGAACTATATGCAGGACACGAACATCATCAGAAGTGATAGTAAATGCAATAATAATGGCACTTATAGTACTAGTACTTATAGTAATAGTTGGTGATAAGAGTTAGGAGCAAGAGTTGTAGGAGAATCAGTATAGAGAAATAATTGAATAATAGTAGTAAGAGTGGTGGGGTTATATGCAGGACAGAAACCTCATCGAAGTAAAAATCAAAGTACTTATAGTAATAGTAACAGTAGTGGAAGTCAGAATTAGGAACTGTAAGGTTATTGAAATAACAGAAATTAAGTAGGAATAACAGTAGTAATAATTGTATTAAAAGTAGTAATGGTAATAGTAGTAGATTTAGTAGATGAAGTATATGCAGGACACGAACCTCATCAGAAGTAACAGTTATAGTACTATAGTGGTAGGAGTCAGAATTAGGACATTTAGTAGTATAAGAATAGCAGAAATAAAGTAGTCATAGTAGTAGTCGTAGTAACATTAGGAGTAATAGTAATAGTAATAGTAGAAGTATTAGTACTTGGCGTTATCTGCAGGACACTAACCTTTCTTGTCTTATCTGCAGTACATGAACAAAACATCAAAAGCTGCCAAACACCAAATTAATTCACCAACACTCTTTTCTCCGCAAATACCCCATTTTCTCCCCTTCAATGGCAGACAGACTCACCCAGCTCCAGGCGTGCCTCGACCAATTGGTCGAACAGTTCAATGCCACCGTCAACTACGTCAACACCCACAGCGAGCCGGCGCTTCTTGATGAAGACCCCCGTTCTGTGATCAACATGGCAGCAGCAGCGCCGGTTCCGGGCCAGCAGCAAGAGCAGGAAGCCTCCGGCCAAGCGCTGGCCAGCGCCGGTACCGGCGCTGGAACCAAAGATGAAGCAGCAGCTGCTACCTTCGATAACACCATCACCGAGTTGTCTACGGATATAATCTTGAAATCGCGACAGATCAGCATGTTGATCGATTCGTTGCCAGGAATCGGAGTTTCTCCCGAAAGTCAGATGGAAATTATTGAGCAGTTGACACGTGAGTTGGATGAGGTGGAACAGCAGAGAGTGGAGAAGATTGAGGAAAAGGATAAGTTGTTGAAATGGGTGGAGTCGTTGATTGCGGAGGTGGCCACGGGGATCTCGGAGACGAAGAAATGAATGAGTTGGTGAGCGAAGCGAATCAACGAGTGAATCAGTTTAATTTTCATAAATCTACGATATGATGAGCGAATCCGCCTGAAATATCATAAATCATCGACTTTTGAGATTCTAGAAAGAAGAAAAGAATGAGAGGAAGAAAAATGCCGAGGAAAAATGCCGAGGAAAACTCCAGAATTCAGTTTATTGGAAGAATTCAGTATTTCGACGAATTCTAAGGCGAGTCGTAGAAGAAAACTCGAAGAGACTAATTTTCTTCAATAATAAGCACTGCTTGATTAACGAAAAAAGGGCCGTTCCTTTAACTCATTCAACTGAATTGAAACTTAGAATGATAGAGATAGTCAATTGGCCAAATTTCCTGTTGTCTCCATTCCGATAGGATCTGCTTTTTCATTCATGATGTTACAAAGTCCTCATAATGTGTTGCCTAAGAATCTCACCTCGAAAGATAATACAAAGTGACTGAATTGATATCCAGCTAAGATTCAAAACGTAAAGTTTCACAGATTAATCTGGCAGATCAAAATCAGGTCCTGAGCTTTCCCAATAAGATTTTATTAAATAAAGCGGATCAGTTCCAAGTCAACGGAGTGTCTCGAAGAACGACAGAGCATACAATAATTGATGATGGTGACGATAATTGAGTAAGTTTACCGATAAATTGGAATAGACTATAAGTCAATTTAATTATTAAAAATTTATTCCATGACCAATCAATTTATAGAGGTCATACGAATGAAAATTTGGAATGCCAATAAGTATCAGTAAAATAGGTCTTAATAATACTTGGGAAAAGACAAACTTAATAAAAACCTTTCTAATTCAAGCGAAATAAAACTCCTTAGCCTTATTAGTTTTAATTTATTACCATTATCATTATTGATAAGTTTCATCATTCTACAATCTAATTTCTTCCATACAAGTCCTGTAAACTTCAATCCTTCAAAATACTTTTAAGCCTTCTCTTTATCTTCTACAATTCATTCTTTCATTCTTATATTATTTTAACGAGTCCATTATTCACTCTTTCTCCTTTCTTATTGTCTAGAAAGTTTCCACGTTTTGGAACGACATGCAATCGAGGCCCCACGCCCACGAAGACTTCAAACACTCCTCAACCGTCCAGTTGATTCCATACAACACCTCCCTGTTCTGGACGTAGAAAATCAGGGCAGCGGTCAAGATTCCAGCCATCAAAAGATAGCCCAAAATTCTGCTACTCCTTATTTGATAATCCACAAATTGAGACACCAAAAGAATACCAAAGTAAAGTGCCACCAAATATTCACTGGAACGCATTTGGCCAGGAACATAGAGGAAGGGGATGAAATGGATTGCCCAGCCGGTAAGCGTCGTAAACGTATTGGAGTAATAGATTTCCGCTTTTTGCGAGTCAGTAGTGAAAACGAACGGATTCATATGTTTCAAAACGTAGAAAACATACTTGATCAGGGCAATCAAGACGACCAATACCACGGTGTAATAAATAGGGATATTGCCCATGGAATAAACGGTTCCCTGTGCGGTTTCTGCCATAGGGTACGCTCTGGTAGCGAAGGGCCAGAAGAATGGAAGGAGCGCAAATTTCACGTCGTCTCCTCTTTCTCTTTCAGCCACCTTCAAAATTGCCAAATGGTACTCCCAGAGTTTCTGGAAAAAGCCGATTGGTCTGAAATTGACCCTTGGGTAATTATTATCGTTATCGATGGCAGGATGGGAGTTAGTTTCGATTGTCCAGAGCGTATTGGGGATGGTGGGCTCGTCGAGACACAACACTTCTTTTTGGCCAAACGCCCACGAAGGCAATTTATCCTTGTGTCCACTCATGATACAGCGTGTTCCCTGATGCACTAACTGGAAAACGGTCTCTGTAGCTCTCAATTTGATCAAAGGAAGGTCAGTGGTAGAATGGGCCTTTTTAGACACAATTCTCACCTTATAGTCGTAATTGATATCGCCCAACAACGTCTCTCTCGTCATGTTACACGAGACTTCGTTGGCGTACTCGTGCTCGGAAATGGGGGGTCTGAGATCGTGCACTCTCATGTATTGGCCTGTTCCCTTGTGGAACAACCGGATCAAGTCGCCGTCTTTCACTTGCTTGAACGCCTTCTGGAGCTCGCCCTCGCGGTTCTTGTGGACGGTCTCGATGATCCATTCGTTGTCGATGTCTGCACTGTCGTCAAAAAGCGTCACTTGTTGCTCGTGGCTTCCGGACTTGTAGTTGAAGTCGTGGGAGTGGAGATACGCTCTGGTGCCCTCGTGCTTGATGGTGACGGTGCTTCCATAGGAGACCTCCACGGGCATGGAATTAAGGGTATTGGAGTCATGAAGAGTGGCTTTGAACTCGGCCGAAAGCACACCCGATCCGGTCCCGTTGAACGGAAGACTGGCCAAATGGACGTAAAACAAGGACAAGTAAACCGTAAGGGGAATGAAAACGAGAGTGACAGTTCTGGCGGCCAAGTGCTGGAACCAGACAATGTCCTTAACCGTCAAATCGCCTAGAAGGTTCCACAAGTCGGTGCCCGCCATCAAAAGCACCCACAAAAGCGTCAACAAAGCGCTGTAGCGGGTCAGCAAGGCAAGCCCAAGCCCCAACCCCGTGATCACAAGACACTTGTACCACTTGCGGGAGAACGGCTGTTCGAATTGGAGGCGCTGGACGCCGTAAAGCGAAAGTGCTGTAAAAAACACTAGGAGCGACTCCCAGCCGAAAACAGCAGAGTGGAGCGCCAACGAGTGGTCAATCGCCACCAAGAAGGTGCCCGCAAGCTGGGCGGCGGGCCCACAGCGGGACGCCCGGAGCGTGGCGTACGCCACGGTGAGTGTTAGGAGGCCTAGCGCCATGGGCACGTAGCGAGCCCAGTTGGCGGGAATTGTGTTGATTCCAGCGGGCACGCCGCCCGCTAGCGAGAGCCAGTAGTGGAGCAAGCCGGCGAGCGGTGGCTGGGTGTCCACGAAGATCTCTCCTCTGGAGTAGTCGACCACTCTGGCAAGAATGGGCTGTTCGGCCGTCACTGGGTGGGAGAAAGTGAGGTTTCTAACGAGAACGGAGAGGGCTAGAAACACGGGGAAAACTGCTTTTTGAAGCGGGGACTGTGGCGGAGGCGGCGTCAGCACCGAGACGGGCTTGTAGGGCCTCCATTTGCCCTGTTTGTAATCCGTGGGGACCTCTGACATTGGATGAGCGTGTGGTAAATGGAAATCAGAAATATAAATATAAATATAAATGTGAGTGCGCATTGATAGTACGAATTGATGAGCGAATTGATGAGCGAAGCGAATCATTGAGTGGAATAAATGGGGAAATAAATGGGAAATAAATGAGGATAAGTGGAAGAAATAAATGAAATAGATAAGTGAATTAAAGAAGTGAAAGAAATAAGTGAAAGAAACCAGTAAAATGAATTAGTGGAGGATTTTAGATGAACAAAGAAGTGAGTTTTGATGGTTGATCAGAGTGAAATATTATAATAAAATGAGAATGAGATTGAGAATTGAAGAATAAATGAAATGAAAATGAGAGTGACAATGAAGTAAGGAAAAATTACAGAAATGTGGAGGTGTATGAAAGTTTATAGAATAAAAGTGAACTGATTTTAGGACTATTGAGATGGTGAAGATTGAGAATTATGGAATGGGAGGAACCAACACTTCGGTGCCGATAATACATTAATCTCTGCCTTTATAGATTTCATAAGATAACTCGACTATAAATAGCCACCTTATTATCTCTTTATTAATTACTTCTTCATTAATTACTTGTCTCTATTATTTCTTTATTTTGTTTATTAGGCCCGAGGGCGATGTATTAATTAGCAGATGACTGCTTTGAATAAATTATGATCATAATGAGGTGGTTTGATACCACCAAATGAGCCTATTGGCTTTTGGTTTATAAGAATCAGCTCTTTCCTGTTAATTTTTGAGCTTCTATATCTTGATTCTTATACCTTTTCTTCAACGGATTCTGTTCTCATGCACTTGCGGATGACTTGGTAGATGCCGTACACGACACCGACAAGACATCCCAATACAATGATGGTCAAGACCACCGCGTAGATGGCACCCATCACTTGGAAAAACACGTACCCGTCACCGAGCACGTTGTGAAGTTCGGTGTTGGCTAACGACATTGTTCCCAAGGGGAAAGTCATTGCCCAAAAAGCCTTGGTGAACTTGATGAACCCATAAGTGGGATGTGTTCCTTGTGGGTTTGGAGTTGATGCAAATGGCTTGATTTTGGAGAAACAAGAAACCACGGCGACAAAAGTCATTAAATAGCCAAATGAAATCAATAAGAGCGATGTGAGACCACACCCAACAATAGCAGCTGTTCCCAACGCTGTTCTGAAGGTATCGGGGTCAGTTGTGGACCAATCAATGAAGTGGAAGTAGTGCAGGTTAAGTTTGGCATTAGCCATTAATTGATGGGCATTGTTACCGAAAAGCATGATGGCATAGGCACCTTGGCCCAAGAACCCGATTGGAAGGAAACTGGTGAAAACCAATTGAGTGTTGGGGATTTTGTAGAGTACCAATTTCCAGAAATAGATGGTGGTGATGATGAAAGACATCACGATTGCGTTTGCCCATAAAATGAAGCTGACAACCATGGTAGGGATCTGGAGATGAGCTGGGATCTGTGGCACCAATAATCCGGCGGAGGATGCAGCGACGGTAAGGGTGACCACTGGTAATAACATGGTTGCATGGAGTTGTCCGAAACGGGCGGTAGGGTCAGAAACAGGGGCGCCACCACGAGGTTTGGCGAGGTATGTCCAGAACCAAATCACACACACACAGTATACGGACAGAATGGTCATGACCCAGAAAAAGGCGTAGACGACGAGAATACCGGCCTTATTGCCTTTGAGCACCGAACCCAAGAAGTTGATCAAGGTGGTCATACCCATGGGCCAGCATCCCATGAAGGGGGCCACGGCGGGGTCGCTGTGGTACTTGGTGAGTTGGCCGGGACGGCGACGACACTGGAGCACAAAGAGGCCCAGGGTCAAGACCCAGATGAAGAAAGCAATGACAAAGAGGATCCAGCCACAGATCTGGAGCCAGTGTGCTTGCCACGGGAAATGGTAGAGGATGTTGGAGCAGACGCCCACACCCATGACAGGGATAAAGAATGCAGGGGTGAATTGGTCGACCAAGACGACGGAGGCCTCATGGTAGAGACGGGCGAGCCAGGAGTGTTGTTGATGTGATACCGCAGGTGGATTTGCGGCGTGGATCAGCGTGTCGGCACCTCCATTTGGTTGACAGAGGTGATTATCTTCTGGTCCAGAAGGCGGCACCGCGGGCGTATTTATAGTGAAAAGTGTGGGGGTGCTAGAACTGTCGCCATTTCTGTCTGGAGCCACAGTGGTCATTAGGAGAGAGGATAAACTGTAAAGATGCGACGGGGTTTGCAAATATTTGGGGGTGAGCGTCAAACAGGACAGGTAAGTGAAGTGACCAGTGGTAGGTGCTGCAAAGTGTCAGAAGTGTCGGAAGACGATGATATTGATAAAAAACGGATCTGGTGGGGGTTTTAAACGGTGGCCGATCATGACTTCATCGAAATGAATTCCGCATTTGGCCAGACCCCACCAGAGCCCGCTAGCCGCGCGGGAGCGGCCCATCGGGCGGAACCTTCCCAAAGCAGAAACTTGTGCCAGATAAGACGAGGATCCTGAAATGAAGATAAGAACAGACAGTGACCTGAGAGTGCAGAAAACAGTGAGAAAACGCAGACATCAGGCAAGAAGAACGCAGACAACACGCAGAGAAAGAATGCAGACAACAGGCAAGAAGAAATGCAGACATCAGCCAAGGACAAATCACCCACGGCCTTTGAAAACTACAAAAAGATCCAGAAAAGACTACAAGGAACCATCAAAATCATCGGGAAATTGAAAAGATCTACTTGACATGAAATTGGTACCTTTGCGAAATTGGCACCTTGGATACTTTGGTGAAGCACGGTGACGACGGATCACCGCGTTTGATCTTCAGGAAGATTGTCGGCGGTGTCTGCATTGGGAACATATGCGGAATCCCCGATCCGCGGCCTCTGGGTCAGAGGCCTGACGCAGGGCCCGTGACTCGCTTCGTGCGTGGTGCTTTTGTCGTTAGTTTTGTGGCTATTTTGTGGCTATTTTTCGTGGCTGCGGACTAAAGTGACACGTTGTCGCCTGACATTGCATCAGTGAGCCTGTGTTACAAGGAATGTCTGCGTTCCCACAAGCAGAAATATGCACCAAAAAAACACCAATACTTAAGACATTTTGGGTATTTACCCATATTTAGGCCGATCAAACGATCGGACAATCCAAAAAGATCACCGTCATCAGCCGATCACTCCAAGCGGGCCTCCCCGCCCGCTCGAGCGGTGACCGCGCATTCAATTGTAAGCATTTAAACAAAGAAAAGAGCCGACGCCCCGCCGGCGTGCGCCTACCAATAGCCCCTAATCAGGCAATAACAACTCACGCACCCCCTGTACAGCCCAGCGGCGTTTCCCGATCGGGAAAAAGCCGCCCACCCCCAGCGGCCACAAATAAGAGTATATAAAGCCACCTCCGTCCCCCCAAATCCACCATTTTTATCAGAATAACAAAAGCAGCAAAAGCCGCAAAAGCAGTAAACTAAGCAGAGCTAACCCGCAATCAGCCACCACTACCAAACTGCACTCTATCTTACCACCATAACCTGCAATTACACCTAAATTACACTTTAACTCCCGATGTTACACATTACAAACCCCCACGTCTTCGACCGCTCCAATACCGTCAGTCCCAACCTCGACCGGCCCCACAGCGGCGCCTTGTCGAGGGACTCGAAGGAGGCTCCAAAGAGTGACCAAAATGGCAAAATCGCCAAAGGGTCCGGTCACGTGCCGCTGCCCTCGGAAATCACAGACTGCACCGATGAGGAAGTCGCCAAACTCGGCCTTTCTCCCACGCTGGGACTCCTCAAACTCATCAACAAGCTCCGCGCGCTTCTCGGCACCAAGGGCTTGGCTTCGGAGGACATCGATGTCGTCGAAGTGCAACGTTTAATGTCGGAATACAAGCTGGACGAAGCTGATTGGAGACATTTGGCCTTGCACGACCCCAGTCGGAACTATTCCCGGAATGGGATCTTAAACATCAATGGTAACGCCAATTTGCTCCTTTTGGTCTGGACTCCCGGCAAATCGAGTGCCATACACGACCACGCCAACGCCCATTGCTGTATGAAGATTTTGGACGGGCAATTGAGCGAGTCTTTGTACGATTTTCCCAAGGAAGAGGGCAAATTGGAACCGAAACAGGTCACGAGACTCGACCGCGATGTCGTCGGTTACATAAGCGACGACATTGGTCTCCACAAAATCAGCAATAGCGGCGACACCGAAGCGGTGTCGCTCCATTTGTACACTCCACCATATGCGGCGATGTACGGGTGCTCGATGTACGAGCTGGGCAATGGGAGAAAGCATCACGTGGACATGAGCAAGTATTATAGCTGGCAGGGTCAGTTGGTGAATACAAAGAACTCGAGCACGTGCTAGACACGTGACCAAACACCACGTGACAATTAAAAATTCATCACGTGACAATTAAAAAAGTTGATCATGTGACATCAGATCACATGATCATTATCACGTGCCAGTTTTTCAATTCACCAAATATCCACCCATTCATGGCCTCATAGCTAATCATGGCCCATTATCTTCATAGCTATATATCATCTTATGCGAAACGACCAAAATTATGAAAGTAAAATAAAGTGTAAAAAGAAACTGTAAATAAAAGAAAGTGTAATAATCGAAGGTAAACTGAAAAGTGTAATAAAGTGTAAAGAAAAGTGCAATAAAAAAGAAGCTGTAAAGTTATTGAAGAAGTGGAAGATAAAGTGTAATAATTATAGATAAAGTGTAATAAAAGAGATAAAATGTAGATAATTAAAGGTGGGAAGAAAGTGTAAAGAATAGTTGATAAACTGTAAAGTATTGAAGCAAAGAATCATTTACTGAACGCTTATGTAATTAGGAAGTTCAGTTCATATAAACTGTATAAATTGACCCTCGAATTTGTAAAAAGACCTAATCAGTAAGCTTTAACCTGTAAACCTCAAAACCTTTCTTTTCCAGACAAGCCAATTAAATAACCAATTATTTGAATCCTGATAACTTCGATGAATTGAGACCTCTGAAATAAGAATCCGGATAAGAAGGAACTCACGAATTAGAAGAATTAAAAGAATTAAAAGTTTTAAAAGAATTTAACGAATTAAAAAACTAAAGAATTAAAAGTAAATTGAAGGTATCAATGATTGAATTTGAATGAATTTATGAGTGAAAGTCAAAGGAATAAATTACTGAATTCGAATAACTCAAAGGGCAAATAAATGAGAATAAACGGAATAATTAACTGAAATTGAAGATCTAATAATCAACTTAAGGGTAATGAATTTTTCCATTCATTTTCCATTCATAATAATCAACTTGATTGCTTCATTTCTTTTACTCTTCTAACCTCTTTCATTTATTAGATTTATTCTATTTTGGATTTCATTCAGCTCATTTAAATCATTTGTCTTCATAAACCAATCCAATTAATTCGTTATTCTTCTATTAAATAATTTATACAACTAATTTAACTTCTTCAATTCATTCTTATTCTAAATTAATTTGACTGAACTAATATAATGATTATTAACTAATTTTCCTTCATAAATTCAATCTACTTTGTGAATTGATTTATTTTCTTTCAATACTTTGAAATTAATCATCTAATTTACTCTCTAAGATTATTAAATTAATTCTTGTTTATTTCTCTAATTATTTCATTATTAATTTAATTAATTGTCTGATTAATTAATTAATTAATTCTTTATTAATTATTAGTTTATTCTCTAATTATTTCTTCTTTAATTCTTCTTTACTTCTTATTTCTTCTTTATTTCTTATTTCTTCATTTCTTTGGTTTCTTCATACAATTTCGAGAACTTTTGTCCCCCCTCCTTGCTGGGAGGCACCTGTAACCAATTCTTATTATCGTATTGGGCAACTCCGTCGATTAAATGGAAAGCATAGACGTAACGTGACTTGTCCAGACGGTTTTTTTCAGACTTGTGTAAAACGGAATTATGAATTAATACGAGCGAACCTGCTTTACAAGGAACAGAAACGTAATCTTCTGGCTTATCAGTGAAATCATGGGGATGTAAGGGATCTTCCACCGTTTCAAAATTACATCCTGAATCTCCTCCATTCACTTTTGAAAATCTTTTCCTGATAGGAAAGGTTTTATGTGACCCCGGATTATATGACAAACACCCATTCAGCTCATCACAATCTTCCAAAGCAAACCAGAACCCCAACGCCGATTGTGGCTGCGTATAGAGAAACCACGCATCTGTATGGGCAGGAACCGCATTGTCTCTTTCCTCGGTTTTCAACTCTTTTTCTTTATTCTTTCCCGTTTCGACAGGTTGCTTGAAGATACACATACTTTGTAAAACCCTGGGATCCTTATACTCCAATGCCCGGGCAATATCCTTGACCGAATCGTCAAAAGTAACGTCTCTGAAAACCTGCTCGTGCATGTGCAAACCGTGGCCGAGTTTATTGATCGCTCTTTGCTTAGAAACGGTCAAATTTCCGTTTTTGTCGAAAGCATCGGTGTCAAAAAAGAAGGAGACCTTGTCAGAGGAGTCGAAGAAGTACTCGTCACCAATATGGTCGTTCTCGTCAGTTTTGAATTGGGTTCTGGGGTGAGTTGAAGGGTCAAAACCGTCCAATAAGGCTTGAGCCCTTTCTTTTAAGGATCCGGTTTGGGCAGGGGTAAGAAAGTCAGGAATGCAAAGGAGTCCCTCCCGGTTGAACTTGTCCACTTGTTCTTGACTAAACATTAGGATTGAATGAATAAGAAGTTCTGTTGAATTAATTGGGGTAGGTTTCTTTCAATTGAATCAAATGTTAGTTTTTGAATCAATGTAAGTTTTTGAATCAAAGGATGTAAGTTCTTGAATCAATGTAAGTTTAATGCAAGTTTTGAGTCAGTGTAAGTTTTTGAATCAATGTAAGTTTTATCAGTGTAAACTTTTGAATCAATATGCAGTTGTTGAAGCAATATTAACTTCCCAATCCGTGTCTGTTATTAGATCAAAGGTGTAACTTTATCGATCAATGTCACTTTTTGAATCAAAGGATGCAAACTTCAAATCTTTATAACTTCTCAATGTTGGATAAAATTTTGTGGGGAAGACTCGACCAATGAACGGATCTTTCCTATCACTTATCGCATGAGCCGCGCGGTGCGGAAATCCAAGCCCTACAAAGATCGGCGCATAACAAAGCCCGACAAAGTATAGGAAAAGTGAGTTAAAATGAAAAAGGCTATTACGTAAGCAATATAACTAAACTATTTGAGTGTATAGTCAAGTAACTTAAGTAAGCTGTATGAGTATGTTTATGTAAGCATCCATCCTTTGGGTTCATAAGTTTACTATGGTATTTTTATAGGAAAAATGCGGAACAATTTGGTTAAAAATGTATTACCTCTCATAACCTTCCGATTTTGAGTCCATGGTTGAAATAATAGGTTAATTGAAATGGCACTTCAAAAATCGCTCAATATCAGTACTTCTTCGACTTCTATCGCTTTAATTATTTTTCAATGGTTATTTACGTGTTTGTTATCTGCCAAATTTCGATAGAAACAATTATTTAAATAAAGAACTTATTCTGTTTGATCTATTTATTACCTCCCTATACTCAATTAATGACTTTCCCTTTTTATTCTATTTATTACTACGCAATGTCAATCTAATTCCCCAGTTCAATTCATAATATTCAATTCTTTCTATCCTTTAATTTTATTCATTAACCAATTCTTTAGCGAGAAATGTACTCTACTTCTTCATCCTTCCAATTCCTTGATTATTTTAATCCTTTCAATTGATAATATTTCAATTCTTCGTTCAACTCCTTCAATTCTCTAAGCCTCCAATTCTTGTAGTCTTCCAATTCTGTAACTCATTAATTGTACAATTCTTTGAATCTTCAATCCTCCAATTCTTCAATCCTTCGATTCTTCAATCATTCTGATACTCCAATATATTTAACCCTCAATTTGTCCAATTCTTCATTCTTCAATCTTTCTAATTCGTTAATCCTTTCAATTCTCCAGTTTAAAGCTTAATAGATACTTTATCCTCCCAATTCAACTCCAATCCTTCCAATTCTCCAACCCTTCAATCTTCCCACTCTCAACTCTTTTTTTCTAGAGTTTCTTCCCTTCCCACATTTTACTTCCCAACATTCTCCCTTCTCAACTTCGCAATCTCACCATTTCTCTTCATGCGTTTACACCTCGCGCAACCTCCTGTACTATGCACTTATGCTCACTGCTACTATGCATTTATCCTCACTAATACATATGCACTTATAAGTACACCCCTTATACTACCACCCAGAAAACTATATAAATCCCCCAATTCTCCCTCAACCAGTCCCTTCTTTTTAACAACTACATCCTTTCCCCCTTCCCCTTTTATTCCCTTCTTCCTTCACCTTCAATGACCACCGAAAAAATCTCCTTCTGCCTCAACTGGGCCGCTACCCCCTACCATATCCCCGTCTTCCTTGCTTCCACCAAGGGCTACTTCAAAGAACAGGGGCTCGACATCGCCATCTTGGAGCCCTCAAACCCTTCGGACGTCACCGAGCTCATTGGCTCCGGAAAAATCGATATGGGCTTGAAAGCGATGGTGCACACTTTGGCTGCAAAAGCCAGAGGCTTCCCCGTCACTTCGATCGCTTCGCTTCTTGACGAGCCTTTCACCGGTTTGCTTTACCTTGAGGGCAACGGAGTCACCGAGGACTTCAGATCGCTCAAGGGCAAGAGAATTGGCTATGTTGGTGAGTTTGGCAAGATCCAGGTCGACGAATTGACCAAGTATTACGGAATGACTCCTGACGACTATACCACCGTCAGATGTGGAATGAACGTGGCCAAGGGCTTGATTGAGGGCTCTATCGATGCCGGAATCGGTATTGAGTGTATCCAACAGGTGGAATTGGAGGAGTTTTGCAAGCAGCAAGGAAGACCTGCCAGTGATGCCAAAATGTTGAGAATCGACAAATTGGCCGAACTCGGCTGCTGCTGTTTCTGTACCATTTTGTACATTGTCAACGATGAGTTCTTGAAGGCCAATCCTGATAAAATGGTCAAGTTCTTGAAGGCTATCAAGAAGGCTACTGATTATGTGATCCAGAGCCCCGCCGAGGCTTGGGCTGAATACTGCGATTTCAAGCCACAAATGAAATCTGAATTGAACGGTAAAATGTTCGAAAGATGTTACGCCTATTTCTCAGACTCCTTGTACAATGTCCACCGTGACTGGAGAAAAGTCACCCAATACGGTAAGAGATTGGAGATTTTACCTCAGGACTACGAAGCTAATTACACCAATGAATTTTTGAGCTGGGACGAACCGGCAGACTCCAAAGATCCTTTGAAAGATCAGGAAATGATTGCGGAGTTGCAGAACGAGTGCAAGGCCTGTGGTGGGTACAGAAGATTGGTGAAGTGAAAAATTAAGCTGAGATTGATTTTTCAGAAAGATGATGATAAGATTCGTGTCTATTGATTATTTAGTTAGTTAATAAGAAAGATTAGTATGAATATTGGTTATTAATCAGTTAGTTAATGAGGAATGTTAGTCAACTAATTAGAAGGTTAATAAATTAGTTGAAAGCTATAGAAATAGCTAATCAAAGTAGACAATTAAGCTACAAAATTATTAATTAGCTTAGAAACTAATTAGCTTAGAGATAATAATTTTACAATTAATTTATAAAAGCTTTGATCATAAATTGATTAATGTAGACTATGTACAGGCTATAAACATGGATGAAAGACATTAAATGAGAATAATGGAGAAGATGAAGTGATGGAAATTGAATTATAACTCTATAGTTAATTAGGAATATTCTCCTTCTTAATGGTGGTGCAACTTATGGTTAATTTTGAGGAAAATCAATCATAATTGGTCAACAACTTCAATGCTTTTGAAATATCTTCTCCTTGATTATTCGCTGATTTCCTTCATTTTCTTCTCCTTCCCTTATCCACTCATTCCTCCCTTTTCTTCTTCTTCTTTCCCCTCTTCTTACTTATACAAGAAACCTAACCACGACTCCTTTCTGGCTTCTCTCTCCTTCTCGGGAATAAAGGCGTCCCCGTGTTTCTTGATCTTCTCCACTCCTTCGGCTGCGGTGGCTTCTCTGCCGATCACATCAGCAAAGTTACCCTCCGAGTCCATCAAGTAGAAAAAGATCGAGTGATCGACCAAGTAGTCCTGGCCCGGTTTCACATCTGGAGGCGTGGAGAAATAAACCCTATATTTCTTGCAACAGTTCTTGATATTTTCGTAAGTACCGGTCAAACCAATGATAGAAGGATGGAAGTCTTCCAAGTATTGTTTCACAATTTCGGGCGTATCTCTGGCAGGATCACAGGTGATAAAAACAGGCTGCAAGTCAACCCCGTCCTTTTCCAATTGGTTCAACATTTCGCCCAATTTGTCCAATTCGTCAGGACAGACATCTGGACAGTGAGTGAATCCGAAGTAAAGAAGAGAGAATTTGCCCTTATCGTTCTTCAAATTTTCCTGGGTGAAAGGCTGGTTGTTGTGGTCGACCAAATCGAATGGACCCCCAATAAGCGGCTTTCCGTAGCCTCTTTTGGACTCCACTTCCTTTTGGATTCTTATTCTTTCCTTCTCCTTAGAGAACCACCACGTGAATCCTCCGCCAACCACGAGCAAAAGACAAACGGCCTTCCAGGAGGCAAACTCGATACTGTTGGCGGGAGCGTACTTTTTGTTGTCGTTGGCGCCGCCAATAGCGACTCTACTCAAAGGCCGCTTTTTGGGCAGTTCTGAGGGGTTTGAGTTGAGTTTTGGGGCCGAAGACCAGAAATTACGGCATGTGACCACGGCACGTGGCGTGGGTTTGGCTGCAAGAGCCACGGGACTTATTCTGGTGGAAATGTACCGGGAAATCATTGGGATAACTGGCGTGATTTGTGAGTGTAGTTTGATTTTTGGAAAATGATGGTGAAGTAGCAGTCGTCACGTGATGCCAAAGGAAATATCGGCGAATGAACCAGGTGATTAATAAGGGGGTAGGAAAAGACGATGGATGGGAGACGGGAAAGTGGGGTCATAAAGGTCACAAACTCAAGGAGTGTGAATATAAGGAAGGAATTTTTGGTTTAGAAGGGTTTTTCAGTGGAACGTGATTAAAATGAAAATAAGGAAATTGGTGAAAAATAGGTAATTAAGGAGTTAATGACTCTCAGAAACTGAAGCAGGTGCTTTTGAAGTATTATCCGAAAACTATTTATGATTTTGCAGCTTTCTTAGGGGATCTGGATAACTTATAAGATTGAATATTCATATTGTTGATTACGTAATCAACAATTACACATCAGAGAAATTTAAACATTCAAAGTGAATCCAGAAACTGTTTCAGCCAAGCGACTGGTCCTTCATCTCTTCTCCAGGCTAATTTTCCCCTATGATTCTACCTACCTTTTGGTTTAATACTTCATCTCTTCACTTATGACGTATTGCTCTCTTTCATGATTACATAATGCCTTACGTAATTTCGCCATCTATAAGTTCCATTTCCATCCTCCACTCCATACTCCATCATGTCACTTCCACAACTCACCGAATGGGCCTTGGCCAACGGCGCCACCGTCTCCTCCAACATCCTGTTCCAAGAGGTGTCGCCCCACAATATTGGAGCCATTTACACCGCCTCAAACACCTCCGATGAGCCCCAAATCAGGATCCCCACCAAGCTTATCATCACCCTAAAAGAAGCAATTCAAGCCTTCAACAAAGACACAGCCGATGGAACCTTCGAGAACATTTCCAGCAACACCTCCAATATCAATTCTACGCTCAAATTGTATTTAAGCAGAGAAAGAACCAGCAATCACTTACAAAACTCACCCTACAAGCCATACCTCCAATTATTGCCAAATTTGGCCCAAATCAACTCTCCGTATACCTGGAGCGCCAACGACAAAGCGTTGTTGAAAGGCACCAATTTGGGCCAATCCTTGAGGTCGAATTTGACCCATTTGATCGAAGAATGGTGGCAATTGATCAATTTTTTGCCTGAAAAATTGGCCAAACCAGCCGACCATTTCGTCAATATGAAATTCTACTACGAGCACAAGTTCTACACCGACGACGACTTGTTCAAGTACTTTATTGAGGACGAAAACGTTGAAAATTGGACCAGTTTTCCTAACTATTTGTGGGCGTCTTTAATCTTAAAGTCACGTTCTTTCCCGGCTTATCTCTTGAAAGACAGCACAAAACTCGAGTACAAGAAGGACGAGGCGATGCTCTTGCCCGTGGTGGACCTTTTGAACCACGATAGCAAAGCACAAGTGGAATGGGGCGTGAAAGACGGATTTTTCTCCTTGAAGTGCAATGATAAAATTGCGAAAAATAGCCAAATTTTCAACAATTACGGTATGAAGGGTAACGAAGAATTGTTATTGGCGTACGGGTTTTGTATTGAGGAAAATGTGGCCGATTCTGCTGCTTTGAAAATCGTGATTCCTGAGCAAATTAAGAAAGAACTCAGCGAAAACGGCATTAAATTACCCACCATCGAAGACTACACGACTTCGGTGGTAAGATCTGACCCCGAAGATACCCCAACCACTCCCCAGGACTCCAGCGACGGTGTTTTATTTTTTATCACTCAGAATAATTTGCCCGAAAATTTGGTTCAAGTGTTCCAATTTTTGGTCAAAAACGCCTGGGAAAAAGGCACAACCCTTCGTATGAAACTTGCGGGAATCAACCAGTTGAGAAATGCCTTGGAAGCCAAAGGAAAGCTCATTAATCCTGTCAAAACCGATTCTGCCAATTCCACCGCCATTCAAATCTACACTCAATCTCAAAAACTGATTTTCCTGGCTACAATCAAAAAACTCAAGTCGCAAGAAAAGAAGCTTTTGGCCGATCCAGCCAACAAGCCTCGTCTCGTGAGCTTGAAAAACGTCTACAAAAAGGACTATAAGCTCCAACAGTCCCTTTTAGTTTCTCTTGGAGCCACCAGTTATGACTCTATTGTGGAACACGAATTACAAGATCAAGTCTGGTTACTCTTTTTGCTCAGATGTTTGAACAGAGATGAATATTTGAGTGGAGAAATTGATGAAGATGGCGATGAAGAGAACTATTTGCCAATTTGGATTAAAGAAGCGTTCCAAAAGGTGGAGAAAATGGAGGTTTCAGAAGTGGAATTACTTCAGTATAGACAATTACATGAAGGACTTATTGTTCCTTTGAGCAAAGCGGTTCCTGAAATTTATAACAAGGGCCAATGGGGAGTTAAGGAGTTGGCTTTGAGTGCTAAAGTATTGGATAGTATCAGTTTTGTCAGAGGAAAGGAGCAAGAATGTATCTTGGTGAAACCAGAATAAATGGAAAATTTAATTGATGAAAGAGAGGAATAATAAATTCAATAATGAAGAGGAGTGATTTTATGGAGAACGAGGGATAAATAGGATAGAAATAATATTAAATTTATAAGATAGAGGGGGATTTTGAATTTAATGAAGGATGATATAATTTAATTTCTTTGATTTTAGCGGGATGAAGAAAATAGTTTCTTACGTGTATATACAAAATCAAAGAAGTCAGAAAATTAATAATTTAATCAATAAAAATAATGAACTTTGGTAAAGACTTAAGATTAGGTTAAAGATCAAATAACTGAAAGGAGCTTAATCCTCTCATTTCCTACTTAAATCATTTCATTTAAAATTTTAACACTCGTTGCCTAGTTATTTCTTCATATACAAATTAGAATTTCTGACATGAAACAAGCATTTCTCTATATTTTGAATTGGAAACTCGGAATAATTGAATCTTAATATTTCTAATGCTTTTAAAGATATTTTTCTTCAACTTATGAATATCTCGAATATGAAATTTTTCGCAATATTTCGAATTAATGTCACACGATAGTAAGTAATACTATAATTATAATTTATTTTGTCCCAACAACATCCGATCTTCTATATCCTAATACCCATAATTAACAAATAAAGTATGAATGATCCCAAAAGAGCTTACCAAATAATTAATGATCCTCAAAGGCCATTACTTCAATTTTACCTTATGAATAATCTAAAAAATTTAAGAGAATTGACAAAATAGTAGAAATGATCAAAAAGATAAAGGAATATTTGAAAAGATCAAGAAACACTCAAAATTAATCGAAGAAGAATCAAATAAAGAAGAATAAGAAATTATGAAAATTGTGAGGTGGTCAAAATTAATTTCAAAAAAGACTTTTCTTCAGAGATTCATCACTCATTCTTTACTTCTTATTCCCCATCATTTATTCAAAAACCCTCTAATTTTCACAATCATTCATCTCTTATAAATTCAATTTCCATCACAATTTTCATCCACCTTTTACGAACATTCGAATATCATTCCTTTATCCCTTCTTAATTTCCTACACTCCCGAAGATAAACGTCGTATTACTATATCTAGAGACTACTATCGACTCTTCTGTTTAGAGAATGACTCTCACTTCAGAGCTGCGCTCTGAAGTGCTCGTATTGGTCTAATCTTCCTTGATACCACCAGCACCGGCAGTCTCAGCCTTCTCGATAGAGCTCTTGTCGGTTTGAACGGCGTCAGCACCGGCACCGGTCAAAGCCTGCAAAATACCTGGAGCAGACTTGAAAGGTCTCTTCAAGTCACCAGAGGCTGGAGTGCCGAAAAGATGGATCTTGACGATGTTGGTCTCCAAAGCACCCTTGACGGTCGAGATCGATTGCATCAACAATGGGTTGGTGTATTTCATGTAGACGTGCATGAAACCCATCATGGCCAACGAGGAGAACACGGACTTGATGGCAGAGTCGATCTGCTTCAAGTCGTACTCCTTGACGGTGGTGACCACGGCCTTTGGCTGCGACTCGCCGGCCATAGGGTTGGCTGGCTCCACGTACTTCAAGGTGGTCAAGTCGTTCTTGGAGTTGATCTTGAATCTGGTGAGCAAATACACCCCCATGGTGATGACTTGACAGCCGATGTAGAGGGCTCTGACGTACATTAAAATGGTGGGGTCTTCCAAGTCGAGCTTACGGGCGACCTGCATCATCACGAGCATCAAGCCCAAGTTGGTAATGGCTGGGTTCATGGTGGGAGAAGTGGTGGGAGTTGTGGTAAATTGAAAAAAGTTATTGATTTCTGTGAATTATTGTCGGCGCCGCGGTCACGTGAGGGGACAAGTATCGTTTATCGTATCGCGTGGAAGCTTATCGAAGTTTTAAGTAAGTTTGTGGCGAAGCCACAAAGTTGGCGTGAAAGGCGTAAATGGTTGTGATAAGGAGGAGAAAAGGGTGGGAAGATTAAGTGGGGAGGGGGAGGAGGGGTAGATATAGGGAGTAATTTTAGGTGGTGGTTTGTTGGTGATAATGTCGTTTTTATAGTGGTGTATGTCGCAGACGTTAAATGTCGAATAGGTCTAAAATTGGTCTAGTATTGTTAATAATGTCCTAGAATGTCTAATGGTGATAATGTCTCAAAAGGACTAATAGAGATAATGTCCCAGAATGTCTAATAGAGATAATGTCTCGAGATGGTATAAAGATAAATGTCTCAAAAGGACTAATAGTTATAAATGTCAAATGGTTCAGTTATTAATATGTCCGAGTTTAAGTTAGGGCTAAGGATTTCATAGTCTCGTCCTTTTTCTCCAGTAATTATTCATAAATGTCTCCTCATGAAATTACTTATTCTGAATATTACCTGACATCATTAAATCCTATTTTGACTATTTACCCGAAATCACTAAAATTTTCTTATTGTGAGTATTTATCAAAATTCATTGAATTCTTCTTTTTCTGACCTTTATCTGAAATAATCAAAATTCCTCTTATTCTGACTTTTATCTGAAACCATGAAAAAATTCCCATCTATTCTATCACTCCAACATTACTCTAATTTCTGATAACGAAATTTTCCTTTTAGAGCTGTTGGACATATATCAATGAGGCTCTTCTGAAACACTTAAATGTAATTGCACAATAATAATTTTTAATTATTCAGAGATATCGATTCTACTTGTTTATCACAAATTTGACTTTCAAATTTTATCAATTTTATTAATTTTTGAATAATTTTGCCAGATTTCCAAAACCCAAAATTTATTACTATAGCATTCATTATTCTTCAAATTCATTCACTTGTTGATTATATATGATTTATAAAGCTAAGCAACCTATAAAATCAAAATTCCTCTTCATTTTGTAATTTTTCTTCTAATAATTCTCGTAAAGTTTGTCACCTCCACAATACTTTCATCCTTACCCCAAAGATCAACCACAATTAATTACATTCACAATTTTTTACAAATTTTAACTTAACTTTATTAATTATAAATCAATAACTTTTATGTCTTTATGGATTTTTGTCTTTATTTCTGAAAACTCTTCATCTGTAGATTTATTTCATCTGATTGGACTATTCCATCATTTTTCTTTTTTAAAGAGGCTCTTCGTCAAACGAAACATCACCAAACTCCCAACATCCGCTGTGCGCGGCCTTGGCTTGGCCTTGGACCCTAAGGAGCTCATTGACGTAATCCTTGGCGGATGGGGCCACACTGCTGGAATCAACCACAGCCCAACCTTCCTTGACCAATTGCTTGTTGATGGTATAGGACGCATCCTTCAACGACTGTTCGGAGTCGTACAACACACCCTGGTACTCGGCACCGATACCTGGTACTGCGCTGATCACGAGCTTCTTGTCGAAGGTGAGGTCTTCTAAAGCGTACAAAGCTTCAGTCAAGTAGTCAGTAGGGGTGGAAGGTGGGAGTCTCAAGTTTTGGAGTGTGGTGGTGTGAGCAAATGGAGGATAAGCCGAAGTGGAGAATTTAGGTGGAAGCACTCTCAACGAAGCCAAGCTGACCTTATCGAGGTTACCGAAGTCCAAGTGCTTGACTTCGTATTTGTTGGAGGCTTTGTCGAAGTTGACCACTCTGGCACGGTAGAACTTGCCGTTTTCGGAGAACTTGGCGGAAACGATGTCGTTCTTCTTAGGGCCTCTGGTCAAGTTGTGGGGCAAGTCCACTGAGGTGTTGCTTGCGCTAGGGACCTGGGCATGGAAGTCGTTGAATTGTTGCTTGAAAGAGGCGAATTTGGTGCTGGTGGCTGCGTCCAAATGATGGAACGAGATGAGTCCAGTGCTGTCGATATCCACGACTTCAATGTCGAAGAATTTGGGCTTGGAAGCTTCCAAATTCAACTGGTACATTTGGCCCTGGGCTTGCTCCAACTTGGCCTGTTCGGCGGCGGCGTCGTAATCCTTCCAGAGTCCCTTCTTGGCCTTTTTGGCGCTTTCTTCGGCCTTGACCAAATCGTCACCGAATGGGTTGGAGTTGACGGCGAAATCGTGGACTTTGACCAAACCTTGCTCTAAAAGCGTCACTTGCACGGGGACCAAAGAGCTGCCAGAAGCGAACAAATTACCGATGAACCCACCGATCTTATCGGTATCGTAGATCTCGAACTCCACGGGTCTTTGCAAGAACTTTTTGTTCATGAATTTGTGGCCCTCTTCGCCCAAAGCGTCGGCTTTATCGTTGGACAACCCGCCCAAAATCAAGGTCAATTTGAGGCCCTCCTTGGGGTTGAACAACTTGACTCTATTGGCTGAAGGGATGAATTCGACGTGGTAGCCACCGCCGACTCTTCCCTTCTGTTTGAACCCGTTCAAGAACGTCTTGGCCTTGGCGGCGTTCTCCGAGGCGTCCACGATTCTGGTGCCCACCTTCAACACTTTATCTAAATTATTAGTGCTGCAAAAAACTCCGCGTTTTGCAACTTTTTTCTGTTCCTCCTCCAACTCCAAAAGTCTGTCCCAGTTAAGCGAGCGCTCATGGGCGGTAGCCTTGTTGTGTCTGATGACTGTGGCCCAACCGTTCTGGATGATTTGTTCGGAAAGATCCACACTGCCGTTGTACTTGAAACTGACCAAGAATCTGGCCTCAAAGCCGAGCTCTTTGTTCTCGTTTCTGTATCCGTCAATGTACATCGCACCGCTCTTACCAATGACGCTGTGTCTGACAAACTCACGAGCGGTGGCCACCAAAGCCTGCTGTTGTTGATCGCTGGAAGTGACAGTTCTGTCGTTTGGTCTGGGGGCTCTGATCGAGGCCAATTGCACCGTCAACTCTTCGTCCGAGGGCAAACGGACCACCAAAGTGTCTGCTCCAACTACGCGCGCAATCACAACATTCTCAACAGTGGCGCCTGGCTTCAATTTACTGGAACCAGCACCGACTTTTGGAGCGGCTTTGGGGGCTCCGGCGCCAGTTGTGGAGCCAGTGGCAAAAATGCCTCTTCCCAAAGCCTTGGCGGTCTGTTCGGCCTTTCTGAGCCCAGCCATGTTGCCGGAACCAACCAAAGTGGACTGCCAGTCCACAATTTCGGCAAAACCGTTTTCCAACAATTTTTCGTGGATGTTGTTTCCGGAAGGGTGGTGGACGAAAGCGATGGGCAAGCCGTTTTGGCTTTCACCAATAATGGTGGCCGTAAGCTCCGCCTTGGTGGAAAGAAGCTTCTCTTCCACAAATGCTTTGGCTTGTTGGGCAGCCTTGGTCACGTGCGCAGCCTGGTTGAGATCATCAGTTCTTGGAGCCTTCAATCCCGCCAAAAGCAACGGAGTGGTGACATGTTGTCTCTCGTCCACAAGCAAGCGAGCCATCACCCTGTCACCGCTAACCACCTTTTCAACGATCAATTTCACTGGTTTTTTCGCCGATTTTTCAACCAAAGACTCTGAAAATTCCACGATTTCAACCGGTTTTTCGCCGGCTTTCCACAAACCCACTCCCAAACTCTTGGCCTTCTGTTGAGCATCGCTGAGCTCATAGTAGATGTCGCCATCGTCCTCGCTGAAGTTGTCCTTCAACTTCACGGTACCGTTTTCCAACAAGTAAGCCACCAAAGACTTGAAAATCGGAGCCTGAACATCACCAAACTCTCTGCCTCCAGCACTCTTATGGTTGACTTTGAACTTGATCTCCTTTCCAATCAACAATTGTCTCAAAAACTCCCGGGATTCCCAACGGTCGTCGGACTTAACGTAGGAAAGCGTCAAAATCCGTTCTGGAGCAGGCAATTGAGCCGTTTTGGAGGGAACCAAAACAAGCGTGTCGCCGCTCAAGACGTTTTTGACTTTGGCAATGAATACTGACATGATGGTGGTGCCAGAAAAGGAGGGTTTAGTGACTGGTAATTCGCTTCGGTGTCGAGATCACCAAAGTTGGGGAACCGGGTCACGTGCAGCTTTGCCCGATTTGGACCAGGAAGAATTGGAAAATAGAGAGGAAAGAATAGAAATGGATTCGGATATAGGTGCTTTGAATCACTTGCGCCCTAAGGAAAGGAAAAGCATGGTTTATATTGGAACCAACTGATTTTCCCCCATTATTTGAACTTTGGTTTAATGTTAATTCGATTTATACGACGGATATCTACATATGCACTTATGTCACGTGACTTGATCTTTGTTGGATTCATAATTCTATCGTACGATACGAATAAATCCCAAAAAAATCAAACTTTCTACTACACCAGAGGATCAGAAGAACTTAAAACCGGATTATCTTACTACCCAGACTTTAGATTATAACCCCCTAACCTCACATTATCAATTAGTATGAACTGATTTTGACACCTCACCCGGATCACCAGTCACGTGACCACATACTTAGTTATCGCGATCACCCACCATTCTCCCCAACCTGTCCCCACCTCTTCATCTCCAATGGCACGGACCACTGCCCAAAAGAGGCTTCTCAAAGAGTACCAACAGTTGTCGCGGGACCCTCCTCCAGGCATCCTCGCCGGCCCCGTGACCGAGACCAATCTATTCGAATGGGAATGTCTCCTTGAAGGTCCCACCGAAACACCCTACGAAAACGGCGTGTTTCCAGCCCAGTTGACTTTCCCCAAAGATTACCCTTTGAGTCCGCCATCGCTCAAGTTCGATCCGCCATTATTGCATCCCAATGTGTACGCCGACGGTACCGTGTGTATATCAATTCTTCACCCACCGGGAGAGGATCCCAATCAGTACGAACGGCCCGAAGAACGGTGGTCACCAGTGCAAAGTATCGAAAAGATCTTGTTGAGTGTAATGTCAATGTTGGCGGAGCCCAATCCGGAAAGCGGTGCGAACATTGATGCCTGTAAGCTCTGGAGGGATAATCGTGCGGAGTACGATAGGCAGATTAGACAGCATGTGAGGGAGTCGTTGGGCTTGTAATTGATGAGCGAAATTGATGAGCGTAGCGAATCAATGAGTGAATTAATGAATCGATTATGAATTTATAGGAAGAAAAAGGATGAAAGGAAGAAAGAATATAGACAATAAATGAAAAAGAACGAGAATAAGAAGGAGGAAATGAAGAAGATGATTACTGAAGATATAATAATGAATAAATGAAGAAATAAATGAAAATATATGAAAGTAAATGAATATTAAGTAGCTCGATGGAGATGATTATCAATGAAATATAATTAATAAGTAATTTTATGAAGACAATCATTAGCCTTCGTATTAATATACGAATTATCTTAGTATGGAAAGCTCTTTCATTAAATTCAGCAGAAATCATCCTATTTTACTAAAATTTCTACCTTCCTCCTAACTATCTGCTTTTCACAGCTTTCTATAGAATTCATCTTCTTTCATTTCTTTCATCTTCCTTTCCTCCCCTTTTCCTCCCCTTTCATTCCCTCTTTTCATTCCCTTCTTCTTCTAATTACCTTTTTTTGCCTCTTTCACTCTCTTTAATTCCTCCATTCATCTTTCTTTTCATGTTGCGCACAAAATCAATCGTCCCCACTCTTCTCTCTGCCTATCTGATGAACGTTTCGGTCACCATCGTTGGTGGAGGTGTTTCTGGGCTCAAGGCGGCCCAAACTCTCCTTAAACACCCGCAATCGCCTTTCAAACCAGAAGATATCCTTTTGGTGGAGGCGCAAGATCGTTTGGGCGGTAGAATCTTCACTGATCGGACCCAATCTAAGATCGGCTTTTCTTACGATTTGGGAGCCGCCTGGCTCCACGACTCGTTAACCAACCCCGTGCTACGGGAAGCCATTGAGGATGACGATAAAGCGATCTTTGACTATAGAAATGACTGCTGTTACGACGATAAAGCCGCTGATTACTATGCGGCGGAGAGCGATGGACCACTCGATATTCGTGGCCTCAAACTCAATAGATTGCTTGATGATATCCATAAGTTCATCGAGCTCCACTTCGTAGACCTGTTGCACACGCCTGATATGTCATTGGAGGCGATTGTGGCCAAATTCTTCGAGGTTCACGGTCTAATGGTGAACGAACAGAGCCGCGATTTGGCGACCAGAGCAATGACTTATCTCGAGTCGTGGTTCGGTATTCCATCGGATAAAGTCAGTGGGAAGTACGCCATTATGGACCACCAAGGCAGGGACCTTCTCAATACGAAAGGGTACGATTTTATCATTGAAAAATTGCTGAGGTCTATTCCTCAAGAGAGAATTCTATTGGGCCACCAGGTGGCCCAGATTGACAGATCTCACCAGGAGAATGGAAGGAGAAGTCGAATCAGGCTCGCCGATGGCCAATTCATCTATACGGACTATATAATCGTCACTGTGCCTCAAAGTATCCTCCAATTGGAACCGAGCCATCCCTACGGAATTGAGTGGACTCCGCCACTTCCAAGCCGTGTCAAAGATGCCTTGGAAACAATTCATTTTGGTGCCTTGGGGAAGGTGATTTTCGAGTTTGACCACGTCTGGTGGCCTGAAGAAGAGGACCGGTTTGTGATATTGCCCAATGCCTATAGTGCTCCAAAGGGACCACTTACTTCTTTGCCTCCGCCATTTGCATTCTACTCCTTTGTGATGAACTTTAATGCCCATAAGAGGGAAGCAAAAGGTGGAAACCCCAAGGAAGATTCTTCCCATGGGGGCAGTCTTGGAATCTTGACCCAATCTCCATTGACGGAATATTTAGAGGCTCATCCAGACGAAGCATGGCAATATTTCAAGCCCATTCTTTCCAAAATTGCAGTGGATAATAAAACTCCCAGCGACCCAATTAACACGATAACCTCCCAATGGACCCAGAATCCGTACATCAGAGGCTCCTACTCCTCGCTTTATGTTGATGATGATCCCTCTGACTTGATAATACAATTATCGGGCGAATACGATGGCTGTGGGCTCCACGAGACCCATGTGCGGTTTGCAGGAGAACACACGATTCTGGACGGCGCTGGGTGTGTCCATGGAGCCTTTGAGTCGGGAAAAAGAGAAGCGGAGTGGGTTATTAATGATAAGAAATAGAAGAATAGGAATTAAACAGGAAATCAAAAAATGGAAGAAATAAATAATTAAAGGGAAGATGTGAAAAATTATAGAAGGGGATAGAACTGGAAAAAGCCAAGTAGATAGTTAAAGAAAAATTCCTGGAGATACAGTCCAGAAACCATTGTACATAGAATATGAATAATCAAGGATGAAATCAAATTTATTGAAATTAAGTAACAGAAGGGGAATTAAAGAAAATACCTTGAAGAATAATATTAATAGAAGGATAATTCTTAAAGAGAGGAATACCATTTAATGAAAAGAAACTGGCGAAATATTACAAGTAGACAGATCAAGCAAATGGAAGCTTTTTTATGATTAGTAAACCACCAAATACAAATTCTCATAATACGATTGCAACTACAAATTAACAAGCCATAATCCACAATTTATCTTCATAGAATTACAAAATTTCACACTTTTCCTTCCTTAATTCCCAACCCCAAACAAGCCAACCTCCCTCCTTTCAAAATTCATAACTCTCTCTTCTTTTCCATCTCCCGTTTTCGCACCCACTAATGTTCCAAATCTTCCACTGAGGTTCCACTGAGGTTCCACTGATGAGGGTCGTGCACAGCACCACAATTATTTGCCAAATTTTTTCTAGCTAGCAAGCCTACAACCAAAGAACAACCATGTCTGCTCCATTCTCCGCCGAAACGGCCGACAACTTAGAAGACATCGAAAAGCAGTTCGCCGTCAAGGCCGTCATGCAAGCCGAGACCTACTTCGGCTTGTTGGAAAAAATCCCAGGCTCCAAATTGAAGTTGACCCAACACGATGACGACATTTTCCACACCTTCTTGACCGATTTCCCAGAATTCAAGGACCCAGCCAAGGTGATGCAAATCAACGAAGCCGAGATGAAGAGTGTGGCCGGTAAGGCCAAATGGAGAACCTTCTGTGAAAAGTTCAATGAGATCGAAGACTACAACTTCGGTACTTTGTTGAGAACCAAGGCCTCCGAAGAGTACTCCCAAGACGGTACCATTTTCGTGGTCAGAATCCAATTCTACGCCATTGAGATTGCCAGAAACAGATACGGTTTGAACGACTGGGCCTGCAAGAAGTGATTGATAATAACGACATGTACTTTAGATAAATGAAAGGAGATAAAAAGAAAGAACGTTCATGTAGAAAGAAGAAGAGGGATAGTGAACAGGGGGATTTCGTCTGACCAGAGGGAATTCACCCAATTTTTGGATTAATTGTACTTGAATTGTAGAGGGATCCCTGCTAGACTTCTGATCCCGTCACGTGACACACAATCACGCGACTGGATCATTTACAGCATATCGTTTAATCAACACTCAGATCACCCCAACCATCACCACTATGAACGCTTCAAGGCTCCAGCCAGCTGGCAAACCGCCCGCCGCCGCCGCCCCACAGGTCCAATGGCTGAACCTGCAAAATCAACTGCAGCAATCGCAGAATCAGTCCCAACAACTGCAACAATCACAACTGCAACCACCACAACAAGGCCCTTACTACACGGCCGCCAACTATACGCTTCCAGGCGTGATCAACTATTTAACTTCTGAATTCACCAACCTTGAGCGCTTCAAAATCATGACCAATTTGGAGAAGTCGGAGATGAAATACAAGATAATTCAACTTCAATGTGAGGTGAACGCGCTCAAATTGATGGGCGATAAACAGAAATCGCGGATTGAAGAGCTTGAAAGAGAGAACAAGAAGTTGAAGCAGCAAGCAGGCGAAGAAAGCGTGGTTTCTGCTGAAAATGCCGAAAAATCGGCTGAAAAGGACGAAACTTCAGTTACAGAAATCCCAGACGTTGATCTCAGCGTCATCAAACAATCCAGACTGCAACTCACAAAGTACATGAAGGAAATCGTGCAGCTTCTCAAGGTTCCTTCTGTGAAAAACACCAATTATTTGGGAATACCTGAGATCAATGACCACGTCTTGAACAACGAATTGGACGCTTTGGTCAACAATGACGACAATTTCAATGACAATTTTGATTTCAGCGACCATAAGATCTTAAACTCCCCCAAAGCACTCAAAAAGGGCAGTGCCAAGTCGTTGACTTCCAAGTATTTCGGTGAAAATGCTGAATCAGATACCTTTGTTGATTTTGACGAAATCAAGAGTATGAATATCGATTTCTTCGATGAAAAGGAGTTCTCGGGAAGTCTGATAGGTGCCAATGAAAGCGACGCTGAAACGGAGATTTTAGATCATGTGGATGAAGTGGCAGCTCCTTTGGATAAGAAACCTGCGAAAGGTGGAACCGAAGATAAATACGCTTTCCAACAAGTGTTCGAAGACGGCGATATCCAAGTCCATCTTACCTCGATCTCGGATGAGTACAGAATAGAAGTTTACGATAAAAGCGTCAAAAGAAAAGTCTTCTCCAAAGATGTATTCTTTGACAAGATGGAGCCAAATAGATTGATAAGTTTGCACCGATTAGGACTCGAAGACTCTAAGGGCACATTTTTGGCAGTTCAGGACAACGGGGTTGTGTTTGGACTTAAAGTGGAAACCAGCAAGACCAGAGAGACGGAATTGGTCAACTTGAGCAAAGAAAACGTTCACATCGAATCCTCCGGATTGACGGAACTTCCACATGTTGAAAAGGTGAGAAAATTCGGATTTGTGATTAATTCTTTTGGCCCCGATTTCTTGATTAAAACATACCAACTTGTGCTAAAAGATGGAGACCTTAAAGCTAGGGAAATTGCTTCTTTTGACCGTGAATTCATTTCAAATCATACCAAATTCGACAAACTCGCATTCGAAAGGTGGGCTCAGAATAGTAATATTAGTCACGAGAAAGCAGCACAGACAAAGAAACCGGAAGGAGAAGATGAGGACGAGTTTGGTGATGAAACGGTATTGTTGCCGTATGAATTGGTCTACAAGGCCGACGACAAGCATATCAAGATCAACGTGATCAACAAGACCTTGACGAGCTAGAGACGAAAAGGATCCAAATTATCTTAAAGATTCCTTAAATGATTCCAATTTGAAGTGATACCAATTAGATGATGTAAATTTCGAGTCATGAGGTTGAAAAAACATGTTTCGAGGGCAGATCAAACATCTCTTCGATGATCCTTGAGAAATTGAGGATGCTGAATGGTGCAATTTCTGGAATCGTGTAATATAGCTATAATATTCTGCCTTTAATTAGTAGAGCTCTTATCGACGATTGATCAAAAGATCACATTGAAGATTACTAAAGGTCATATTAATAAAGAAAATATACGAAAAAATAAGATGATCTTCAATCTAAGAACGAAGAAAAACGACATCTGATTATGAAGCTGTCATCTTATAGACTCAATCATAATCATCAATTAAATATAAGGATAATTAAAAAGTAAGATAATTGGGATAGACATAATCTAAAAAAAGATTGGTAAGGAAATAGAAATTAATAATGCCAAGAAAAATGAAATATTGAAAGGAAGTGGACATTAAAAGAGCAGAAATAACTCCTTAACAACACAGTAATAAACCATAGTAATCTCTCTATTTAGTATAGTTTAGACAAATTTTTAGAATATAATCGTGATTACATAATACTCTCTATTAAATCTTAGCTTAGATAATACTTCCTCTATCAAAGAACCCCCTAAATAATAGTCCCTCTCCTAACAAAAAAAAACTCGAATAACACCCCTTTCTCTAATTTATGCTATCTATGCCCTCTTCTCCCTAATTATACCTTTTTCAATCCCCCCTCTTGAATATTCCTCATTACATCCTCTTTATTAATACTGCACATTTATCGATAACCTGCATACTTCTCGCTGATCTGTCCCTTACTAAACCACATCCCATCCCTCTCTCTCCCTCAATTCCTCCCCTTAAAACCCCATCTTCCCCCTCAATCCTCCTCCCAATCCTCCTCCCAATCCTCTTTCCCAATTCCCCTTTTTCCCTCTCTTTTTTCCCTTCTTTTCCCTCCCTCTTCCCTCCTTTTCCCTCCCTCTTCCCCTTCCTTCTCCCTTTTCGCAGCTATCCACGTTGCGATGCGAATTTATCTTTTATCTATCTGAAAATTTTTCCTACCACAACGGCATGTCCAAGCAATCCTTTGACGACTTCTTGAAGTCCCAACAGGCCAGCAAGCCCAAGGGCTTCGGCTACAGAGGCCAGGTTGGCCAGGCCCAGACCTTCATACCAGGACAAGCGCAATATCAAGCTCCTCAAGGAAGTTACCAGAACTATCAGAATCAGCAAAACTATCAGCAAAACTACCAAGGAGGTTACCAAGGAGGATACCAAGGAGGATACCAGAACTACCAGAACACCAGAAGCTACGGAAACTCCCAGGTCAACACCCCCATGGACTCGTTGCCCACCAGCGGCGCCACCACCCCCAACCCCAATGCATCCACCACCTCGTTGACCTCGTTGAACAGCGCGCTCTCCAAGCTCAATGTGGCCAACATTCCCATCCAGGAGAACTTGAGCAACCTCGAGCGTTGTGCCAAGATCGCCGACGTCAGAACCGAAGTCGGTGCCATTGTCGATGCCATCGAAGAAGCCTCCTCTTTATCCTTAAACGTGATCAGCGAATGGAAACTCTCCGAGATCCTCAAGTCGCTCGGTAAGCCTAAGAACTCTGCCTTGGTCAGAGAAGGCGCTCTCCTCATCATTCAGCAGCTGGCCATCAAGTTTGGCGGCCAAACTCCTAAAGAAAGCTACTTCCTTCCCCTTTTCGGCGTCGCCTTCGATGCCCACGCCGATAAGGACAAGAACGTCGTCAAAGCCGCCAAAACCGCCGTTGACACTCTCTACGGTATCTACCCAGTCGAAGCTGTTGCCACCGTGTTGATGGACGAAGTTTTGGCCTACCTCAAGTCCTCAGCCAAGTGGAACTCCAAGTTGGCCGCCTTGGCCGTCTACGAGAAGTTCATCGACGACGTTCCCGCCGATTTGTTGGAAATGAAGTTCATCAACGCCGTGCCTGTCTTGACCGACTTGGCCACCGATTTCAAGCCCGAATTGGCCAAACAGGGTCTTATCACCTTGAAACGTTTCGTCAAAGTCTTGGACAACTTGGACTTGCAAAACAAGTACGACTTGCTTGTGGAGACCCTCGCCGACCCTTCCAAGGTGCCTGAATGTATCAAGAACTTGAGTTCCGTCACATTCGTGGCCGAAGTCACCGAACCAGCATTGTCGTTGTTGGTGCCTACCTTGGACAAGTCCTTGAAGATGTCCTCGTCCTCCAACGACCAGTTGAGACAGACCGTCACCGTCACCGAAAACTTGACCAGATTGGTCAACAACAAGCGTGAAATCGAGACCTACATCCCTATCTTGCTTCCTGGTGTTGAAAAAGTGTTCAACAACGCTTCTTTGCCCGAAGTGAGAGAATTGGCCGAAAAGGCCTTGAACGTGTTGAAAGACGCCGAAAACGAACAGTCCGATGGTAAGTTCCACGGCAGAATCACCGTGGAACAAGCCCGCGAATTCTACACCAAGGATATCCCAGAAGCCCTCCAGCCAGTGGTCCAAGACTTGCAATTACAGGACGAAACACACGCAAAGTACTTGGCCTACATTCTCCAGGCCGACGCCAACGTCAACGACTGGAAGCGTTTGAAGGACTACTTGAACATGGTCTCCGTTTCTGCCGAATCCGAGCCATTGAGAGCCCAATACGCCGATGCCGTGCTCCACAACCTCAGAGCCTTGTTTGAGCCAGCCAGCGCCGAAAACGACGGAGACAACGATGGAGCCATCGAAATCGTCAACGCCGACTTCTCCTTGGCCTACGGTTCCAGAATGTTGTTGAACAAGACCAAGCTCAGATTGTTGAAGGGTCACCGTTACGGCTTGTGTGGTAGAAACGGTGCTGGTAAATCGACCTTGATGAGAGCCATTTCCAAGGGCCAATTGGAAGGTTTCCCCACCGCCGACGAGTTGAGAACCTGTTTCGTCGAGCATAAATTGCAAGGCTCCGAAGCCGATATGGATTTGGTCAGTTTCATTGCTTCCGACCCTGAATTGAGCAATGTCGGCAAGGAAGAGATTTCCCAAGCCCTTTTGACCGTTGGTTTCCCACAAGAAAGATTGGAACAAAACGTCGGTTCGCTCTCCGGTGGTTGGAAAATGAAGTTGGAATTGGCCAGAGCCATGTTGATGAAGGCAGATGTGCTCTTGTTGGATGAACCTACCAATCACTTGGACGTCGCCAACGTCAAATGGTTGCAAGACTACTTGGTCGAAAACACCGAAATCACCTCCTTGATTGTCTCGCACGACTCCGGCTTCTTGGACGCCGTTTGTACCGATATCATCCACTACGAAAACAAGAAGTTGGCCTACTACAAGGGTAACTTGTCTGAGTTTGTCAAGATCAAGCCAGAAGGTAAGTCCTACTACACTTTGACCGATTCCAACGTCAAAATGGCCTTCCCACCACCAGGTATTTTGACCGGTGTCAAGTCCAACACTCGTGCCGTCGCCAGAATGAACAAGGTCACTTTCACCTACCCTGGCGCCGCCAAGCCTTCTTTGAAGGACGTCTCGTGCTCGCTCTCCTTATCTTCCAGAGTGGCCATTCTTGGTCCTAACGGTGCTGGTAAATCGACTTTGATCAAATTATTGACTGCGGAATTGATTCCTAACGAAGGTAAGGTCGAAAAGCATCCTAACTTGAGAATTGGTTACATCGCCCAGCACGCCTTGCAACACGTCGAACAGCACAAGGAAAAGACCGCCAACCAGTACTTGCAGTGGCGTTACCGTTTCGGTGACGATCGTGAAGTCTTGTTGAAGGAGTCCCGTAAGGTCAGTGACGAAGAAAAGGAACAAATGTCCAAGGAAATCGATATCAAGGACGGCAGAGGTCCTCGTGCCATCGAAGCCATTGTCGGTAGACAAAAGTTGAAGAAGTCGTTCCAGTACGAAGTCAAGTGGAAGTTCTGGTTGCCCAAGTACAACTCGTGGGTTCCTAAGGAGCTCCTCTTGGAAAACGGATTCGACAAGTTGCTCCAGAAATTCGACGATCACGAAGCTTCCAGAGAAGGGTTGGGTTACCGTGAATTGACCCCCTCCGTCATCAGAAAGCATTTCGAAGGTGTTGGTTTGGATGGTGACATCGCCGACCACACTCCTATGGGCTCTCTTTCCGGAGGTCAATTGGTCAAGGTCGTCATTGCCGGTGCGATGTGGAACAACCCTCATTTGTTGGTTTTGGATGAACCTACCAATTATTTGGACAGAGACTCCTTGGGAGGTTTGGCCGTGGCCATCAGAGAATGGTCCGGAGGTGTGGTGATGATTTCGCACAACAACGAGTTCGTGGGTGCCTTGTGTCCTGAGCAATGGCACGTTGAGAACGGTGAGGTTGTGCAAAAGGGTAATGTCAGTGTTGACAACGCCAGATTCGAAGATCAAGGTGGAGAATCCGTGGAAGGCTCTCCAGCCCCACAATCGCCTCCAAAAAAGAGAGCCGACGACGACGACTCTCCTGCCAACATCAAGGTCAGAACCAGAAAAAAGAAGATGACCAGAAACGACAAGAAGTTGCAGGCCGAAAGAAGACGGTTGAGATACATCGAATGGTTGAGTTCGCCAAAGGGCACTCCTAAGCCGGTGGACACTGACGATGAGGAGGACTAGATTAGAGGCTATATAGAGTAGAGTCCGTAATATTTATACATTGAAATCAGAAAAAGAAAAAGAGAGAAGTGTAGGAAATAGAAATTAAGATGATGAAGAAGAGGGAATTGTTTTAAGTGATATGGAGGACTAGAAATGAGTGTAATGATTAAAGATGGAGGTCAATTGAGTTAATAAGCGATAGAGATGTGATATAAATGGTGAAAATGATTCATACCCTCAATTTAAAAGGTCGACTGATCAGACTATTAAGAATGAATACGGTGTAAAAAAGTTATGAAGAATTTTATCAAGTAAACCACTTCTAGAATATATAAATTGAAGTACGCTTACTGGTTGCAAAGTCGCTGGTGAATACCCTACAATTACAGCTTAAACAGATAGAAATTCCCGCTGATTGCCTTTAATTATTAATAAATAAATATCTTCCAACTTCCTTTTATCTTCAACTTATTCCTCCTGTTGCTTCACTATGTATTACCTTTCTCTAAATGTCGCACTGAACAGACAATAGCGTATCAGCGAAATCACCCAACTGCCTCAATTTAATTAGTCCAAAAATCATATCCAAAACCAATTTTCACTCCCTTTCATCTCCTCTCTTGAAATCCTTCCCATTCTTCCATTCCCCCTCTTTCCCTCTTTTCTCGCCCTCTTTTCCTTCCTCTTTTCCTTCCTCTTTCACCTTTTACTGTTCCACATTTATGTCGCATGTCTCTCACATATTCCATATTCTGTGTCGCGCTACGGAGGCAAAAGATTCAACACTTTACCGCCACCACCATAACACCAAAATGGCCGATAGATACTCCTTCTCGTTAACTACATTCTCTCCAAGGTACGTACCCCACTCGCAAACCCTCCCCAACTTGATTACTAACATCCAGTGGTAAATTGGTCCAGATTGAATATGCATTGAATGCTGTCAAACAAGGTGTCACCACCATCGGAATCAAATCAGCCAACGGGGTGGTGCTTGCCACCGAGCGTAAAGCCAACTCCACGCTTCTCAAGAGCAACACGGGCTCCAAGGTGGAACTCGTGACCCCCAACATTGGGATGTCATACTCGGGAATGGGTCCAGATTTCCGGGTGCTTGTTGATAAAGCCAGAAAGTTGGCCCACACAAACTACAAACGCATCTACAACGAATATCCGCCAGTGAAGATCTTGGTGCAGGAGATCGCCAAGGTGATGCAGGAGTCCACACAGTCCGGAGGTATCCGTCCGTTCGGAGTGTCGTTGTTGGTGGGAGGCTACGACGAGCATTCGGAACAATTCCAGTTATACCAAGTCGATCCTTCGGGAAGTTATTTCCCCTGGAAGGCCACTGCCATCGGTAAGACCTCCAATTCCGCCAAAACCTTCTTGGAAAAGAGATGGAACGAAAACTTGGAGTTGGAAGATGCCATCCACGTCGCATTGTTGGCCTTGAAGGAATCGGTTGACGGTGAATTGACCGGTGAAAACTTGGACATTGCCATTGTCAGCGAGCCACAACAACACATGTTGGGATTCAAGGGCACTTCGGTGGAAGGACCCAGATTCAAGAAGTTGACGGCAGAAGAAATCAACGATAGATTAGAGTCCTTGTAACGAATTATGGCCGTTAGAATAAAGAAATGAACCACAGACGAAAAGATGTAAGTGTAGACTGCACCCAGAGAGACCAGTACTTGAGTATATCTTAATTATTGAAGGACGTAGTCCAACTTTTCTTGTAAGAAATTCGTACTTAATTTTGAATTCTTCCAAGTCACAAAAGTAAGTCTACTTCCAAGTCACTGTAGAATCTCTCTTATGAATACAATCATATTAGTCTTCCACATATGCCTTATTCAATTACTTGTAGGTGTCTATCACAGCTGTTTCCCCACTAATTTGATCATCGCGTCACGTGACCAACTATCCCATCTCATAAAATTTTAGCCCCATTCAGTCTCATCACCACACCTACCATGGCCCGCAAGAACAAGCCCTCGGGTAAAAAGAGAAGCTCCAGGAAGATCTTGGATGCCTATCAGATAGCTGAAAGGGCTGAGAACCGCTCGGACTCCCAGGGCGACTCCGATGATGAAAACGACGTCCAAGATGGGATCATGGATGCGAGGAGATTCCTCAAAGATGGCCAAGGCGAAGACGAATTTGAAGACGAAGAGTTGGATTCCGATGAAGCTTTGGGCTCCGATGACGACTATGACGTGTTGAACTCCAAATTTTCCCAAACGATCAGAGACAAGGCCAAAAAACAGAAAGAAAAGGAGAAGAGAAGAAGAAGAGGTGAATTGAATAGCGATGACGAGAGCGAAGAAGACGAGGGAGAAGAAGTCTACGACAGTATTGACGAAGACCAGTTGGTGACCTTATCCGAAGCCTGGGATATGGATGACAGGGACTTGAAGAAGAACCAGAAGAAGAACGGGGAAAGTAATGATATCGTGTTTGATGATGCGTGGGAGTCAGAAGAAGAGCAAGAAAGCGAAGATGACGATGATGACAGTGAAGATGACGAAGACGATCAAGAAGATGACGATGAAGAGAGTGAAGATTCCGATATCTTCGATCAAGACGACGATGAGATCGACTTGAAGAACACCGTCAGCCACTTGCAATCGCAATTGAAGAAACCAGCTGCTGAAAAGAAGCGTTTGATCACCGAGTCTATCGCCGAAAACGAGTTCGGTGTTCCAGCTGGCACCCTGGGCTTATCCTTAGCTGATATGATGGCCGCCGTGGATTCTTCCGCCCAAGATGCTATTTTGATCGACACGCAAAACGCCGAGAAGTCCAAGGCTTTGGCCACTCCTTTGCCCAAGAGAATTCAGGAAAGACACGACAGAAAAGTTGCCTATGAAATCTCCAAGAAGGAGGTCAGCAAATGGCAGGATACCGTGAAACAGAACCAAGACGCCGAAGTGCTCAAGTTCCCAATGCAAGCGGCATCTTCAGGTTCCAAGAGGGCCGCTCCTGTCAGTTTGCCCTCTCAAGATGACTCCAACGTCAAATCCGAGCTTGAAGATAAGATCAATAGTGTGCTCTCTGCCTCTTCCTTGGTTGACGAACAGAAAGAAGCCACTTTCGAACAAATCCAAGTGGCCAAATTGTCTCCTGCGGAGATGATCAAGAGAACCAAGGAGTTGAGAATGATGAGAGAGTTGATGTTCCGCGAAGAGGCCAAGGCCAAAAGAATCAAGAAGATCAAGTCCAAGTCGTACCACAAGATCAAGAAGAAGGAGAGATTGAGAAACGAGGAGTTGGTGGAAGGAGACGAGGACTCCGACGCCGAGGACCACGACGTCAAGCGTGCGGAGGAGAGAATGAACTTGAGACACAAGACCAACTCCAAGTGGGCCAAGTCGATGATCAAGAGCGGTTTGTCGAAAGACGCTTCCAACAGAGCCGAATTGGAGGAGATGTTGAGAAGCGGTGAGAGATTGAGAGCCAAACAACTTGGCTACGAAGACGGAGACCAAAGTGACGATAACTTGAGTGACTTGGAAAACGACTATGCCCAAGAAGAAGAACAAGACGACGTCGACAGAGCCAAGTTGGGCAAGGGGGTTTTGGCGATGGATTTCATGAAAAACGCCGAACAGAGAAGAAGACAGGAGAATCTTAGTGATTTGCAACAGTTGCGAAAATTGGAAGCGGGTGCAAATGGCGAGGAGGAGTTCGAGACTGCACACAACTCGGTGGACACCCATTTGAACCAGGGAAGAAGAAAGTACACCCCTAGTTCCATTGGCATGAAGGAGAGCATCGAGGATGTGAACCAGGATACCTTGAGAGAGCTTGAGGACGATGAGCTGAGCAATTTGGCCAATAAGTTGGGCAATAAGTTCAAGGAGAGAGAGAATATCAAGGAGGTGGAAGAACAGGAGGAAGAGGCCGAAGAAGGCAAAGAAGGTAAGGTTGATGATGATGAGGACGAGGACGTGTCCAACCCTTGGCTCACGGCCTCCAAGGAACCACTCAAGAAGGCCAGTAAGGTTGTTGCGGTGGACCAGACCTCCTCCAAGTTGGCCAAACTGGCTGCGAAAATTGCGAAATCAAAGAAAAGATCCGCTTCTGATAGAGACACATTTGACGATGCCAGCATCGATATACAAAATACTATCAAGTTGGCCACCAATAGCGATGATGAGGATGGAGATGAAGATGGCCCTACCATGTTCACCCAAGCCGACTTGATCAAGCAGGCCTTCGCCGGAGACGACGTCGTCCAGGAGTTCGAAGACGAAAAGAGACAAGTCATCATGGACGAAGACGACAAGGAAGAAGACGTCACGCTTCCAGGGTGGGGTGACTGGGCTGGAGCCGACGCCAGACCCAAGAAGAAGAAGAAGTTTGTCCGCACCATTGACGGTGTTGCCCAGGCCGACAAGAGAAAGGACAAGAACTTGAAGAACGTGATCATCAACGAAAAGGTCAACAAGAAGAACTTGAAGTACCAATCCAGTGCGGTGCCATACCCATTCGAGTCCAGAGAACAGTACGAGAGATCGTTGAGAATGCCTATTGGCCAAGAATGGACTTCGAGAGAGACTCACCAGAAGTTGACCATGCCAAGAATCATCACCAAGCAAGGTTCTGTGATCGACCCATTGAAAGCTCCATTCAAGTAAATCAATCCAAAAAGATCCATTCAAGTGAAAGGACCAATCTCATTCAATTGAGAGTTATCCACCTATTGAAAACTCCATTCTGAGACTGTAACATAGCATCATCATATATACATACTTAATAGAAGTTTAAACATAAGCAGTGTAACTAAATCAAAATTCCTTGATCCGTGTAAAAGAAAGGGAAACTGATTGATTTGAATTTAGAGTTCTTGATCGAAATTGAAACTGAAGTGGTTTGAATTATTCGGAAGAATTCTAAATAATTGAATTCATTTCGATGAAGCCTTGATAAAGGAACCTGAATTGGTTATCATTGTAAGAACCCTTAGTGAATATTGGAGTTTTAAAGCTCCGTAGAGAAATTTACTGTCCACATTTCTTCAATAGCCATATAGAATATACGCGTTGGAGTCTACATTTCAATTATTATAATATTTACATGATATTGAAGTGATGCACTATATAATTGGAACTTCTAGCCGTTCCACGATGGAAAGAGAAAAGTGATGCACTGTATAAATGGAACATATCGTTCCATGACAAACAATTGATTCTTGAATTAAGAATAGATTTCTGGGTTTTATCGATTCGAATATATCACCCTTTGCATAAATAAAGGGAATACATTTTTGGAATTAAACAATTGAAGGAGATGGCTTAATCAAGTAAAATACCGTTTCTATCGGCCCAAGATTTACCACTGAGGAAAACACCTTCGGGATCGGTTTGCTTTCTAATTTCATTGTATTTGACCAATCTTTCACCAAACCATTCCTTCATCACTGGATTGAATCCATTCATATTGTAGTATTCCTTACCGCGGAACTCTTCTTGTGTTTTCATACTCTCTTCGGTTTTGTGTTCACCTTTCAATCCAATGAAGTTCTTGGCCCAGTGAGGCTTTCCTCCGGCGTCGGACATCACGTCTTCGAAGATCTGGTACCATTGGTGGGTAGGAACATTGAAACTGAATGGTCTGTACATCGTGGCGTTGATGTACATGGTCAAGTGGTCATTAGTAATAGGAGCGTTGTCACCGGGGTATGGAAGCAATGGGGAGTTGTCCAAGTAAGCACGGAGGTTGTTACCTGGAATTGGACCAGCACTGAGTCTCGATCTCTTGTCTAACCAAGAGGCAGGTGGGTACAATGAAGGTTCGCCTGTCTTTTCGTCCACAAATGGAGTGTCGGAGTTGGTAGCGTTGGAGCATCTGACTTCAATTGGAGCATGGACGTAGAATTCACCTTTAGCGGCGGCGTTGTTGATGTGATCACGTAATTTTGTCAAAATTTCAACACCTTCGTTCAATGGAGCGGACCATTCGTTCACAAATTGGGAGAACAAACAATCCATATTCAAACCTTCAACCGAATTTTGCACGGCGATATCACCCAGGCCTAAGGTTTCGACATTACCGTATTGTTGACGGAACACGAATTTTTCGATGTAAGGAACGAAACCGGACCAAACGTTGGCAGAAATCCACAATAACGATTCGTAGAAAAGTCTGCCGAAAATGGTACCGTACCAACTGTGTCTAGGTTCACTCAAGGGATCATCGGACTTGGAAGCTCTCCAACAGACGCACTTGTTCGTGTAAGGGAACCACCAAATACGGATAAATTCGGAGTCCAACCAGATATTGTCCCAATTCTTCAAGAGGGTCTCGAAGTTGATAATCTCTTGCTTGGACTTGATGGTATATTTAGGACATGTTCTCAAGGTGACGTGCGTGATAATACCAATTTTTCCCAAGGACAAGAGGATGGCTCGGAACACTTCTGGTTTTTCCACCGATGAGCACGTAATTTCGCGCGCTTGTGAGTCTAAAAAGGTGATGGACACCACTTGTTGCGCCACCAATCCGTGGTACTGTGTAGATCCGTGAGTACCTGTAGAAATGAGACCGGCGATGGATTGGTCACTGATGGACCCCAAGTTCTGGATCGCCAATTGGTTGTCCTTTAAGTACTGATTCAACTCGAAAACACGGCATCCGGCTTCCACGGTCAAATCAACAAATTTGACCTCTTTACCGCTGGAGCCATCTGTGGCGGCGCCGAAAAACTCCTGTTGTTTGATGACGGAGTTGAAGCGGTCCAAGTTACAGAGCCACTCCTTGGTCATGGTCATATCACTAGGAGAATGGCCCGAGCCCACGGTCATGATAGTTTTGCCATGGCGTCTAGCTTGGTGGATCAACTCCTTGATCTCTTCGGTGTTACGCGGCTGGAACACGGCTTGGGGACGGCACTGGTAGGTGCCGGCCCAGGTTTTGTGAATGAGCTGGTGGACTGCAAAGTCTTTGATGGAGTCCGGAATCGACATATTAAACGAATTGATGAGCGAAGCGAATCAATGAGTGAGTCGATCAAATGAAGTCAAAATACGACTAATGGTTGTGATGAGACACTGAAAATAGTAGGATGAGTAAGATGAACCCGTGATGAGTAGCTTTCAGGAGGAAGGTAAGTGGTGAATGTAAGCACAATTTATGGACGGGGCGAGGCTTAATATATTAATATATTAATATAATAATGTTGCAGTTTTTCGCTCTAATTTTGCCCCATTCTGATGTAATGCCCGCGTGATGGCAACCACAGCTATGCTCTGCGCCAGATCATTTCCGCGCTATTCTGCAGTGCACCCTGAAGGGTCCTTCAAACGCCGGTTAGGTGCGCGGACAATATACCGAATAATCGGCGATTGCTAAAAATTGCGCTAGCGGTGACGATCGTCGCGCGCGTCAGTGTCTAGGAAGTAGGAAGGAAGGAAGAAGGGAAAGAGAGGAAGAGAAAGGGAGGAAGGAGAAAAAGAGGAAAGGGGAGGAAAGGAGAAAAGGGAATAGAATAGGTTCTTTTGAAGTTATCAGGGGGTTAAAAATCGAGAGCGTTCTTTTTCTAGAGGGTAAAATAAGGGGTGGTTTCTTGACAGTGCATGTTTAGAAAGTACAAAGAGGTGTCTAGCAATCCATTTACGAGATGTGGCCAAGCGGAAATAAAGGGTGGCAATTATTATCAGAACCATTTGTCGCCACTTGATAACGGATCCCCGTGGCCACGATCACCTGATCTAATATCGCCTAAATATAGATATACCGGTCAAAAAAGGGAGAAGAGGTTCTCGGTAGAATTGAGTTCCTCCGAGACAAAATGAGGTTAATGAGAAAGAGAAGACATCTTTCAGAAAAACCACCAGATTTATCATAACTAGGGAGGTAGAAAACCACGAATTTATCCAACTATGAGGTGACAAACCACGGAATTTAGCTAACTAGAGACTGACAAACCACGAAATTCACCTAAATAGAGACTAACAGGCACAATTTATCCCTACACTTGACCTTTTTACTCTAATTCCCATGAATTGATCAATTGCCTGATAAAATCTTATTTCCTTTCGGCATTCACCATTTTTACCTTAACTCTAATTCAATTCTGGGAATTAAGATCTGGTCCTATTGTGTGGCGTCACATGATCGGTGTTCTCACGCGCGTGTTATTATCTGCCCCACCTGATCTCCATACTCAATCACCATACTGTTTCCGCGTAACCCCTAGCTTCAATCCTCATTTGACCCCCTCCTATTCCTCTTCCCCTTCACCAATACCTCTCCTCTTTCATCCCTCCCTTCTACACCTCTTTCTTCCCAATTCTCCGCCCCAATGTAGCCTAATCGCCCGAGATTTCTGGAGCGAGCCGCGCGTCGTATAAAAATTTTCAGTTATACGACCGCTATAAAAGATTTGATCGCTACCACAGCTTTGCAGCATTTGATCGCCAGTTTCAACAACTTCCACCTTCACCTTCTTTACTCAAATCACAACAGCCGCCACCATGAGCAGACCTCAAAACATTGGTATCAAGGGTATCGAAGTCTACATTCCCTCCCAGGCCGTCAACCAAGCCGAATTGGAAAAATACGACGGCATTCCAGCCGGCAAATACACCATCGGCTTGGGCCAAACCAACATGGCCTTCGTCAACGACCGTGAAGACATCTACTCCTTGGCCTTGACCGCCGTCTCCAAGTTGATCAAGAACTACAACATCGATGTCTACCAGATCGGAAGATTGGAAGTCGGTACCGAAACCTTATTGGACAAGTCCAAGAGTGTCAAGTCGGTCTTGATGCAGTTGTTTGGCGACAACAACGACATCGAAGGTATTGACACCATCAACGCCTGTTACGGTGGTACCTCTGCCGTGCTCAACTCCATCAACTGGATCGAGTCCTCGGCTTGGGACGGAAGAGACGCCATCGTTGTTGCCGGTGATATCGCCATTTACGACAAGGGTGCTGCCAGACCCACCGGTGGGGTTGGTTCCGTTGCTCTTTTGATCGGTCCAGATGCTCCTATTGTTTTCGACACCACCAGAGGTTCTTACATGGAACACGCCTACGATTTCTACAAGCCAAACTTCACCTCTGAATACCCAGTTGTCGACGGTCACTTCTCCTTGAGCTGTTACGTCAAGGCCTTGGACCACTGTTACAAGAACTACTCCAAGAAGATCACCAAGTCCGCCGAAAAGACCGTTGGTGTCTACGACCACTTCGACTACAACGCATTCCACGTTCCAACCTGTAAGTTGGTCACCAAGTCATACGCCAGATTGGTTTACAACGACTACAAGTCCAACCCTGCTGCTTTCAAGGACTTGATTGACGAAGAAACCGCCGCTGCTATCAACTCTTTGACCTACGAACAATCTTTGGCCGACAAGAACGTCGAAAAGGTTTTCGTTGCCTTGGCTAAGGAACAAACCAAAATCAGAGTGCAACCTGCGTTGCAAGTGCCAACCAACACTGGTAACATGTACACCGCCTCTGCCTGGGCCTCTCTTTCCTCCTTGTTGTACTACGTTGGTTCCGAGAAATTGCAAGACAAGAGAATCGGTATCTTCTCGTACGGTTCCGGTTTAGCCTCCACCTTGTTGTCCGTTGTTGTCAAGGGTGACATTTCCAAGATCACCAAGAACTTGGACTTCGACCACAAGTTGGGTGAAGGTAGAAAGATCGAATCCCCAGAAAAGTATATTGAAGCCATCCACTTGAGAGAAAACGCTCACTTGAAGAACTCCTTCAAGCCTTCGGGTTCCATCGACAACTTAGCCAAGGGTACCTACTACTTGGTTGAGATCGATGACAAGTACAGAAGACACTACGCCGTCAAGGAGTAGTGGCACAGCTAATCATAATATCTTGTATTCTAATGTAGACGGAGAAGAGCTAGGAAGTAATCAGAAAGAGAGAGGTATAATCAGAAGCCTCTGAAATTGATAGAAGTGCTTAAGTATTATTAGGAATATAATCAGAAATAGAAGCCTACTCAAAACTAGATAAAAGAACTAGAATCATTATTAGGAATAAAATCAGAAATAAAAGCGACTGAACTTAGTGATAGAAGAGCTATACGTGTAATTAGAAATAGAAATCGAAGATAGATTATATCAGAACGAAGAGCGTAGGACTTTATCATAAATAAAGGAGTCACTTGGGATTGAATTATAGAGAATGGATGATACAATTCCTTCAAATTAAAAAGTATTCAGACCTTTTCACTCAATTGGGTGCAAAACGGATATAAGTGGAAGTCCGCGACTATCCGCAAAATTAAGTGCATCAGCGCAATTGATGCTGGAAGTGTAACACGAATAAAAGTTCTATGAAATACCTTGTGATTAAAATCTGGGTAATTCAATACCTCATAATTCTACCAACTGAATCGTAATCATACATTAACTGAGATTATATTACCTCTAGTTCAAAAGACACAAGATGATAAGATTTCAGATGGCAGCACATACAGTTACAGACAGCCGGTCCGTATTTCAGGCCAGGCGCCGTATTTCACGCTAAGCACCTCAGCCGTAAACCCTTGCCAATTTCAGTGACCCGTGTCATGTCGCGCATCTGCCGTTTAGATGTCTGGAACTTGCTAGCGACTTGCTGTGGCTCGCAGCGCACTGAGCTTCCATGCAGAATCTACGAAATTGCTCTGGGGTCAGCCCCTTCGCATTTTTCGCAATCCTTCTTTACTTTGGTGGACCAACGGGAGTAAAGGGCCCAATGTCGTTGAACAACGTAGTAACCCTTTTCAAACTCCTCAGCTCACCATTTTAAATATCCCCTTTCTCTTTCGTAGACCAATTGACCTGGCGCCTCCCACCCTCCATTCCTCATGCTCACCTCGAGGCGCGGGGTCACTGCCTGAAATTGTTCCACGCCGCAACCCAACTGTAGCAATCGTGTCATTGCTACGTATATATAAACAGACGGGGAGTCTCGAGTCTCAATTCTGACCCCACCAATTCCTCACCATGAAGTTCAATAAAACATTAGTGCTTGCGGTGGTTGCAGCCATGGTTGCAGCCGCCGACCCTGATTTCGGGTTGAGCAAATGGAACCTCAATGATCTCAAACAATTCTTGAAAGACCGCCGGATCGAAATCACCGATTCCACCTCTGGCGAGCAATTGACTCAATTGGCAAACGAAGAGTTCCACAAGTTGCACAACTTCGACCGTGTGGCTGTGGACGTCAACGACCAGAGCCAGCAACATCTTTTGCAACTTGCAACCGACCCGCACTCCAGTATCAACACCGTGCTCCCTTACCACAACTGGGAGTACCTTTTCTCGAGCCAAGAGAACGGCCAAACCGTAAAGGATTGGATTTTCGAATCCTGGTCTGCCAGCTCGTTGAGAGACTGGCTCAAGTCGAACAAAATTAAGGTGAAAAAGAGTGCCTCCAAGCAGGACTTGTTGGAGCAAGCCAAACGCGAATACGACAACATTGCCAAGAAGTTTGACGTTTCTGGTAACTACCCGGGCGACTGGCTCTACCAGGGCTGGACCGCCGACGACTTGAAGAACTGGTTGACCTCGTTCGACTTGCCTTTCGACGCCAAGGACTCCTACGAGTCGCTCTTGGACAAGGTCAAGGAAAACAACTACGTGGCGCTGTTGTCAGCCACCGACTCCAAAAACTCGCTTTTGGAGTCGTTGAATTTGTTCGACAAGCCTATCTTTGAATCCTCGGGCTCCATCAAGGCCTCTTTCTACGATACTTGGACCTATTCGCAATTGCGTGAATGGCTCTACGAACATGGTATTATCGATACCAAGCCGGGAGTCTACGTGGAAGAGCTCACCACCGACAAGCTCAAGAAGATGGTTGTTTCCAACGAAAAGTACTTGGTGCAAGACATCAAGAGCTGGTTGGACGAAACCAAAAAGCTGGCCAACCCATTACTCGAAAAAGCACCAAAGGCCACCAAGAACTCGTTTGACAATATCATCAACAACACCTTTTTGATCGGAATTGAAAACTGGACCAAGGAGAAGTTGAGAGAGTTCCTCAAGGTCAGAGACATCAAGGCCTCTCAATTCTTGACCAAGCACCAGTTAATCGATTTGGTCAGAAAGAACAAAAATACTCCTGTTCTCCCCAAAGAAGCCTCCAACTCCTACAGCTGGTTCCTCAACACCTTGTCCACCGACAAGCTCAAGGAATGGTTGACGGAACAGGGCCAGAACGTGGAGGGAACCCGTGACGACTTGGTCTCGGGAATCTCTCACTACCTTACCTCCACCAACGCTCACAAGAACTCTTTCAAGGCCCAGGTCAAGAACTACAGGCCCGATTTCGACCAGTACAAGCAGTGGTTGCGTAAGAACAAGAAGGAGGCCGACACCTTGTCTGAAGAAGCGATGTTGTCCACCTACAAGGTCGTGAACCAGTACTTTGACCTGGCCTCCGATGTGCTTTCTACCAAGTACAAGGATGCGAAATATTCGGTTGACGACGCTTTGAACGAAGTGCAAAAGGCCTCGTACGAGTACTCGTTGGAATTCTTGAACGACTACGAGAAGAACAAGAACGCAGTCGAAAAGTACTTGGAAAGCTCCAAGATTGCCGCTTCGGACTTCTCCAATAACGTGGCCAATGCCTTGGTCAAGAAGTACCAGTACAATAAGGCCGAGGCCGCGGAAGCAGTGCAAGCCACCCACAACCATATTTCGGACTGGGTTTCATACTTGCAACACCTTTTCTACAAGAACAAGCCAGTGGTACAAAAGTCTGTTTTCGACACCTATAAGGCGGGCTCCGAGTACGCCAGCCAGGCCAGTGAGGCCGGTTCTGACTACGTTTCTCAAGCTGGTGAGGCTGCACAAGCTGCGTACACCGAGGGTGCAAAATATGCCGCAGAAGCTTCCAAATCTGCAGCCAGTGCCTACGTTGACGGTACCAGCTACGCTTCACAAGCAAAGAAGTCTGCTTCCAGTGCCTACGTTGAAGGCAGCAGCTACGCCTCAGAAGCTAAGAAGTCTGCTGCTAGTGCTTACGACGAAGGCAGCAGCTACGTTTCGGTGGCCAGCAAGTCCGCAGCCAGTGCCTACGACAAGCACAAGCTGGCCGCAGACTCCAAGGCCAGTGACATCAGCCTGATTGCCAGTGAACACTACGAAAACGCCGAAAGCGCCTACAAGGAATACAAGCCTGTGGTTGAAGAGAACGCACAAGCCGCGTACGAAGCTGCGAAGGAATACTCCAACTTGGCCAACGAAAAGGCCCAACAAGCCTACGCCGAGTCCAAGCTGGTCTGGAACTACTTTGTTAACTCCTACAACAACGCTGACCTCAAGGCCTACTTGCAATCGTTTGGTTTTGACCACGACTGGTTGACCGGATTGAGCAGATACCAATTGGTGAGATTGGCCAAGGAACAGTCCAAGTTGTTCTACGGCCACTCTCGCTCCAGGTGGGACAAGTCGATCACCGAGGTGTTGAAGGACTCTGGAGAAGATTTACAAAGATTCTTGGGGATCAAGCGTGAGCCCACTGTGTGGGAAAAATTGACCGGATTCTGGTAGTTTATGAATTTACGTGATTAAGAGAAGTAGTAGAGAATATAAGAAGTAGTTTAAAATGAATATGAAAAAGTGTAAGGAGAGTTTGAAAGAGGAAAAGAGTAGAAATTGAGGAGGAGTAAGCAGTGCAAGAGAATAGTTGGTGAAAAGAAGAAAGCATGTAGGGAAGAATTCTTTGAAAACCATCCAAATTACGACTAAGAATATCAATAAATTGTATGAAAAATTACCTTGATTTTCCGAAAAGGACGCTCCTTCCCTCCAAAATATGTCCTCTGACAGAGAATTCCTTTGGTCATTGATGTATATCTATCAGACTCAATATTCCTTGAATTTTCACTCCACTTCCTTCTCTATATTAGCCTCTACGGGTCGTGTGCGGTCCTCTTACAGTTCCCAAACTGGTGGATTGAACGACCACAATCACAGCAAGTTATCATAACCCCAGCCTTAATTCCCATCCCCTCTACCGTTCTAGACTTTTCCGTCCATAGTGTCTTTTTGTCACCTGATATGCCCCTTTTCTGATTTTGAAGTCTGGAAGCCCATCTCATTTACGCGTCGTCTGTCATTTCGCAGCCGCAGCCCTGCCTTCCGCATTGGGCACTCGTCTCTTACGGGTAACATGCATGTTTTGATTTTACCAAAACTATTTTGCAGGTTAGGAAGGGGACAAGCGACTAAATTGTAAACAACACTCAAATATTAACCCAGGCGTTTCTTCTAGCTTTATTACATCAATAGAATCAGACAGCAATGAGAGAAGTCATCAGTATTAATGGTATGTATCTAGACACCGCGGCTCATCCATCGCCGCCTTCCTGCTTCCCTGACCTCCTTCGAATCGATTTGCTCTTTCATCACCTGGCGCTTCCAACTTTGACGAGGGATGATCCCAATCTTTGCAAAGAATAGAAGCAAACCTTTCAAAACAGCCAATCCGTTGAAAAGAGCCGAATCTCTTGATAGAGCCAGTTGATTTGCACCAATTGATTCCGTTCCAGCTTACTAACATTCTAGTCGGTCAAGCCGGTTGTCAAATCGGTAACGCGTGCTGGGAGTTGTACTCTCAAGAACACGGTATCAGACCAGATGGTTATCTCCAAGAAGGTTTGGACAGACCAAAGGGAGGTGAAGAAGGTTTCTCCACTTTCTTCAGCGAAACCGGTGCTGGCAAGTACGTGCCAAGAGCCTTATACGTGGATTTAGAACCAAATGTCATCGATGAAGTGCGTACCGGCGCCTACAAGGACTTGTTCCACCCAGAACAATTGATCGCCGGTAAGGAAGATGCCGCCAACAACTACGCCAGAGGTCACTACACCGTTGGTAGAGAAATCTTGGACGACGTCTTGGACAGAGTCAGAAGAATGTCCGATCAATGTGACGGTTTGCAAGGTTTCTTGTTCACTCACTCCTTGGGTGGTGGTACCGGTTCCGGTTTGGGATCCTTGTTGTTGGAACAATTGTCCATCGATTACGGTAAGAAGACCAAGTTGGAATTCGCGGTTTACCCAGCTCCACAAGTCTCTACTTCCGTGGTGGAACCTTACAACACCGTTTTGACCACTCACACCACCTTGGAACACGCCGACTGTACCTTCATGGTTGACAACGAAGCCATCTACGACATGTGTCGTCGTAACTTGGACATTGCTAGACCAAACTTCGACTCCTTGAACAGTTTGATTGCTCAAGTTGTTTCTTCCGTCACTGCTTCCTTGAGATTCGATGGTTCCTTGAACGTCGATTTGAACGAATTCCAAACCAACTTGGTTCCATACCCAAGAATCCATTTCCCATTGGTTTCTTACGCTCCAGTCTTCTCCAAGGCCAGAGCCAACCACGAGGCTAACTCCGTGTCTGAAATCACCGCTTCCTGTTTCGAACCAGGTAACCAAATGGTCAAGTGTGACCCAAGAATGGGTAAGTACATGGCCACCTGTTTGTTATACCGTGGTGACGTTGTCACTAGAGACGTGCAAAACTCTGTTGCCCAAGTCAAGGCCAAGAAGACCGTGCAACTCGTTGACTGGTGTCCAACCGGTTTCAAGATTGGTATTTGCTACCAACCACCAACTGCTATCAAGGGATCTGAATTGGCCTCCGCCAAGAGAGCCGTGTGTATGTTGTCCAACACCACCGCCATTGCCGAAGCCTGGAGAAGAATCGACAGAAAGTTCGACTTGATGTACTCCAAGAGAGCTTTCGTGCACTGGTACGTCGGTGAAGGTATGGAAGAAGGTGAATTCACCGAGGCCAGAGAAGACTTGGCTGCTTTGGAGAGAGACTACATTGAAGTCGGCACCGACTCTTTCCCAGAGGAAGAAGAGGAATACTAGTTGTATAGCTTTTTATAGTTCATTAATACCCTTGTTAATCAGATCGAAGTAAAAATCATCAGATAAAGAAAATGATATCTGTTAATCGGATGAAAGTAAATGAATCCCTTTAAATCCTTTAATCCCTTCAATCCCTTTATTTCCTTTTATCTCCTTAATCTCTTTAATCATATGCAAGCAAATCGATACCTTTTATCAGATTCGGTGAATAATACAGTTGTAGCTATTCATAGTTTATAACTTTTATCGGTCCTATTAAAGCTTTAGCTCGTAAATACTTTGACAAAAATGACTTTCCGCTAGTTAATTGAATTTTTAAAAACCTTTCACTTCACAAATACCCTTTATAAGTACATTTTTCGGTAAAGATTCTTCGAAGATGCACCTTCTAGTTATAATACTCTTGTAAGAACCCTTTATTTCATTTCTTCTAAGAAACGTCTCCTACACTCTATCTACTTGGCAATTCTTCTATACTGCTTTTCAATCTTTTTTTTCACTCCAGCCTCTAAATTATACCCTTTACACTTATTAAAGACCCTCTATTGTCCCATTACTAATAGTCTCGGCTCCCACCGGCAAACCCTGCGATGCGTCTTGATATCACCGGCGTGCGCGCACCACCCTTCCTCTCTCACTACTTCTAACTTTTCAGCTGCGATTCAGCCCGAATTGTTTACCTCCACCGCCATCATGAAGGATAACCGTGACCTTTTGAAGCAACCATTGCATTCCATCTATATCCCATGTGCGCTCATCATTGTCGGAACCCTCATTTTCGGCCTTGAGTACTTGCCCTACAGTTTGACCTTCATTGTTGGTGTCTGTTCGTTCAAGTATTACGAAGCACTTCGCAGAAGGTCGCTGATTCACCCAACCCAATGGAGAGACCTCGAGTTGATGGAAAAGACCCTTATCAACAAGAACGTGCTGATCTTCCGCTTCAAGTTAAACCGTGAAGACGAGGTCTTGGATATCCCCACAGGACACCATGTGGCATGTTGTTTCACCATTGACGGTAAGGACGAGATCAGATTCTACTCGCCTATCCTGAACAAGTTTGATGCTGGTTTTTTCGACATCATGGTCAAGCACTACGAGCACGGCATAGTCTCGCGTAAGTTGGCCGAGTTGAGAGAGGGACAAACCGTCAAGTTCAGAGGTCCTTTCGGTACCTTGAACTACGAGCCCAACATGGCCAAAAAACTCGCCTTGGTCGCTGGTGGCTCCGGAATCACTCCTATCTTGCAAGTGATCACTGCCATCATCACCAACCCTGAAGACACTACCGAGATCTCCTTGCTCTTTGCCAATGAGACCGAAAAGGATATCTTGTTGAAGAGCGAAATCGACGAAATTGCCAAAAAGTACCCCGACTTCAAGGTCCACTACACCGTCACCACTGCCCCAGCCAACTGGGAAGGCAGCACTGGCTACGTCTCCAAGCAAATGATGGCAGAATACTTGCCTGAACCTTCCAGTGAGAACCAATTGTTTATCTGCGGACCACCAGAAATGAAAAACTTGGTGGTTGGCCTTTCCGACGAGCTTGGTTGGGAAAAGGATAACGTGTTCTGCTTCTAGTATAGAAAGGATTTAATAGAGGAAACGACTGACGAGCGTAGCTCGGAAGTCACTAATAATAGTCATTAGTAAAATACACTGACGGGCGTAGCTCGCAAGTCGCTTGTAGAATTAACTAATAATACTACTGGTAGTGTGGTTTAAGGAAGAAAGTCAGAAAAAGACTTGAACTAGGAAGAGAGTTACAATACTTAGAAAATGACCTAAAAGTCTGGTATATTATCAAGGACTACAAGTTAAGAAAATGGACCATGAGAATAGCCGATATAAATGAAAAAATCAGAGAGGTCAAGTTGGATATAAATGAAATTAATAGAATTGAATTTATAGAAGTAAGACTAGTGAAGTCAAATGTATAAGTAAGATTAGTGAAATCAAATATTCAATTAATTGATGAGGCAAAATGGATATAAAAAGCTCATGAGACTAGACTAGTAATTAAAGTATTGAGAGAACATGCAATGTCTAGAGTAAGATCTATTTTATTTTGACTAAGACAATAGAGCGTTCATTGAAGTCTGGGAATTTTCAAAACTTCTATTGCAGCTTTATTAAATTCGGGCTTTTGGCGGGAAAACAATCAACCACGCTATTAATGTGACACCAAAAGATTATACACTACAGTTCAGACAGTATGGCCGGAACTAAAATTTTCAATAATTCATCAATCAATTATCTCTGATCATTCATCTTATAATTACTACCTATTATTTTGCCGATCTCCTACGATAATGAAAAGCCTACCAATCTATTTCTGGTGATCTACTACAGCGTCATTCTCTTCTACTCTATAACAGCCAATCTATTGATTTTTTTATTCTTTAAAATTTGGGTTGTGAAATATTCGACTTTTGCTGAAAATGTGTCATGGTGGCCAAATTGCTAAAATATAGACCAGATGGTTTCAGTACACTTTACCTAAAGTGTCTCATATTGCCGTCAGTTTATACCATTGCTCTGCCAAGGAGACTCCCTGCCACTACACATTTCAACTAAATCCTTCACTTATCCTTCTAATTCTCCTAACCTCTTTGCCTTCGTGCTTAGAAATACGTAATATTTCCCAGATTCACCCGCTTCGGTGCATTCCTCTAAGAGAACGTGCTACGTCAGCTAAACTCTAAACAACATTCCCGCTCTTTCCCCATTCGTTGCCACCGCTACTCAACGCTTCTAATCAACTCTCCTTTTCATCGCTCTTTTAACCCTTTTAACACTCCATTTAACGGTTCGGATGTTATTTGGCGGCATATCGGCACTTACAACTTATAATGCCGCGCTAAATCCGTCTTTCTAACCGCGTCCGAATCCGCACCACCGTAGTTCCTGTACCATCGACTCCGATCTCCACAAATAAATCCGCACTCCGGCCTCCACCAATTAGTTAGGGTTCCTGAATAGAAGCAATTGATCCAAATCATCCTATATAAGAACCCACTGTTTCCCCCATTCTTTCCTCAATTGAATCAACTCTTTCTTTTCAACAGTTAATTCATCACTTTTATCAAAATGGCTCTCAAATTAGACGGATCTTTCGGGTTCGGTACCATGACCATGACTTGGACTCACACCCCAATTCCCGTGGACCAAGCAATCAGCACTTTGGACTTCGTGGCATCTCCTCCAAACAACATCACCGTGCTCAACGGAGGCATCATCTACGGCGAAAACTCCATCAACTTGAAGTACCTCAAGGCCTTCGTGGACAGTTTGGACGCGAAAGCTGCAAAAAAATTGGTCCTTGTGATCAAAGGGGCAATCAATGTCGAGACGCTTATGCCAGACGGAAGCGAAGCTTCCGTGGATGAGGCCATTGCCGAAACCGTTTCTTTCTTCCCTCAAAACTCGCCAAATAGGCCAAAGCTTATATTTGAAGTGGCCCGAGTCGATCTCAACACTCCTTATGAAAAGACGGTCTCCTATATCCACAAACACGTCAAATCAGGAGCCATTGATGGCATTGCACTCTCGGAAGTCGGTACCAACTCCATTTCCAAGGCGGTGGCTACCGCCCCAATCACTTGTGTGGAATTGGAATTTTCCATCTTCTGCCAAGATATCATCACCAACGGAGTTATGAACGAGTTGAAAAAGCACAATGTTCCTGTCTTGTGCTACTCCTCGCTCGGTAAGGGTTATTTGACTGACTTCTGCGCTGAGAACCCTGAAGCCTGGTACGACAAAGTTAAGGACAGTCTTTTTAAGGGGGTCAGTGAGTGGTTCGGCGAAGAAAACTTCCCTCACAATCACGCTTTGGTCAAGAAATTGTACGACTATGCCCATGGCACCAAGAACATGAGTCTCGAGGCCTTTGCCATCTCGTGGGTGCATACCCTTTCTGAGAACAGCTATAAAGGGGTTGCGTTCGTCAAGCTCATGCCGCTTGTCAGTGGTACCACCAAGGAAAAGGTTGAAAGTAATTTGAAAGTGCAAAAATTGACGAAGGAGGATTTGGAGGCAGTTGACCGTATTCTTCAAGAAAAGCCAGTTTCTGGTTTGAGATACACCAAACAACACGTTGCCCTTGAGTTTGCATAAGCCAAAGTAATGATTGAAGGATGCACATATGTTATGGATGCTATGGAAGCTTTTCGATAACCGCCTTACTCGATGGAAGCCTCTCGATAACCGCGCTACATATTATGGACTAATATATGATATTCATGCCAATAATAATGCATCATTTGGGTGATTAATTCCATACATGATATACATGCCTATATTCGAATGGAATGACGTAGTTAGTAAGCAACGCTATTGTGTTGAGTACTATTGTAATCGCATCAACTGTTGTCTATACCGATGCGTCACTATAATGCGCCACTATTAATAACTTAAATATTCATAAAAATAGACTTTTGTGCACTAAAAATTCATCAAGATCAGACTTCCGCTGCTCACCTACTCTTTAGTTCACCCAGTAATTTACACTCATTGATCCGCTTATGGAATCAATCGATTCACTCATTGATTCGCTTCGCTCATCAAATGCTCATCAATTGATCAATTGCGCGCCTCGTAAATTCATGCATCCACCCGCAGCTAGTATGTGGGGAAGTTTTCAGCGTCTTCTTCAAAACTCTCCATAATCTCCCCACATTACCATCCCTTGCACTCTTCCCTTCTACCCAGTTTCCGAACCCTATCCCCCTCTAGATCCTGTGGGACCCTGCGCCGCACGAGATCACACCAACACCTCTATTGTCACGCGTGCCTATTGTTTCCTGGGCGCGTTTTGTCACTAAGAACAACTCACTGTTAACGCTTTTTTCAACCACTTTCCAATCCATTCTCAGAACCCTTACGATGAAGCTCTTCAGCTCGGTTGTTGCTGCCTTCCAATTGGCATCGGCGTTCGCCCACAGAGAGTTCAGACTCACCAGAGAACAGAATGGTGCCTGTCTCAAGGTGGACTCCGTGGGACCCAACACCTCCATCACGCTCGCTTTCGAGGCCACCGATAACTACTACCGGACCGAGATCCCAGTAATTATGTTCAACTATGCCGATCTCTCCAAGGTCAAGAACGTGCCTGAGCTTGTGGAGTTCCTCAATGACACTTACTCCAACCAGGAGGAAACCTCTGCCATTATTGCCTATGGAGAGCATATTCAATTCAATGTTCGTCCCAAGGATAAGGAAGCCGGCTTGCCTGCTTCCTTTGCATACGCTCCTATCGTCGTAATTGGCGATAAAGACCTCAGAGAGGAGCACGAGGAAGAATTGGCGGAGGGTGAACTTCCTCCCCCATTCTTGTCCTACCCAATCAGAGAAGAAGGTGTCTACTGCGTTTATTTGCCAAGATACATCTGGGAACACGAAAACGGTGATTTGAACCTTTTCCCAAGATCTTTCGATGCCGTTGTTTCCGTTAAAAACGAACCACTCTCTTTCGGAGTGGAGGAAGAAGTCTTGCTCAACTCCAAGATCGCAGCCGGCTTGGGTATTGTCACCTTGATTTTATACCTTTTCCACAGTGGCTCCGAGACTCCAATCATCGCCAAGTTGCTTTTGAGCGTATTCACGCTCAATTTCTTCTATTTCTTGGGCTTCTTCTTATTACACTTGTCGGTCTTGGTCGGTGCTCCCAAAGAGTTTGTGGAGCCCTTGATCGCCAACTATACCCGTTTGGAGACCACTTTGATCGACACCTTCTCCAAAATGGTCATTTTCTCCATCTACGTCGGTCACGGTGTCATTTATGACTTCAATCTCAATTTTGCCGGTCTTCACTCCAAGTTCACCGCTCCCAAATACACCTTTTTGTTCGTCACTTTCTTTGTCCTTTCCTCGCTTTCGGTGGTTCTTGTGAACCACCTTCTTGTGCATAAACATAACCCAGAAGTTGTCTCCGCCGGAATCAACAATATTGGCTTTGAAGTGCTTGCCAGATCGATTCTCCTCAAAGGAAACTATCACGCGGAAGTGATCACCAGACCACTCAAGCCCAAAACCAACTTGATCTACTCCCTCTCGCTTGCCAATATGGGGATCAACTTGGCCAGTTTCATCTACTCCGTCTACAAGAGTATTTCGATTATCCGTCAAATTTCCAGAAACGCAAAGACGGAGGATTCCACCTTTTTGACCAAGGACAAGAGAAGAGACGATAAGTCGCAATTGTCGAGACCGCTCAGAAGATCTTTAATTATCCATTTGATCATCTACAAGCTTGTAGTGATGCCATTTTTGATGAATCTGTTCCTTCAAGCAATCAACTTCTACGGTAAATTCGACATTGTCGAGACCTTGAACCGCGTCCACCCTATCATCAGCAGAGCCGCTCTTCACAGACGGACAATCATGTTTTCCGAGCTTTTGGTCTTATGGTTGATTTGGGGCTACGGTCAGTTCGGATTAAGGGAGTCTGACGTTCTCGAAGAGGGTGAACAAGAGGAAAAGAAGGATGAAAAGGAGGTGAAGGTCAGAAGATCGAAGAGAGTCGCTGAAAAGAAGAAGCAAGAGAACTCTGAAGAGGACTTCGAAGAGGTGGAAGTGATTGAAAGTAACAAGGGCGTTGAAGCTAAATAGGCAACGTAAAAGTCTACTAAAATAAATAAAAAAGATCGATAAAATACGTATCGAAATTTGTGTGTTTTTCCATTTGTAAGGTGATGAATTCCATAAGACAAACATTTTATTTTTTCATTTGTAACTAAATGGAAGTCTTCCAAATAATTTGTGTATTTTCCGATTTATTAAGCAAACTTTGAGTTTTTCCATTAATTTTGCATTATTGGTGGATTTACAAAAGATTAGTACTTGTTAATTTGAAGGAGCCTTTATCGCAAAATCATTTTAAGATGCAAAAATGAATTATGACCTCCAAGCCACCTCCAACATTCACAATCGTATCAGACTTCAACTTCACTTGAGTTTGTTTGTTTGACCGCCCCACTATTTTTCTTCAAGATAGGGCTCTTTGGCCGAGCGGTTAAGGCGGTAGACTCAAGTTCTACTATCGTAAAGATGCACGCGTTCGAATCGCGTAGGAGTCACTATTTTTTTTGATTTTTAACCAGCCCCCTCGCATCGTTTCGCATTTGTTCCCAATCAGGCAAAATCAGATATGAAACAATTTGCAAACCGTCACCAAGACCGGGGAAACTGCCACAATCCTTAACCTTAAACTCTACAAACCATGTCGTAAGCAACCTCGTTGCACCCCATCGACCCCCGTCGCCCTCCGTGGTAAATCCCATCCTCGGGCCTTATCCCCACCGTCTAATTATAGCCCATCGCACATATGTCATTCGCAGCCGCATAGCCTCCTCACGTATTTCTGGACAGATTGTAATCACATACCTATTTATAGCTCGGATGATCTCCCAGTGAAATGACCCCACTAAGCCCGAGATCACACCTGTAACCGCTATCTCACCTCTACACTGCTATATATAAGCACAAACGGCTTTATTCACCGCAGCCGACCCCTGCAAGAACGATCTTCTCCCTCATCGTCTGCGCCCGTCTAGTCGACAAGACGCGCGCTGGAAAATTACATTTAAACTACCCACCCTTCTCAGATCAGCCCCCGTCCGTTCAGGTACACCAGCGCATAACAGCTTCCGCCACGCACCACTTCTAACGACAACGACGCTAGCGCCTACCAGCTTCCTCCCATGTCGTACCGCCAGTACCATCCAAATCGTTCCAATGAGTCGATTTCGGAGTATTTGAATCCGGCCCACGCCGCTCAACAGTCGGGTGCCTACAACTATCACGACAATCACAGCTCCAGCTCCATCAACTTCCAACACCCGGAGCCCGCCTACAACTCGGGCCACGCCGGGCCCGACCGTACCGAGTACGACAACGCGCTGGGCTACTACAACCACCAGAGCCTCGAAAGGCCCTCCAACATCTTCAACACCTCGCACATCCAGCCCCCCAACTTATCGCCCATCAACACCCACCATGATCCCTTTGGCGACAACCAGACCGAGCGTTACGAGATGAACACCATTGGCGACTCCGGTCCGGGGTTCCAGCACCATACCTTTGTTCCTCACGTTTATGACGACGAGGACGACGAACGCGAGTTCGATCAGAAGATCGAATACGGCCAGTTCGAAGGTGACCACTACGACTTGCAAACGGTGCACGTGCCGGAAACGCCGCCAACGCCGCCACAAGAGTTGCCTGAGTTCGACGGTCCTTTTGGCGACGAGTCCGAGTTCCAGGAACCTCCAGAAGAAGAACCTGTCAGGGAAAAACCGCAAATCGGAATTGCCTCTGGTTTGAACGGTCATTTGGTGCTTGATTGTCCTGTGGCCACCGAATTGTTGACCAAATTCCCCGACTATAACCCCAACGAAAAAGATGGTGGATTATCCAGAGAATTCGCCTATATGAGATACACCGCCGTCACCTGTGGTCCCTCCAATTTTTACCGTGACGGTTACATTTTGAGACCAGTCCATTACCCAATGCCCAGACAAACAGAATTGATGGTTGTGGTGACAATGTATAACGAAGACGACATTCTTTTGGCAAGAACCTTGAAGGGTGTCTTCAAGAACATCAAGCATTTGGAGTCCAGAACCAAGTCGTCCACCTGGGGTAAGGACTCCTGGAAGAAGGTGGTGGTCTGTATCGTTAGTGATGGTAGATCCAAAATCAACGAGAGAGCCCAGGCTCTCTTGGCCGGTTTGGGTGTGTACCAAGAAGGTTTGGCCAAGAGTAGAGTCGACGACAAAAAGGTGCAGGCCCATATCTACGAGTATACCGCCAGAGTTGGTATTTCCAGTGTCGACGATACTGTCAAGTTGACCACCGAAAAGATTGTGCCCGTGCAGTTGTTATTCTGTTTGAAGGAAAATAACGCCAAAAAGATCAACTCCCATAGATGGTGTTTCCAAGCCTTGGGCCAAGTTTTGGACCCCAAAATCGTCGTTTTATTGGACGCTGGTACTCAACCTTCAGGTAAAGCTTTGTACCACTTGTGGAAAGAATTCGATAGAGACGCACAGGTGGCCGGTGCTTGTGGTGAGATTAAAGCTTCCTTGTCAAAGAGACAGATTTTGACCAACCCAATTGTTTACGGACAAAACTTCGAGTACAAAATCTCCAATATTTTGGATAAACCCACTGAATCTGTCTTTGGTTTTATCTCAGTGTTACCAGGTGCCTTTTCAGCGTACAGATACGTCGCATTACAAAATGATGTCAACGGTAAAGGACCCTTAGAAAAGTATTTTAAAGGTGAGTTCTTACACGGATCAGGTGAGCTTGATCCTAACGATGACGAATACGAGTTGAAGAAGTTTGAAATGAGAGAAGAAGCCGGTATTTTTACCTCCAACATGTACTTGGCCGAAGATAGAATTCTTTGTTACGAGTTGGTTGCGAAGAAAGGATGTGCCTGGCTTTTGAGATACTGTAAGTCTGCCGCTGCCGAAACTGATGTGCCTGAAAGTTTATCTGAATTTATTTTGCAAAGAAGAAGATGGTTGAACGGTTCATTTTTCGCCGCCATCTATTCCTTGGTCAAATTCCCCAAGCTTTGGGGTTCGTCCCACTCTTTGGGAAGAAAGTTGTTTCTCCACATTGAGTTCTTCTACCAATTTTTGAATCTTGTGGTCTCCTGGTTCTCCATCAGTTCTTACTTCTTGGTCTTCAGAATCTTGACCACTTCGCTTGCTGACCCAGCCCTTGGTTTTGCCCCTGGTAATGTTTTATCTGCTATCTTCCTATGGTTATACTTGGCTTCTATTGTCACCACTTTCGTCTTGAGTTTTGGTAACAAGCCCAAGGGTACCGAACGGTTCTATATTGTGATCGTCTGTTTCTTTGCCATATTGATGGCCTACATGGTTTTCGCAGCCATTTTCATGGCGGTGCATTCGATTCAGCAGATTTATAAGAATCATACAGAAATCACGGTGGGTCTATTTTTCGCCAACGCCGAATTTAGAGACTTGGTGGTGGCAACCTCTTCCACCTATGCATTATACTTCTTGGCCTCCTTCCTTTACTTCGAACCATGGCACATGTTCACCTCCTTTGTGCAGTACATCTTGTTGTCTCCTTCATACATCAATGTGTTGAACATTTATGCTTTCTGTAACATTGATGATGTTTCCTGGGGTACTAAAGGTGACACTGGTGCCAAGGATTTGGGTGCTGCCAAGGTCAGAGAAGATGGTACTTTCGATGTCAAGATTCCTATTTCTCAAGAAGAAATCAACCAATCTTACTTGGACCAATTGGAAAAGATCAAGGCGCCTCTTCCCGAAGACAATTCGCCACATGTTCAAAGTAACGAAGATTATTACGCTTTCGTCAGATCGATGACCGTCTTGATCTGGATCACCTCCAATTTCGTTGTCATCGCGTTGGTGTTGTTGACCGGTGGTTTGAACCAGTTTGTCAAGGTTGATGATGAAAGCAAGATTGAACAACAAAGATCGATTGTCTTCTTGACTGTCATTTTGTGGATGGTGGCCTTCATGGCGTTGTTCAGATTCATTGGTTGCATTTTGTACTTGATCCAAAGATTCGGAAGAAGCTTCAAAGGCTCCGACCACTCTACCGCTCTAACGAGGTGATTTAGACAATCATAAACTCTTATTTAATTTTAAATTAGCATAGTCAATAAATAAAAATATGTACTCTCAAGTATTAAATTGGAGGAATTACATTATAATGACTGCTAAATAATACTGGAAAATCGCTTATTGTTCAACGGTATTAACGGTTCCTTCTTTTCACAATTTGACTACTTATCCCTGCCAATACACTTACTAATTACTTCTATCTCTGGTAATTAATCCATATCATATCCTTTATTGTAAACCTATAAAAATCGCAAGTGTAGTGGTCTCTAAATCAAGCCCCAGAAGTCGGTGATGTTTGCACCTGCGCCATTGAATGCCAAGACGTTAGGAGACAATCCATCAGTTAATCCACTGATGACATCCTTGGTACCGTACTTGATCAATTTCTGCTTCAAGTCGGCTGGCTTGAGAAGCTTACCGTTGGAGAATTCAGAGTCGATTCCTGGATACAACGACAAGTAGTAGGATAACAATCCGGTGATGTGAGGAGTGGCCATAGAGGTACCCGACATTCTGGTAGATTTGGACCAGATGAAGGTAGATTCGATATCTTCACCAGGAGCGAAGATGTCCACACAGCTACCCCAATTGGAGAAGGAAGCCCTGCTATCTTCTACGTTAGTAGCACCCACGGTGATTGGTCCATTGGCTCTGGCTGGAGAGTAGTTACAAGCATCTTCATTATCATTACCAGCGGCAACGGCAACGTGAATACCGGCATCAACGACAGCGTTGGCGGCCAAATCGTAGACCTCGGAGGCACCACCACCGATGGACATGTTGACTGTAGAACCCTTGAAACCCTTGGTCTTGGCTTGGATCTTGGCCTTGTGGTCATCGACAATGAATTCAAGTCCCTTCACGATATCAGAGGTAGAACCAGTTCCAAAGAGGTTCATGACACCGACAGCGACAAGATCGACGTTCTTGGCGATACCGTAAGATTTGGACCCAATGGTACCGGCACAGTGGGTACCGTGGCCGTGACCATCGACCTTCAAGTGTGGGAGGGCAACAGCGGAACCCCACAGGGCTCTACCTTCGAAATCTTCGTGCTCCACCTTGATACCGGTATCAGCGACATAAGCGGTGACACCTCTACCACCATCGGAGTCGAAGAGGTAATCGGATTGAGGAGCGGTGTTTTCTCTGTGACTGACTCTGGAAAGACCCCAAGGGGCATCCTTCTGGATTTCGAGTTCATTGACCTTGAAAACGGCGTCGTGTTCAACAAACTTGACACGAGGGTCCTGCTGGATCTTTCTGATCATGGAAGGGGTGAAGACACCGGCGTAACCCTTAAGCTTCTCGAGGCTAAAGAAGTCCAACATGTCACCAGCAACGGAGTTAGTGGCCACGGCATCGGCGTGGAAAGACTTGATCCAGTTGTGGTGGTCATCCACGTCTGCCTGCTCAAGGTCTTCGTGTAAAACCACGATATACTGGCCAGGGATGATTTGCTTGGCTGCTTTGAGCAAGGGGGCAAAATAGGAGCCTTCGATGGCTTCTTCCTGTTCTTCGAACTTTTCTTGTTCATCGTACAAGAAAGGTTTCTGGCCACCGAAAGCGACTTGGTTCTTTTCTAAGGGAAATTCGGCCATCTTCTCTTTGAAGGAATGGACCTTTTGGGAGACCAGCTCCTTGGTGGCGTCTAACTTGGCTTCCAACAATTGGCCGATTTCGATCAAAGAATCGACTTCGGGAATGGCCAAGCCTTGAGCACCGGCGAGGTAGACCGCAACAGCGGCGAGGAGTTTTTGAGATAACATCTTAGCACGATAGTAGAATAAGCGCTAAGTAGGGGTGACCGTTATCTTTTAGGGATGGAGATAGCTGGTGCGACTCTGATAACGGTATACAGGAAAGGGTGTATACAGTATACAGGAAGGTTAGGTAACTGAAGGGTGAGGGTACACAGGAAAGGGTGAGACCACACAGGAACGGGCTAAAAGTGGTGTGAGAAGTGGGGGAACGACAAAAGAAAGGAAGGAACGAGTGTCTCGGAATGGGAGAATAAAATGAAGGAAGGAATGGAGGAAGGAATGAAGGAAAGGGCTAAGGAATGAGGATGAAAGAAAGGAATGAAGGAAGGAATGAAGGAAGGAATGAAGAATAGGAAGAGGATAGTAGAGGTTTATAGTCAGACCTCCAGTTGACTTATTCCACTAGTAAGTGTGGGGGGTCATAATTTCCTCGCACGAGAGTAGAAGTGAACCCATCAGTGAGGAAAAGTAGAAGAGTCAAAAGAGGAAGAAAAGCTATCTAAGAGGGAAGGAAACTATCATTCGTAACATATCTTTTCGAGAAGAACTGAAAAGATAATACCTCAACTTATCTTTCTGTATATTTCGAACTTATAATACCGAAGTCCGCGATTGCTATATGGCTGCGAAACCACCAGTAAAGACCAAGATCCGCGGTTTGCGCCCCGAGGTAGTCACTTCGGCTCGGCTCAATACACCTGTAATCCGGCCTTTTCAAGGGGTAGTCCGATTATCACCAAAATCCTCCTAATCTCCCTTGAATGTGATAAAGTTATCGATCCCGGCTAAATAAATAAGCCTGTCGCGAGTCGTATAAACTTCACTGCTCCACCGCCTCGCTCGCTACGCCCCGCTGTCACGCCTATCTGCCACACTCTAAATAGACAATTCCAACTCTATTCGAGCAAATTGTCTCGGGATTCCAGGAGCTCTGGCTATTGTGATTCGCCACGCAAACATATCTCCGTCTCCTCGGCGCATGCCTAATAAATAATCTGGCTCGATTGATTTTCTTGCCTCACTATTGCTATATATCTGTTTTAGGTGCACTTCCAGCTTTGGCCCGCGCGCTGCGTATGATTGTATTGCCGACAAAAGTCGTGGCCGCGACTCAAGATGATAAGGTAAGCCAAATTAAAGTTGGGCTTAATCATCAGACACTTCAGATACACACGGGTCCCCTTTTCTGTACACGAGCCCTCTACCGCCATAAATACCCATCCTTATAAGAACAGCTACACGCGCACACACCCATCCACTTAAGTTCGAGCCAAAATGTCCAATTCCTCCAGAAAGAAGTTACTCTTGATGGGCCGTTCAGGGTCAGGTAAGTCATCCATGAGGTCTATCATCTTCTCCAACTACTCGGCATTCGATACAAGAAGACTCGGGGCCAGTATCGACGTGGAACACTCCCATTTGCGTTTCTTGGGCAACATGTCGCTCAACCTTTGGGATTGTGGTGGCCAAGACGTCTTCATGGACAACTACTTCTCAAATCAAAAAGATCACATTTTCAAAATGGTACAAGTGCTTATCCATGTGTTTGACGTGGAATCCAAGTCCATCAACAAGGATATCGAAATCTTCGTCAAAGCGTTGACAAACTTGCAGAAATACAGTCCCGATGCCAAGATCTTCGTATTACTCCACAAGATGGATTTGGTGCAAATCGACAAGAGAGAGGAATTGTTCAACATCATGATGGAAAAGCTCCAGAATATCTCCAATCCGTTCCAATTCAAAGTGGTGGGGTTCCCCACCTCTATCTGGGATGAGAGTTTGTACAAGGCATGGTCACAAATTGTGTGTTCATTAATTCCAAATATGAACTTATTCAATAGCAATCTCGTCAAATTCAACCAGATTCTCGATGCAGAAGAAATCATTTTGTTTGAGAAAACCACCTTTTTGGTGATATCGTCCACTGCATCTATGGAAAACCAGGTGAATAAGGGCCAGCAGAATGAATTGGACCCCAAAAGATTCGAAAAAATATCCTCGATTATCAAGACCTACAAGCAATCGATATCGAAGCTCAGGAGCAATTTCAGCAACTTGATCATTCGCGGTAGCAACGGCAGTCATTTCTACATCGATATTCTCACTGACAACATGTACATTATGATTGTGTTGAAAGACAAGGACAATCATATCAGCAGCACGGTACAGCACGAGGAGTTGCTCATATTGGAGAACATCAAGGCCGCCAGAAAGTGGTTTGAAAAGATAGAAAACGGGAACGTGTAAAGCACAATCGTATAATAATACTAATTAATGGAAAATTGTAGATGATAACCAGGAAGCTACAAAAAACTTAGCAGTAATAATATCAATCACTTAAAGACTAATATTCATCAAGTACTTAATTAATGACCAATCACTTAAAGAGACTTATTCACCAATTGGTTAAAATAAGTGATACTTGATTGGGCTTATTCGAATCTTAGGGGGCATTGAAGGGGATAGAATTATAACATGAGAGTAATAACTCCAGTAATAGTATAATTAACTCAATAATTATAATCATAATATTTTACAAGATTATCAATTTTAGTACTATAATTTAATATAATAATTTACAAGGATAATATTAATAAGGATAAAAACCTCAATAATACGAGGGATGATAACCCTTGACGTTATTGACGAGCCCAACCGAACTCAAAAGTATATCACCTCATTCCCTCACTAGACGATAGCACATTGCTCTCTTTTTGGATTAAACTTATCCTCCCTTTCCATTTTCCTTACTCCTCGGCTTTCACTTCAAACAAAAAAAAGTCCTATTATTTATCGCATATGTCTGCCGGGGATCGGCCGGCGCTGTACGCCCGATCGCCTAAACGGTCTTTATGTCGCATCACCAGTGCTAGCCGCATCGAAGTCGTGCCTGACATCAGGGCAACAATCCGCCGACGGGGAGCTGTTTGATAAGAAAGGTAGTAAAAGTCCTGCATTTTGCTCCGAAAAGGCTTGTAAGTGACTCTTTCAAAGCCTATCAAGGCAGACGCGTCGCCGCAGCAATCCGCCCCATCATCAAGCGCAAATGGTTGTGATTCCTTGGCTGTTGGGCTTGTCAATCATGTGCGTCAAACGCGGTCGCCCCCACCCTCAGCAAAAGAACCAAAAGAACGCACTGTCCAACAACATGGGATAGCGCCGAGCGCGCACGTGACGCGGCTTGTTTTTCGTTCCCTCGTTTATTTGAAATTTAGGAACGACAGAGATCTGACTGCCTCCAGCGAAAAATCCTCCCGACCTTCTTCTTTGGCGCCGCTACCTACCCCCGACCATGTCATCGAAAATTGTGCAGTTGCTCACCCATCCGGGCGAGTTGTCCGATGTGGTGCGCTTGTTGTACTTCAGAAAATCCTTACATCCCAGAGACCCTGCCAAAGAGGCCCCAACCTTGAGAAGATCCTATGAGTTGTTGAAATTGACCTCCAGATCGTTCTGCGCCGTGATCATGGAATTGAACCCGGAATTGAGAGATGTGATCATGATTTTCTACTTGGTCTTGAGAGCTTTGGACACAATTGAAGACGATATGACTCTCGATCCCGCAGTCAAAGTGCCTTTGCTCCGTGATTTCGACTCCAAATTGGAAACCAAAGACTGGACCTTCAACGACAGTGGCCCCAACGAAAAGGACAGAACCATCTTGGTCGAATTCGACACCATTTTGACCGAATACCACAAGTTGAAGCCCCACTACCAAGCCATCATCAAGGACATAACCCACAAGATGGGTAACGGTATGGCCGACTACATCTTGGACGAAAAGTTCAACCTCAGCGGTGTTCAAACCATCAAGGACTTCGACTTGTACTGTCACTACGTCGCCGGTTTGGTTGGTGAAGGCTTGACCAAGTTCCTCGCCGACGCCAAGTTCGCAGACCAAGGCGTGATCAACGACGACTTCAAGAAGTCGGAGTCGATGGGATTGTTCTTGCAAAAGACCAACATCATCAGAGACTACCACGAAGACTTGGAAGACGGCCGTTCGTTCTGGCCCAAGGAAATCTGGTCCAAATACACCGACTCTTTGCCCTCCTTCCACGAAGACACTTCCGCCGAATCACAGTTCCAAGGCTTGAGCTGTATCAACGACCTTGTCTTGAACTCGCTCAGCCACGTCAAGGATGTGTTGGAATACTTGGCCTTGGTGTACGACCCATCGTCCTTCAACTTCTGTGCCATTCCACAAGTGATGGCCATTGCCACCTTGGCTCTCGTCTACAACAACCCCAAGGTGTTGCACGGTAACGTCAAGTTGAGAAAGGGTACCACCTGCTCTTTGATTTTGGAAAGTAGAACTTTCCCTGGTGTTGTCAATATTTTCATGAGATACGTCAAAGAAATCAACCAAAAGTCCGATGTCCGTGATCCTAACTACTTGAAGATCGGCATCAAGTGTTCCGAAATCGTGCAATTGTGTCACTCGATGTATCCAACAACATACCCTGACGGAAAGACCAGAGCCAATAAGCCTATTAATGAGATTATTGCCGCCAGAAAGACGGTGGATGCCACGATGCAAAAGAAGATTGACGACGAGGTGTTCAACTACAGAATGGTGGTGCTCCGTTATTTGGCTGTGGTTGGTTGTGTTGTTGCATACTATGTGATCAAAAAGTAACCATCTGGATCATAAGTAGGATGTATAGTAATTAGAGACTCATGGAAAGAAGCTGTAGGAATAACGAGGGACTCATCAACAAACTGTAGTTTTAATTGGAGACTCGTGGAAAGAATCTGTAGTAATATTCAGAACATGGAAAGAATATTCGAAACTAGAGTATAAAGAGGTAGATAAACAGTATGATCGAAGTGGATCAAACTTGTAAATAATTCGAGAGAGATAAACATTATAATTGAAAAGTGAAGTGTACTTCGAATTAGATAAACAGCATAATTCGAGGTAGATTTTTTAAAGTATAATTCGTTTCATGCAGAGCATAAATCTAGGGCCATAAATTATAATTCGGAGACAAATTAATTCGAAAAAGTCTTAAAGTATAATTAAATTAGGTAGAATAGTTCAAATTATATGAACCATGAATCACGACGAGAACTAATGAGACATTAAGCATTGAAGCCTATTTATTCTAATGGAATCGTTCATATTTGGTGTCTCGAATCTAATCTACTGCGCCTCACCACTAATTTTCATTACAAAAATACCATAAATCTTTCACCTTACATTGACTTATTCCTGATTCAGCTGGCAAAATTTTCCGTAGTCATGATCCGATGCCTTTGCCATTATTACCCGATGATCCCTGATTGATTCCCTCATTTCGACGCGCCTTACGCGTCAAGCGAACTATTTCGTCTAACACAATATGTCGGTGCACGCGGATGCCCCTCATTCTCAGCCACCTCTCCCAGAAGTGACGGTGGCGGAAATGAGGTACTGATGATCTGATCCTGATTCTTGGGTGTTACAGCGGGAGGGTCCAGTCCCCTCCCGTGGTCCACCCCCTACAATTTATCACCAATTATCGCTTTCCATCTCTTCCTCTCCCCCTTAAATCCTATAGTTCTCTACTTATTGTTACCCTGCCGATTCATCGCCATTTCGTCACTAGTTGCCGTGCGACACTTCGTAACTGATTTTGCGACCGATAAAACAGACGAGACATAGCCGGAAGTCTAGACATCTCGTGAGACACTTCCAATTATCTCCAATTACACCCTTGAATCATCCCCTCCAATCATTGGTGATTCTATATACCCTCACCACCCTTTCCTACACTCAATCCCTTCGTTCCTTTCTCCCACTCCATTCTTCCTTCCTTCCCTTCCTTCTTTGCCCTTTCGCATACCTTATCATTCTGAGACCGCCACCTCGCATCATCAGTCTAGCTCAATTCCATCAATTCCACATTTTCACCAATTCCATCGCCATCCAAACATTTCTCAATGGCTTACGAAACCCCCCAGTTCCCCATCCGGGCCATCCGCTGGTCCTTGGACTACAACTCCTCCAACGATGACCACAAATTGATCACTCCGATCTTGATGCAAGAAGCAAATGGGCCCTGTCCTTTGATCGCCTTGGTCAACACCCTCTTGCTTAAATACGAATTGCAGTACCGGAACGTGATGCAGAGCGAAGACAAACCAGACGAATTGACCACCAAGAAGTTCAACAGCTTGAACGCCTTGAAAAACTTGTTGTTGACCTCGGGGCTGGCCCATGGCGGCATTGCGCTCGAACCACTTTTGGGCCAAATAGGCGAGATGCTTTTGGTCTTCAATGAAGACAAGTCTTTCAACTACGAAGTCGACCAGCTCTTGGAAAACTTGCCCTTGTTACACACCGGCTTATCGGTGAACCCCAACTTTATCAATGGCACTTTTGCTCGCACGGACATGGCCAGTATCCTCTTTGAAATCTTCGATTTAAAGATCAAACACGGCTGGGTCCTCAATCAGATCGACAGCGAACAAGTGGAATGGAACGCCGGCCACGAAGATGGCGCCGAAGACAATTACGGCAAGTTGATAGAGGTGTTGAACCAATTACAAACCTTTGACAAAGTGCAGGACTACCTCTTATTAGAACAAGAACACTCTGAAAACGTCAACGAACAATTGCGCAGCCAGGACTTGAAGAAAAGTATGCTCCACAACCAGCAATTGATAAAAAAATGGCTCGACTTGAACAAGACTCAATTAACCAAAATCGGGTTGAAAAGATTAAATCTTGACTTATTGAATGAAGAATTCGTTGTTTTCTTCAGAAACAACCATTTCAATACCCTCTTCAAAAAGAACAACCAAGAATTCTATTTATTAATCACAGACTCCGCGTTCGATAACAAGGCTAGCAAAATCGTTTGGCAATCGTTAAACTCGGTCACCGGAAGCGATGACTTATTTTTCAATGGTGATTTCATTCCCATCATGGACCTTGATCAAGATCTCGATAGCAGCGAAATCGATACCGATTTCTTACTCAGTAAGCAATTGCAAGAAGAAGAAGATCAGGCTATGGCCAAGAATATGCAGGATAGATACGATAAAGTGGAACCTCCAAAAGCAACACGAGAAAGCTCTTTCCCCTTCAGATCAAAAAGCAAAAAGGTGGTTGACAAATCAGCAGCTGAGGATGCTGGCACCAAGGTAGAACCTAAAAAGAAGCGTGATTGCATAATAGTTTGAACCTCATAATAATTTCAGGTGATCGTATAATGCTTGAGCTTCATAATAGTGAGCTTCTTAAGAGTTGAGCTTTATAATGATTGAGATTCATAATAATTTGAGCTTGATAATAATTGAGCTTCATAATAATTCAAGCTTCATGATAGTGTGCTTCATAACAATTCGAGCTTCATAATAATTCGAGCTCCATACTAGTGAGCTTCATAATAATGGGAGCTTGATAGAGCTTGGGCAATAACAATTATCACACTTAATATTACACAAATCCTTAATTTTCTTTATGCTGTTGGGCATGCCATCTTTAATTCTACTTAGGGCAACATATTTTGTTTGTATGTCTACATTAGATTTGTAATGTTACATTAATAGACTATGTAAAATACAATTCTATTCACCTGAAAATGCGAAAAAACTGTACTTGCCTTTATATTCACAGTGGTTAAATCAATAACCAAATTTGATTATCATCTTAGATCTTATCTTTGATTTTTTCATCATATTGGATCTAATTATCATTTTATGCTTCCAATGATTTTGAAGCTTCGTTGAACTCCTCACCAATGTCCTTCTCTTCCTCTTCCTCTTCTTCCTCTTCTTCTTCACCTTCGTACTCCATAGGATCGAATTCAGATCTGATGGCATCCATCTTCTTAAGTTCAGAGGTGTTTGGTTCTCTCAACTTGAAATTTATAGCATCTATCGTAGTCTCTTTGAGGAACCTGTTCACTTCGGAATTAGTGGATGCTCTATGTTTCTTCAAGTCGATTCTACCGGTGACTGGGTAATAGTATGCGACCTTTCTCTTGTTAGTACCCTCGACTTCTTCGGGGATGAATTTGATAGTAAGTTCTTCGTTTGGTTTGGTGAATCTTTGGAAGTTCATTTCATAGTTCTTGGTGTGCTTGAACCTGTACTCTTCGAGAGTATTGTCTTCTTCGTCCAACAAGTTGACTGGACGTTCTCTTTCGGTAGAGTGTAACTTTTCATTCAAGTCACTTACCTTCTTGGCATCACGAACTTGGTATAAACTTATCCATTCACCATCGGCAGATGTAATTGGCTTCAAAATTGCTGATTCCAAAGCATCGCGATGGAACTTCTCGTTGAAGGCAGAACCATCCTGTTTTCTGGCCACTTCGATTTCACGGTCCACGGAGGCTGAACCAATGAATTTAACCGTTAAGAACTTGGTGTCCATCATGGATGTATCAGGCAACAATGGCCAAGCGTTGACTGCGGTCAAATGTTTCTTGATTGGATGCTTTAATGTCGTGAAGTTTGTCAAGGAGTCCTGGGCCTTCTCGAAGCTCTTTTCCACCGCTTGTAATTGTGAGTCTGCGTCGTGGCTTTCTTCGGTGGTCTTCTTCTTTTCCTGCTCCAAGTTGCTCGATGCCTTGATTTCTTTGTCTGCAATATATTCGGTTCTTCTCAAGAACGACACACCTGGCTCGGACTTGGAGATTTTGCCTATTCCTGCATCTCTTAACAACATGCGGTCTTTGGGATGTAATTTGGTAGCCACCGGCTTGTCTGCTTTTTTCGAGGAGCCGTCTTTATCTGACTTTACCATATTATAAATGACGCTGTCGTCACCGTCATCGAGAAATCCTCTATTGTTGATTAAGTTCAAGTTCATTCCGAGCTCTTCGTCCACGTTGTCCAAGAGACTGCGGAAGTTTTCCTTTCTGAACAACGAGGTCATCAAGTGCTCTGCCTCTTGCTTGGGTGTGACATTTTCTGTGAGGTTGTATTGTAAGAACTTGGGGTTGAGTGGTGGAGGTGGAAGGTTGTTGGTGTATCTCACTTTGGTGATATACTCCTGTCTGACAGGTTTCGATTGCTTCGACATCTTGTGAAGGAATATTATGGGGGTGACACTTCCAGTGGAGGCCTATGGAGACTGATGGATCGATGAAGGGCAACGGTGTTGATAAAGTCGAGACTTGAGCGAACTCAAAATTTCAGGTCGTGCGTGGGCCAACTTTCCTGGCAGCATTTGCAACTTTACGTGAAGGTATACTGGGTGCGATTGAGATGAAACGTGGAATGAAGTATATAAAGTGGGATGAATTGTTCTGAAATAGCCAAAGTTCTTTCTAACTGAGGCTTCTACCTAGAATATTTCCAAGTTTGTGATTTTCCACTTTCCTCCATCCCACTTTGAGTTCCTTCCGAGATTTACTGCAAATTAGACTACTTCTCTTATTCCTTAAATTATTTCAGATTCATCACTCTAGCTACACGATCACATTTATAAACTCTTCACGATCAAATTTACAATTGGTTGATATGTCAGCACATGTATTCATAATTTATAAACGTCTCTGGTCTGCAAACCCATTTGCTTAGTATATTCTCCAAACTGGATTCACAACTTTACACTTCATTTGCTAAACTTGGTGATGGTCTTGTAGAACTCCTCACCTTGAGTGTGAGCAATTTCCTTTTCCAAGGCGGAAACTTGACGAGATCCGTCGGCACCAGCAAAGGTACCAGCACCCCATGGAGAACCACCGTGGATTTCGTCCAAGGAGGCTTGCTTAGGGTTGGCGTAACCCAATGGCACGTAGACAATACCGTGGTGAGCCAAGGTGGACAAAGAGTTGATCACAGTGGCTTCTTGGCCTCCACCCAAAGTACCGGTGGAGACGAAAACACCAGCAAACTTACCTCTCAAGGCACCCTTGGCCCACAAGCCACCGGTGGTGTCCCAGAAGGACTTCCATTGGGCTGGGAAGTTACCGTATCTGGTTGGAATACCGAACAAGAAGGAGTCGTACTCGGTCAAAGTTTCGGCGGTAGCAATTGGGTAGTTTGGCTTAGCTGGAGCGTGCATCTTGGTCAAGACTTCTTCAGGCAAGGTTTCCTTGACTTGGAAAACGTCGACATGGCCGCCGGCGGCCTCGACACCGGCCTTGACGGATTCAGCCAAGGTGGCGACGTGGTGGTACAAGGAGTAGATGATGATAGCGGTTCTTGGAGGGGCCATGATTGAATTCAATGGGTTTAAGAAGAAAGCGCTCACCACAGGCCTCCCCGGCATTTATATACCCAGTGCGCGCCTAGCGCAACTACATTACAAAATATTAATAATGGAGTTAGTAAAATTTAGTACTAAGCAAACTTTAAAACGTTGGGTATATGCAATATTATGTGAAAATTCGTAAGTGATCTTTCTAGAACCCATCAATCCGCTTTCAATCGATGCAGGTGTGGCTTTTATGTTGAAACTCGTACCTTAATGGTAGCAAGCGTCCAATGATAAATCTGAATTCGCCCCGCGCAACGGGGTGCCCAAAAGTGGCTGCGTTGTGAATAATGTAAAATAATGTGAAATAATGTGAAATAATTGCGGGGAGATAGCACACTAAAACCGATACGTGGAGGGCATATATAGGTTCTCTCACATAACCATATGCAACACTTTTGTGCCAAGCAAATATGAAGATAGCATTCAGTGTCAGATTCAGAACTCAATTCCCCTCCAGTGCTGATTAGTTGAGTAACCTCGAATCAGATATTAAGTAAGGAGTAACCACTGAAGTTCCTTTTGTTGAATCTACTATCTGCAAAATAGATCTGGTTATGTTCTACTGTTCACTAAATGAATTCTGATTATTTCCATCAATTTGATGTTCAATTCTTTCGCTTCCATCGCTAATTAATAGCTGCAAAATTACACTTTTTGTCGATCTAAACTTTTTACACTAGTGCTATTTCAGCCTTTTGCATTGTCACGACACAACCTGGCATCGTATTTCTATTAATCTAACTATTGGTCGACGTATTCGGTTGGGTCCTTGTTGTACCATGTCACCACTTGATGGGATTCTGGCTTATCCAAGGCTGACAAGATTTCAGGGTCCAAGTCGATGATTCCGAGATGAGTGGTTTGGTCCAATTCGTCGGAGCTGCCCTTTGGCAACACGTTCAAGTTGGCTTCGATTCTGGATGGAGTGACGGACTTGGCAATCACAATGAATCCTTGCAAGAAGGACCACTTCAACAAGATTTCGGCCTTGCTGATGCCAAACTTCTTTTCCAAAGAAAGCAATTCTGGGTCGTCGAGTAAAGCACCTTGAGTCAATGGAGAGTAGGCTTCGGCCAAAATGTCCTTCTTGACAAGGTACTCACGCAACTTCAAGCGTGGCAACCATGGGTGCAACTCCAATTGGTTGACCACGGGCTTGACCAAAAGGCCAGGCCAGTTGTACAATTCTTCCAAGTGTGCAATACCGTAGTTGGAGACACCAATGGACTTGATGTTCAACACGCCGTTGGATGGCAGCTGCACAAACTCTTGCAAGGCCTTCCAGGTGCCCAAACGCTTCTCCTTGTTGGTCAATGGGGAATGTATGAGCACCAAATCGACGTAGTCAATTGATTGCTTGACGTCGGCTGCCATGACAGCCACGGCCTTCTTGGTCTCTTCGTAGCCGTGGTCGTTGTTGAAGATCTTGCTGGTGAAGAAGATGTCGCTTCTGTCAACCTGAGGGTGGTCCTTCAAGAAAGCAGCGATACCCTGCGCAGCTTCCTTGGAGTTGCCGTAGACCATGGCACCGTCGATGTGACGATAACCGAGTTTCAACGCCTTGTAGACGAGATCCTTGGTTTCGTTGGCTGGAATGGTGTAGACACCATAGGCGGTAACCGGGATGTGGAGCCCGTTGTTGAGCTTGTAGGTGCTCTTTTGAGTCAATTGGATGGAGGTGGTCAAGTTTGACATGTTAGATGATTATGCTCAACTAGTTTGGCAAAGATGGGATGGGACGAAACGGCTAAAGCGAGGAGGGATGGTGCCTCCTTTATAAGCGCTTGGTTGCGGGGCGCCACACAAACTCGGAAGTGGCCATGCCGGGGGACTATTGCTGTAGGGTTTGGCTGGCGCGTGCCAGCCCTCGGAAGTGGCTGAGTAAGCAACGATGAAGAACTCCGACAGCAAGAGGACTTCAGCTCCAGAACTGTAATTGTATACGAACTCGTCTATTCTCAGTGTGATAGCAACCGATAGAAAAGGAGCTTTTGATAGCTATAGCTGGTGATGGCATTGAGCTGGTTCAACCAGCTAGGTCACTGGAATCTACTGACAAGTGCGGGCCACTCGGTCTCGAGATCCGGCTTATCTGGGGCAAATTCGCGGAGTCTTCGAAGGTTCCAGCACCGATCCCACTAAGGGGTTTTTCTCGCAGCGAGTTCAGGTCATACATTTGTAGCCGTATGTTTACTAGTACGTATTTTGAGTAGCCTGATGACGTCTTACGACAATTAAGTGCACAGATTCGGCCGATAGCACGTTTAAGTCCGGCTGGCTCGGGCAGCCTTGGATGCTTGTCATTCTCGACCAAACTTCGAGATTCGACTCTCACCACCACAGGGGTGTTGTCACTGGAACGCCAGACACTTTTTTCGGTTCTAATTATTATCTCGCAAACGCTAATTACGACATAAATGTGTCGCAGCCTCGCTACGAAGCCTAAAGCTTGAGCTCGATGAATGGTTCAATTGTAATATGACTGGTTGGTAGTATTACTCGGGGAATCCGGTAAACGTCGTTGCTTAGCCAATAATTGACTTCTGTTGATGTCGCTCAAAATAGGGACCAGCCCCACGAACCGAGTGGCCCCGATGGTCACACCAATTAGGCGAATCAGAGAGTGAGAACAAAAGAAGCCAAAATGGATACGGAAATAGAAGAGAATTCGGCAGATTCCTCGGTATAGACTTTAAGATTATAGAATTGATAAATCCCAAGATAATCTTCTAGATAATTAACCTCGTATTACTTGATTTAACTTATATCTTAGGTACGATGATTCTGGGCCGATAATTCTGGTGCTCGGAGCTGAAAAGAGTATTGACCCCGCCATCCATTTGTTGAGCACCGTTGCAAATACTACCGAGCGGAAATCTTCCAATTGAGAATTGAGCCGAAAAAGGCTCTACTTGGCTCAGAAAAGTAATAAAGCTTCATTTAATAAATTAAGCTGGGATCTGCTCGGAAAGACTACTGAATTCATCTTCTCTGACGCCGCATACATTAGAGCCGTCGCAGAGATTAAATGATCGAACATCCCTGCGTACTCAGAAATGGTGGAAAAAGTAACCTTCTTCGAAAAACCATTATCGTAAATATGGCTTTCTCTGCCTGTTTTCGTCTTTCCCTTGTAATTGCCTTGCTCTGAATTTTATGGGGCCCTAATTCCCAATGTATCGATAGACGATTGTCTTCCATCACGTGACCCCACATGTGACCTAATCGTACTCAGCAAGTAATTCCCGTGTATCCCAACACAACCCAACCATCATGACTCTTAGGAAAAAGACCCTCTTGAAGGTCATTATTCTTGGCGACTCCGGGGTCGGCAAGACCTCGTTGATGCAACAATTCGTCAACAACAAGTTTCTGCACCAATACAAGGCCACCATCGGCGCCGACTTCTTGACCAAAGAAATCACTGTTGATAACAAAGTGGTGACATTACAAATCTGGGATACTGCTGGACAAGAAAGATTCCAAAGCTTGGGCGTCGCCTTCTACCGTGGTGCCGACTGCTGTGTGTTGTGTTACGATGTCACCAATGAGAAGTCGTTGAACAACTTGACCTCATGGAAGGACGAATTCCTCGTGCAATCCAATGTCTCCAACCCACAAGACTTCCCATTCATTATAATCGGAAACAAAATCGATATAGAAGAATCGAGAAAGATTCCTTCCTTGAACAAGAAGCTCAACAATATCACCAACCAAGGCTTTGGTGGCTTAAACTACCCTGTTTTTGAGACAAGTGCCAAGGACTCCATCAACGTGGAGTCTGCCTTCGAGGTCATTGCCAAGATGGCCTTGCAGCAGGAAGAATTGAACGAGGTCAACGGCGGTGATGTTAGCGACGACTACAACGATGCTATCAACATCCATTTGGAGGGTAATAACAGTGGCTGTGCATGTTAGTTTCCCGATTGCTACCCTTTTGGATCGCTCAGTAAAGATTAGCGAGCCCTTGCTGGATAGCTCAGTAAATATTAGCAAGCCTTTATCGAATGGTTCATTAAGATCATCCATCTCATATCAGCTGCAGTGGCCAGGAGGTTGAACTTCCGTGGTTACATTGTTTTCAATAAGATTTAATAAACATATATATCTAGATTCTAAATAATTTAAGACATTCGTAGTGTCTTTTACCAGAGTGACTTAAACAGTCGTAGTCACTAATTTTACCTTCAACTTGACTGAGAAAAGTCGAAACCTCTACCTTTTAATAGCCCAAAAACAGTCGATAGACGTCAAAGTCATTACAAGGTGAGGCGGGCGATCAACCTTCAGTTCATTATTAATTGGAACGTTCTCTAATTTTTTGTATGGAAACGTCTGCTTCTAAACTTTTTCTTTTTATTATCCATTCACTTCACTTAATTCACTCATAAAGAGTTACTAATTTATTCATCTCAATTCATTCATCTTGTTCACTCATCAACTATTTCTTGTTGATCAAGTTACAAATAACATAACCCAAACAATCGAGAAGCCTGTTGCCAGTATTGAAGGTTTGTTCCCCTTCGGCATACGCCATTTGTTGCTGGTGGTATTGTGGTTGGGGCGTGCCAGTGTACTGGTGCTGTTGGTGCCCTTGTGGTTGTTGTGGTGGGTACGCTGGGCCAGATTGGTTCCAGTGGCCTGGAATTTGGTTGGACTGGGTGTTGGTCAAGTCAATCACCATAACACCGGTGTTTTTAGGGTCGATATGGTGTTTCAAGTTGCAGTCATCGCACATCTGATCGATGGCAGGCTTCAACTTGGCAATACCATTGGCGGAGTGCAAACCCTTTCCAACGATAACTTTCAAGTGCGACTGGTTGGATTTGATGGCGGCTGCTAAACGCTGTTGAAGAATGAGTTCGGCTTCTTTGACATATAAACCGTGCAAATCGATCTCATCGCCAGCGCTGTCGGCGTTGTTTTCACGAAAAACATAGTCGGCAGCCTGGTGGTTTGCTCTCTCTGCTTCGGCCAAAGCTTTCTTGGACTGTTCGCTGAGCTCGTGAGCTCTCTGCTTATCACCGCTCTTGAAAGCCTGCTGAGACTCTTGACTCAACTTGTTTCTCTTTTGGTACAAACGGTCAGCCTCGTCACGAAGTCTCTTGTACTCGGAGTCAGTAGCATGGTTGTAGTCACGTTCGCCGCCGCCTAAGTGTACACCACGGTCCATTTTGGTTCAGTATAGTTGTAATATGGCGCCTAGTTTGGGTTGTAAGACTGAAACAAACACGCCCGGCTTCCCTGTGACTAACCTGTAAGTTTATGTTTTGTTCTTTGCATGTTAGCCGCATCTCATTTTGGTCCGCCGCATTCAGACATTCGCTACTCGTGTATCTGCGTTGCGAGCGCGGGGATGCATAATAGATAACGAAATTATTGAATAGAACCAAAGAGAGAGTACAAATAAGGGAAGGTATACAAGACTGTTGATTTGTATCATTGAGGTCTAAATTGGCTATTGTAGTACTAAATTAGGTCACATGATAGAACTTTTGACTAATCTTAAATTTACAAAAAATCCAGAATTTCAGAAATACATTCATTAATTTCAGTCGAAAACTTTCACAATACACTTCCAAGTGAAAGAATTAAATTCAAAATCCAAACGTACTACATCTCTTCCTTTTTATGTTCATTATCATATTGACATATATATGCGTAAATCAGTTTGACTCTTTTTCATATTCATTTTCGCAGCCATCAACTTCCGCCGCACCCTCCACCGCACCCTCCTCCATTATTGGAGCTACAACCTCCACTACCACATCCACCTCCTCCACCAGACCCATTATTGCCGGAACAATTACTAGCACAAGACCCGGAGGTACAACTGGAACCCATTCCCAGGCAATTTGCACCAAAATCACGGAATGTGCAGCATAAGCCCAGCCCATAGAGACCACAGTCAGCGACACCAATTGGCATCAATGGAGGCACGACAAAGAGCATAGGGTACATCATGTACATCGAGGCCAAGCCACTGTCTTGCCAAGGCATCCGTTGGCCATTGTACTTTTTCTGCAATTCATTTGCACGTCTCATAGCTTTATCGGTTGGAAAGCTGACAGCATTGTGAAGACTGGCATGGGTCAAACCCAAGCCCATATGAGAAGGCGCGCTTTTCAAGGCTGCCATTTCTTCCACCACCAGAAGTTTGCGACCAAACAATTTGCTGAGCTTTGGACGAGGTACAGACCGGATTGCCACACAGTACCAGCACAAGCAGACGGAATATTCCTGCTTGAACTTTTCACGGTACTTCGTCGCCGTCCTCTCGAAACCATCATCAAGTCTGCTTTCTTCGACCTTGTCATCGTGATCGATAACCGCACCCCATTTGGATTTGAGGCAGTCATCGAAATAATGATACATCGAAAGCTGGTGAGTGTGCCAAATCAAGTCGATGTCCAAGGTGGGTACCAACAAGCGCAGGGTATCATATTGGACCAATAATTTGAAGAATCTAGAGTAACGAATCGAAGACTCGAAGAGAGTTTCCCTAATAAGAGACGAGTGTAACCAGTCGATCTCGTTCATTTTCTCAATGAACCTTTCCTGCCTCATCACACAGCCAACGAGATCTTCGTAGATATGAAACGAATCGGGAACAAGCGTGTGAACCAAATTCATCGTAGTGTATGCTCTCAAAAGCATGCTGCTTTTGGCGATTCTCGATCTTAGAAGCATAGACTGAACGGCAGCGCCGAATGGCATTGTCTCCAAGGAGGATCTATTAGCCACGATCGCTCCTTTTGCTAAATTACTTAAGAGCATAGTCCTTATCTTCCTGTTAAGTCTATGGCAAATCACACTGGAAAAGTAGCGATAGGAATTTGGCAAGAGTCGTTTAGCATCCAAATCGGCCAAAATCTGCCTCTTACGCAATTCGTCATGGCTGATTTCGCGGGTCGGTTGACAGTTACACAAGCCGCTCATGGTTTTCTTGAAGTTTTCGTCGGCAAATCCCGTACTATCGGAGGTAGTCAACGGAGTGTCTTTGAGAATGATTTGCTCACATTGAGGACAGTAGACGTCCACAAGCTTTTCATACATCGAGAAGTTGTCTGCATTGTATGCGAGATCGTCTTCTTTCTGCGAAACTAAGCTGACAATGTCTCTGTAAGCAAGTTGACTCTTCTCGTCCGGATTGTATCTGAAATTGTAGTTATTGATAGCTTCATGGACTCTTCTCAAAGGGAAGGGGAAGTTGGCGAAGGCCAAGAACCCGTTCCGGGTGAAAGCGTCGTAGTAGGCTTTGGGGTTGAGAAGAAATGAGTGCCATACCATCAACACATCCAATGGCGGCAATATACTCTCGAGCAACTCGACGGTTTTTTGGTCTCTTTTGCCCTCTTTAAACATCTCGGATTCAGGCTTGGTGACCTCGAATAGGGGCGCCAACGAGATCTTGCATCCTGTAACGAACACGATAAACCTTTTGACGGCTAAGGTCACGAAGACCTGCCACGTTTTGACGATATAGTCCGGATTTTGGTTGGTGGTACCCACCACCCGCTTTTTGAGCTCTGCAAATGCCCTCAAAAGCTTCAAATGGGCCACGGTATCGGGAATTCCCGGGATATGGGCCAAATCAGACGAACGGGAGGTGCTTGGTAGGTTTCCTTTGGAGTAATTGGTGCCGATAAAGTGGGACGGCTTTGCCGTATCAAGAATGTCTATGAAAGCGTAGCGTTCAAGAGACTCTTTTTTATCAGGCGGGACATTGTGATTGTCTTTGCTTTCCGTGTAAGCTGGCGGCTGTTGGCCTTGGCCGTCTTCAGGTTTCGACATCTGGTGTGTTATCGGGGGAAAATCACGGTTGATCTCATATCTCCTAATAAGCGACTATCATCAAAAGTGAATCACCATGAGGCCGCGCGCTGCCAGAAAATAATTTGAATTAAGATGACACTCACTTTGAATTCAGAGGTTCGAAACCACTTATCAGTTCAGAGCTTCAAAACTATTAATAAATTATGAGGCTTAATTAACAATAAAGAGGCTCAAACTTTGATCACGGCTATTCAACTACATTTTGATTTATCCTAATTTATTCAACTATAGGCGATACTAAAATCAAACTCAGCACGGGAGCACTTCATTCAATCGTTAGCTTACTTCTTAGCAGCCTTTTGGGCAGCCTTGGTGACCTTACCAGCCTTGTCAGACTTTTCAACGGACTTGATAACACCGACAGCGACAGTTTGTCTCATGTCTCTGACAGCGAATCTACCCAATGGTGGGTAG